>CM019691.1:5725837-5743337 GCA_009760885.1 Achatina immaculata
TGTATGTATGTATATGTGTATGTATGTATGTATGTATGTGTGTATGTATGTATGTATGTATGTCGGAGGGAAAAAATCCATGCTTATATCCACAGTCATTGAATATTATCCAGCGTAATAACATGACGAACTTGTAACAAAGAATATAAGACTGCATCAAGCTCTTTCTTCTATGTACACATATCCCCATATCACGAACAATTTGAATGTACTAATAATACAGATAAGTACACTCACTATCCGTCATCTAATATAGTATAAAGAACAAGATAAAAGCCAGTATATTTTCCTCAGTCACTTCCTGGCTTACTGTCACCCGCGCTTCAAATCCTTCTTTGGTGTGATCCGCCTGTATTTCAGAGCATTAACCCAGACAAGTCAAGCGTTATAGAAAATACTCATGATTTCCGAACTGAGTTGACAGCCCGTGTTTGTGAGCTTGGTAGATGAGTTTGACTCGCACTTTCTGGATGTGTTTGCTGCTCCGTATGACTTCTTCTTCTTCTTCTTTTTTCTTCTTCCCCCTCCCCCTCTTCTTCTTCTTTTTTTTCCTTCTTCTTCTTCTTCTTCTTCCTCTTCTTCTTCTTCTTCTTCCCTGCCTGCAAGTGTGTGCTATATGCTATATTCTTTTACTGCATCTTCACCCGTGCAGTTAGGTCAGCTGTTATTCTTCTAAGTGATGCTCAGTTCTGAGAGTTCTAGTCAGTTTATGTTGGTTTTCACTGCGGTTGTTGAGGGAGCAGCGATTCTGCTGACAGTAAGTGCACGATGAGTACGTACTAAAGACGGTTATATTAACGCAGTAGCATCTATTTACTTTACATTTGGTAAAAGAACGAATACAAAAGTTTTGTCATTTTAAATTTTCCTCCCACTTGTTATGTGCATAGTGTACCCGTACGAAACTGAGTATCTGAAACTGGGTGCAATGTGACAGATGTATGTTACAATGTCAAAACTACCTGCCTGTCTGCCTGCCTACTGTCTTCCTGCTTGCCAGTCTCTCTGTCTGCGTGGCTGTCTGCTTAATGCCTGCCTGCTTGCTTGCCTGCTGCCTGCCTGGTTGCCTGCCTGACGACTCAGTTATTTGCGTCAGAGGATGACCCCCCCCCCCCCCCGAAGAATCTAGGCAAAAGAGTTGAGGTGCCACCTAAATACTTCATAGGTGCTGGTACGACATCAAATATTGAAATCAGGGACATTCCCTTACCATCACTGCTAGATGGTACAAATGATTGGGAAGTGACAGCGGACCTTCCAGAAAGAAGAGAATACCCGACTGCCATCAAGAACACAGGAATGCGACCGGACATTGTAGTGTACTCCACAGGAAAACAGGAATTAATAATGATCGAGCTTACGGTCCCATACGAAACTAGAATAGAGGAACAGCATTTATTCAAATTGGAGAAGTACAATGATCTGGTCAAGCAACTGAGGCAGGGGGCAGGAATCAGGGCAAAAGTGATAGCTGTAGAAGTGGGAGCAAGAGGATTCGTAGCAACATCAGCATATGACCTGTGTAAGCAACTGGGCATAAAGGGACAAGCAAGAGCAAGGGCATTGAGAAGCCTTTCAGAAACAGCAGAAAAGGCCTCATGCTGGCTGTGGAGTATGCGAAACAAGCATTGGGAACATAAGTAATTTCATTTGCCACAACCAATACCAGTCCTCCATAGCTAAATCGCTAAAGACGCGTGGCAACTGGAAGATCATGGGTTCGATCCCGGGACCAAAAAAAAAAAAGCAACAACTCACAAGACCTCTGGGAGTCATGACCCAGAGGGGCCCACCCCCCTTAGAGTGTCAGGAGTTTAAAGGGCCGAAACACTTGTCTGAGGGGGGGGGGGGGGTACTTCCTCTGATGATCTGAAGGAGTTGTGTTGTTGTTCCGCTCTCTACGGTAGAGAGTTTCCTGCATATGAAGTGTATAACGGATTCGTAATATCTGAAGTAGATTGTTTGGAACTGAGAGAAGTTTATGATAAAAGGCGGAATGTATACGTACCCAATTCTTCACTCTTTTCGGCTATCCATCCATCCATCCATCCATCCGTCCGTCTGTCCATATAAAATAACATGGTACATGAACAGATAAAATCTATGCACTATTATCCACGTCACATTTCTTTCTTTTTTTCAAAACTTGAATGATGTCCATGCTCAGAAAACGTTGTCTGAAACTACTATCGGCTTATATCTTCCTGAGCCGCAGGTTCATGTATATGTAGATGAGCAACGTGTTTACAGTTGGCAGCCCCTACTGTGAATGTTCACTCTCCACTTAAGACTCGTCTCAGAGATTCTGCGCTCTATGGAGATCCAATGTGAATTGTCCGGGACATGATCTCTGTATCTACATTCGCGACTTCTGTATGTTATTATACAGCAGAGCTATGTTATAAAATCTCAGCTGATGTTTCTCTTTCTAAAAATTAAGCCATAGAACAGTCTGACCCACCTTCGGTAATCACGGCAGCAGACATGACCGAATCGATACTGACACGGCTTCTTAGACTGATGATACTGACACGGCTTCTTTAGACTGATGATACTGACACGGCTTCTTAGACTGATGATACTGACGCGGCTTCTTAGACTGATGATACTGACACGGCTTCTTAGACTGATGATACTGACACAGCTTCTTAGACTGATGATACTGACACGGCTTCTTAGACTGATGATACTGACACGGCTTCTTAGACTGATGATACTGACACGGCTTCTTAGACTGATGATACTGACACGGCTTCTTAGACTGATGATACTGACACGGCTTCTTAGACTGATGATACTGACACGGCTTCTTAGACTGATGATACTGACGCGGCTTCTTAGACTGATGATACTGACGCGGCTTCTTAGACTGATGATACTGACGCGGCTTCTTAGACTGATGATACCGACGCGGCTTCTTAGACTGATGATACCGACGCGGCTTCTTAGACTGATGATACCGACACGGCTTCTTAGACTGATGATACCGACGCGGCTTCTTAGACTGATGATACCGACGCGGCTTCTTAGACTGATGATACTGACGCGGCTTCTTAGACTGATGATACTGACGCGGCTTCTTAGACTGATGATACTGACGCGGCTTCTTAGACTGATGATACTGACGCGGCTTCTTAGACTGATGATACTGACGCGGCTTCTTAGACTGATGATACTGACGCGGCTTCTTAGACTGATGATACTGACGCGGCTTCTTAGACTGATGATACTGACGCGGCTTCTTAGACTGATGACTGTGGGTTCATTTCCCGCTATCGCCGCCGCTTTTATTCCTCCCGTTTCGCCCAAGTGCTACAGAGTCTGCGCATCCTGAAGAAATCCTCCTTGAGTTTATAGACCTGTTGTGACTGCGCTGACTATAACTCGTTAATATTTTCAGCCATGTATTTATTGTTTCAGTGCAACTTCCATCATGACTGTTTTACGTTTGAGTGTAACTTCCATCATGACTGTTTTACGTTTGAGTGCGACTTCCATCTTGACTGTTTTACGTTTGAGTGCGTCTTCCATCATGACTATTTTACGTTTGAGTGTAACTTCCACCATGGCTGTTTTATGTTCGAGTGTAACTACCATCATGAGCGTTTTACGCTTGACTGTAACTTCCTTCATGACTGTTTTACTTTTAAACGTATTTGCCATTATGACTGTTTTACGTTTTAGTGTAACTACCATCATGATTGTTTTACGTTCGAGTGTAACTTCCACCATGACTGTTTTACCTTCGAGTGTAACTTCCATCATTACTTCCATCATGACTGTTTTACGTTCCAGTGTAACTTCCATCATTACTTCCATCATGATTGTTTTACGTTTGAGTGCAGCTTCCATCATTACTTCCACCATGACTGTTTTACGTTTGAGTGCAACTTCCATCATTACTTCCACCATGACTGTTTTACGTTTGAGTGCAACTTTCATCATTACTTCCATCATGATTGTTTTACTTTTGAGTGTAACTTCCATCATTACCTCCACCATGACTATTTTACGTTTGAGTGTAACTTCCATCATGAGTGCTTTACGTCTGAGTGTAACTTCCATTTGAGTGTTTTACGTTTGAGTGTAACTTCCATCATTACTTTCATCATGAGTGTTTTATGTTTGAGTGTAACTTCCATCGTGTGTGTTTTTTTACGTTTGAGTGTAACTTCTATCATGACTGTTTTACGTTTGAGTGTAACTTCCATCATGAGTGTGTTACGTTTGAGTGCAACTTCCATCATGAGTGTTTTACGTTTGAGTGTAACTTCCATCATTACTTCCATCAGTATTTTACGTTCGAGTGTAACTTCCATCATGAGTGTTTTATGTTTGAATGTAACTTCCATCATTACTTCCATGACTGTTTTATGTTCGAGTGTAACTTCCGTCATGATTGTTTCATGTTTCAGTATTTCAGATATAATGATAGCACATTTGAATGCAGGTAATTAACTCCATATAATCAGCTTTGTTTAGATTTGTGCAGGCTGAGATCTTAAATAGCAGTAAAAATATTATTTATATTATTACATTTTTGGGTGGTATTTGGATTTCTGATCTGGTAGTAAAGAGGTTAATTTTAATGTCTCATTAAAGTATTCCTTTACCGATTATTATGTCTCAAATATTACTTTTTTTAAAAAAAATAAAATAAATAAAAGACCTTTTAAGAATCATGTTTAGAAGTAGCAAAAGTAAACTACATCAGTAATATATGTGTCGGTAAGCGAAATGTCCACATGGGCAGAATCTTCTTCTTCTTCTTCGTTCGCATGGTCAGAATCAAAGAAGATTATGAGTGAAAGGGTAGAGCAGTCGTAGCGAACTGTATTCTCAGAGCGATAATACCGGACTACTGCTCCGTCGCACGGGCACTAAGGCTAGCTCTGAACTTGAGTATGTGACATTTTGTGCTGAGAAAACTTTTTTTTGATACAGAGGATGCCCGCCTGCCTGCAAGACAAGGCACACTAGCTGTACATTCGGCTGTTTCTGTATTATGGGGAATAGTTGAACAATAACATACAAGCGTTCACCCCCACCCCTCTTTTTGCGCGCGCGCGCACGCACGCACGCACGTACACACACATATACACACCTCCCTGCTCACATGCAACCACACCAGAGAGTGAACGCGGAAACCAAGACTGGAATAACTTTCCACGAATGTCGATTCAATGGAAAGAAGTGGATGAGGCGAAAAGCCTGTATTATCTCCCTTGAGAGAATGGGGCTGGCGCATTGGAAGGAAGACTCAGGACTGGCGTCATTCACAAGATAAACGAAACAGTTATACAAGAATGAATGAATGAGAAAGTTTCTTTATCTGATTCCTGGACAGATTAAATTGATCCCAAGGAAAACATAGGCATGCCCTGTCCACAAATTTCTCACTTTAATAGTCTGATTCTATTTTATTCTTCTGTCTTGTTTTCCTCCTTAGTCCGCAGTATTTTACTATCATCTTAAGTTTTTGTTTGTTTGTTTTTGTTTTGTTTTTTTATACAGCGATATTTATAGAACAACCGAGCTGTGCCCAGCCACGTGGACCAATGGGATTTGAGCTGAATAAAACGAATAATAAGTACCCCGGTAACCTGAGGCGTTTGCTCTTGGCTATCAAGTCACTGACACACAGGATCGATTCCCCTGGTTGCCGCTGTTTTTCTTAAATTAACAACAAATCTATGAAGCTTTCACGTGAGATTTTCCTTTATGGTTTTGCCGGTTACAATGGGAGAATGAAAAGTCAACATTTCTGGCCGCAAACTTTCCGAGTTTTCGCTCGTTTCAGGGCTGGAGTTTTGGAGACGAGGCTCAGAGAGGGGAGTCTTTTAAAATTGTTAGACACTGTCAACTCTCTCGGCTTCCGTTTCTTATTTCTGCCAGGAACCAACGCAGACATGGAGAGGATGCTTGTAATACAAAGGATGGGGGGGGGGTGGTAAATGGCTCAATTTATCTGGGCACAATGCTATCCTTCTCTCTCTTGTGGTGCTACTAGCAGTAGGCTGTCAGTTTCCCCTCAGGGTGAAGCACGAGGAAGAGTTTGACTTGTCTGACTAGAAGATGAAGTATTCCTAAACTAGATTTTTAAAAAAACTGCCAAATTCCCATCCAGCTTTATGCCTTTGTTTGAATACCTTTACCAAACTGTTGGCTGTGAAGAACTTCGGAGAAGTCGTAGAAGCCACAGATCACATTAACATGAGCCAACTAAATGAATCAGTCCTAATTGACAGGAAAATGTGCAAGACTGGAGGAGTAACTGCTGCGTGTATGTTGTTACGGAGGGTGATTGATAAGTTCTCGGCATAAGGTACAACGGATTATTTGTGGACAGGTTTTTTGGGGCTATTTCTCAACATAGTCCCCTTGCAAGTTTATGGAGCATACGGATCCCTTCTTTGTAAAAGTCACCATCTTGTGCCAGTAGAAAGCGCTCTACAGTATGAATGACGTCATCATCTGAAGCAAATTTGGAACCACTGGGCTTCTTTTTGAGTTTGGTAAACAGGTAATAGTCTGAAGGGGCCAAATCTGGGGAATAAGGAGGATGTTCAAGAAGCTGGAACCCGCATTCATGAATGGCAGCCATTGCCACCGCAGACTTGTGAACTGAAGCATTGTTTTGATGAAAGATGACTCCTCTCGTAAATTTCCCTCAATGCTTTTCCTTCAATTTGACCCGCAGTTGCTTCACAAGATTAGCGTAATAGGCTCCGGTGGTCGTTCTGCCCTTTTGAAGATAGTCTACCAATAGCACACATTTTGAATCCCAAAAGATGGAAGCGATCACTTTGCCTGCAGACACAATCACCCTTTCTTTCTTTGGAGGTGGGGATCCATGAAGTTTCCACTGCTTTGACTGTTCTTTGGTTTCTGATTGAAAATGATGAACCCAAGTCTCATCCATAGTCACAAATTGCTGAAGAAACTTTTCAGGATCTGCGGAAAATGGCCGAGATTGTCTTTTGACATGTTGAGACGCTGTCGTTTGTGATCATCTCCAAGAAGTTTCGGGACCCATCGAGCAAAGGCCTTTGTCATTTGAAGATCATTGTGAATAATGGCATGAACACGTTCCTGGGCGATGCCCAACTCAGTAACAATGTACCACTCAGTCGTCCATCCTCCATTATCATGTCATGGATTCTGCCGGTGGTTTCATCGGTGGTTACCGTTCTTGATCTTCCTGGACGGAATCATCTTCCAGACTCTCCCTTCCATGTTTGAATTGAACTGCCCATTTCTTCACTGTGCTGTAAGAAGGGGCACTCTCCCATAGAGTCTTCACCATATCCTTATGTATCTCCTTCGAAGATAAGCCATTGATGCAGAGGTAGCGAATTACTGCTCGATGAGAAATGTTATCCATTTTCTCAATTTCTGCCACCCCTTACCATTTCAGTAGCGTGTAAAAAAATTGGTTGGAGTTAATTTCTTGAAACTTGGTGTACCTTATGCTGAGAACTTATCAACCACCCCTCGTATTTCTTCTCTATGATCATCTTTGCTGCATCATTTGCTCAGATTTTCCCCCTTTAAAAAGAGAATTCTATGACCTTCTAGCTTCTTTTTTCGTGAACACATTTCTAGTCTCCTTATATGTTGTTTAATCTCTACATAACGGGAGAGAGAGAGAGAGAGAGAGAGAGATGAACTGAGAGGCAGAGGAATGAGGGAGAGAGAGAGAAAACGAGAGAGAATAAGATGGATGGACTGAGGAGATTGATTGATTGATTGATCTTTATTTCAAAAGGGTTAAGAATTGGGCACGCAGGCCCGTCTGACATTCTGCCCTTTATCATACATCTTTCACTCTATTCCAGACATTCTACAAATATGCTGTTCATATAACAAACATAACTAATATTGAAGCTGAGAGATATAAAATAAAATATAACATTTACGTTTCGCTCTTAAACATTCACTCAGTACAGAAGTAACTACATACATTATAAATGACTATCTACGAAACAAAATTTTCGGGACTATTCAGAAAACAATTAATTGTATTCGGTGTCTGTAAGAGCAGCTTAAGATAACTTTTAAGTTTTATAATTCATGGAGGCATGTAGTCGACATCAAATAGATATTGGGAAAGCTTGTAGTTGTAGGAAGGAGTATAATTTATATTTTTATATAGGATGGGAGGGTATTCCAAAGATGAGCAGCAGAATAACTAAAGCTTTTCTTGTAAAGATCAAGTCTAGGTTTTGGAAGAGAAGAGGAGAGAAGAAAGGAGGGGAGGAGAGAAGAGAAGAGAAGAGAGGAAGGGAGAAGAGAAGAGAGAGAAGAGAAGAGAGGTGGGGAGGGGAAGAGAGAAGAGAAGAGAGGAGAAGAGAAGAGAGGAGGAGAGAAGAGAAGAGAGGAGGGGAGAAGAGAAGAGAAGAGGAGAGAAGAGAAGAGAGGTAGGGAGGGAAAGAGAGAAGAGAAGAGAGGAGAAGAGAGAGAGAGGAGAAGAGAGGAGGAGAGAAGAGAAGCATATCACAAATGTTCCTTACACCTACAAATTCTAGCCTAAACTACAAAATATAATCTTAAACTCTCTCTCTCTCTCTCTCTCTCTCTCTCTCTCTCTCTCGTAAAAAAACCGTTTACATAAAACGTATGTTTCACAGTCAACCAAACTCTTTGCTCAGACAGGCTAAGAAGATTTGAAGAGATCTGAAAATACTGAAATCCGCGGCTTCTGAAAGGTAAACAAACAAACAAAAAGCATGACTATGAAACATGTCATTTTCTTTCTCCTTTCTGTTTACTCTGTTCCAGATTTATTCATACTAAAACAAATGCCTGGGTCTGCAGACATGTCATTCAAACTGTCACTGTTAGATTTAGCCCCCCCCCCCCCCACTAAAACACTCGCCATCACACGCCATACTGGGGCCAACGATCGCCCAGGACGGGCTCAGGGGCAGAACAAAGAGAGCTCTTGTTCCACTCTACGCATGTGAACATCAAGGACCTTGACGGAGTTAATGTTTTTAAGACCAGTATGTCACATTCGGTTCATTCTGCTGTGTTTCACAGCTTCCACCCTCTGCCTCTCTTCCTTTGACTGTTGCCCCCCACCCCTTCCCCCATCTCGCTCTGTCTCGATGCCCAGCAAATCAAATCGATACTGAAATCAATGTAACTAGGCCATGTGATATCTTCAGGGCTAGGCTTCACGTCCCTCTGATTACACTAAACACGTGATCCTATGAAATTTTTATACGTTTCTTCTTATCCTCCATTTCTCTCACTCCGTGCCCCCACTTGGAAACTCATGCCAACTACTCACTGAAAAAAAAACCATTCAGTTTTGTCAGTTTATCATGAATTTATAAACCACGGTCGCACGTTCATTCATTCTGGGATCTGACATGATAACTAAAAAATTATAGCTAACCTTAACTTTAATCTTAGATCTCCAAACCTTTCATGTTGTCTGTCCATCCAATGATCCATCTGTTACTGTTTCTTTCCTCCAAACCGATAAAATATAGTGACTTACTGCATATATCCACACATGGTCACGCAAAATGTACACAGTCAATGCCAGAAAGCTGAAGAATGTAACTTAAACATAAACATTTTTCAGCGCTTTTGAAAGTTTTATTGTTGTATATTACTGCTCAAGAACAAATATAATCAATTTAAGCATGATGACATTTACTAAATCTTCTATATATCCATATCATGAATATTTCAGGAAGTGCATGGAATGAACTGAGAGAATATATACTTCCTCACTTCTCTGCATATTCCAAGGAAAATTTAAAGTTTCCATAAATACACGCACTCACAAACGGTGACATGACAGGTCAATCAATGTCTTCCCTGAACCTTGTCCTAGTCAGTGAGTCTAGAGTCAGACAAACCACGCAGCACAAAGGTGTGTATGTCCAGAATTCGCGTGAAAAGTGAAAATGAAAGTCAAACCAGAACTTAGCTTAACCCTTGAACTTGCAATTTAAAAAAAAAAACTAACCACACTTGTAGTTCACCATTACATAACAAAGGGTAAAGTTATATCCGATTGCGCTTTATCCATTTTTCATAGCACGATTCAGTTTTCCTTCTTCCATTATTTATTATTCCAGGCTAAACTGATAACACTTCTAGTATCACGTTGCTATTTGCCACGCTCATGAACGAGGGCGTGTGTAACTCACGCATACATTCTTGTTCCCGCGAAGTTTCCAGCACTGGGAAATCTGTGAGACAATTAGAAAACGTGCACCAGTAATTCTCTGTCACCGAACACAAGATATGAACAGGCTCAGCTTCCCAACGACCTAAGAAAGAACTGGAAATCCCACCTCGTTTTCGGAGAGCCAAGAATCGTCGGCTGTTTGCCCCATTTTTTAGCTCTCCCAATGATCCGCGCCTAGCACGTGCGAAGCGGTTCGATGGACGTCTATTGATCACTAGAAGGGTTATTCAAACAAAATACAAGAACAAAGCTGAACTCTGGAACCATAGGACGGAACAGTTAAGCAGAAAAGCGTCATTTGAGACTTTTAACACATTTCGAACACATAATGGACTGAACAGTTTATATACAGAGATGTATGATATCAAATTATCCAACTAATAACTGTATGAATATAACACTATCAAAGGCTACAGGGGCATGAACAGGAACTAATACAGAGGTTAAAAGAGACTGTGAACATTGATACAAAATGTAATTTCACGAAAAAAACAGCAAACACTGGAACAAAGTCCTGTCTACGCCTGTCTTTGAATGCCTCTACACATCCCTGCGCTGATGCCGCGTGTCAGATATTATTCAAGCCGTAGCCTTGACCCACTTCTGAAATTGTTTCTAATTCTGTCACATATAACATATGAGTTCCAGACTCCATGACAGGAGAAAAGAAATCGTCAAGACCCTGCCAGTAAAAGAAAGATTACAGCATGTTTAACGGGAGTATAAAAGCGAACGCCAATGACACAAGCATGCGAGGGAAATGAAAGCCATGTCCTACTTGCTGAGCTGGATGCTTGACTGCTTCCATAAGCTGGGTGGATGCTAGCATGACTCAGTGCCACATAAAGCCACGCGCGGAAGCTTACAAGGCGCTCCGACTACCAGACGCCAGGTCGTTGCAAATTTCAGAATGTTTACTTGTCGGAGCGTGCAAGGCTTTAGTCTCGCTGACAAAATCGGCAAAATCTAAACGATCGCTGGTAAATATACCGCAGACATATCTCTAGAGATACCACTTCTGGGTTTATAATATCTTTACTTCGATAAAACAAGTATTCGTATCATTTTAGTTCTTCTAAATCGTTTGACAACAGGGGGTTCTAGTCCTGTTGTCAAAGTCTTAACAGACCACAGGACTCAAGAAAAAAGCAATAATGACAAGAAAACAACAATAATAATTTAGTTTTTCTTAAATTGTTGTTAATACAAACTGCACACGGTAATCACGGTGAAGGGAGGGTGAATTAACATGGCTAGACGAATAACTTGCTATACCAGGACTATTTTCATTGTTTCAATTTTTAAAACATAGAAACAGATTAACCAACCTCATGAACAGTTTAAAAGAAATTATCTTCACTTGTAAACACTTTTCACAAAACTCTAGCATGACGAGAGTTTGGGTGGGTGGGGGTTACCTTTGGGTCCTGGGCTGTCAAGGGGGCCTACTTTTCTCTTCTTTTTCTTGCTAGAGACAAAATCCAAGAAAACACTGACGGCCTGAAAGTAACTTACCCCCACGGGGCCCTGCCTAGCTCTCCACTGCCTTCCTTGCTCTCAGATTAACTTTCCTGCGTGAGTAGATGGATCATCTCCCTGCTCTCAGACTAACTTTCCTGCGTGAGTAGATGGACCATCTCCCTGCACTTAGACTAACTTTCCTGCGTGAGTAGATGGACCATCTCCCTGCACTTAGACTAACTTTCCTGCGTGAGTAGATGGACCATCATAGAGACTGCCAGTTTCAGGGAAAAAAAATTATTCGCAATCTGACAATTCACCTACAGTTCTATCCCCCACCCTTTTCTCTATTCCCCCCCCCCCTTTCCAAGACTCGCTTACAGTTTATGGTACTAAATATTTCTAACGGTACATTTACAAATACCCATTTTTACCATATGAAAGTATAACACTGAAGATTGTGAATCATATATTTCTGAATAGTTCCATATTATAGAATAGTTCTATATTACTGAATCTTACAGATGCTCTTTGATTAACACCTCACAGGTTTCATTTTACTAAATCAAATCTGATGAAAATGTTCCTTGAATGCATTTAATGCTATCAATTAAAGTATCAAATTCAACAGTTGGTAACATCACTTGTACTAAGATGTAATATGGCATACTCTTCGTTAGTTTCGTCGTTGAAGCACATAATCATTTGTTCACAATATCAAACTCTGTCATATTCTACATGCAGCATTTCTAAATGTTCTCAACTTCAAGATATTCTACACTTGATACGAGAACATTTCCTAACTCAGTATTATATCAGATCTGCAACACGTGGTCAATCAGTTACTCGACTAAATCACTGTACTCGAAGTTTCAAAAGTATCAATTCTTCGTAATCACTTGAAACACATCTTCAATCTGTCCTAGAACTACTTCTTCAAAACTGCTTTTCCTGAGTATCTATTGCTCTAATTGTCCATCTGTTCCATCTGTCGTTACCTACGTCTTCTTTCTCTCTCCTGTCTTCTCTGGTGTGTGTTCTCCTTCTGATGTTCTTCTCTGATTAGCTGTTCTTCTCTGATTGTCTGTCCTTCTGTTCTTCTCTTGTCTGTCCATCCTGATCGTCTGTTCTTCCGTCTGCTGTTCTCTTCTCTGTCTACTTCTGACGATCCCCCTCACTTTTCCGCTATCCTCTGGACTTCCTCTTATTGGGGGCTCCTTCCCTCTCGTGCTCCTTCCTTTGACGTCTGGGCCGGTCTCTGTTCACTGACCCCCCTTGTTCCTCCGTCTTTGGGCTCCCTCCTCTGTCTCCTCTCTCCTGTACTTCCGTACTTCTTCGCCCTCTCCTGTCTCTCCTCTCCTCTATCTCCGTACTTCTTCGTCCTCCTCCAACCAGGACTTCCGTACTTCTTCGTCCTCTCTGCTTGTCTCCTGATCGTCTGTTCTTCCGTCTTCGGACTCCGTCCTCTGTCTCTTCTCTCTTGCACTTCCGTATTTCATCCTCTCTCCTGTCCTTCCGTACTTCATCCTCCCTTCTGTCTCTCCGTTCACTTTTTTATCTTCAAGTTCAGCTTGATGGATTAACCAAGAAGTATTTTGGCTCCACCCTTCAGATGTCCACTGGTTCCCACGAGCGTTATGATTGTCCGTCATTCAAACTGTCCCGTGACTTATATGTCGTAAGTCAATTGTCCAATAGGCCACGCCTCTAAATATTTAATTGGTCAGCTGGCCGAGTTAGTCACTCCTTTATTTAAAAACCGTGTGCAATAGCGTCCTAACGCGTGTCATGCGTGTCAGTCTGCGTCAATTTCGTCTATACAATTGTTATTTACCTAAGTCATTATCTCGCTCTTTCATGCCGGAGGTTTTATCGTGTCCTGGGTTTTTCATTGTGTCTGCCTTTTCTATTCGTCTTTTCTATTTTGTTTACTCATTTTACTCATGTCAGCGCCCAGTCACCGCTTTGTTATGACTGGACCATCCTATTTTCTGGCGTCCTTCCTTTGTATGACCTAAATCTCAGCGTCACTGAGTCTCGTCTTTTTCTATTCACTATTTCCACTGTTTACTTTTGTCCGCGTCTTGTTCTAGTGTCATGGAAGTTTTATACCTTTCTCTTCCTTTTCCTACCCACTTTTCTCTGTCGCTTTTCGATGTTACTGTTTTGTTTACAGTATATTTTCATAATCATTAATAATAATAATAACAACAACTATAATCAGTACCTAAATGCCATACTACAAAAGAATGGATTTATGAACTCCATGCTAGTTAAATTAAAAGGACTAACAATAAAAAATGTGCATCTTATTTTAGCGTTTTTCCTTCATAAATAAAAATCTTCTTCTTCGTTCGTTCGTAAAGGCTTTCTGAACCTGGGACTGGATTCTGCGCTCAACATTCATTCAGCAGGTTGCATTATACATAAAAAGGAACAGCCAATCAGCGACACGAACCTTTCCTGTTTAAATGTCTCCTCACAAGAGTTTTCATTAGTGGATTAATATAATTTCCGTCCGCGCAATTTCCTGAGAAGGACAGAATGCAATGAATAAACAAATAAAACTCTGGCGTACAGTTAGAGGATGCCAGAATAGGTCAAAGGTCATAAATGATTGAGCTGATCTGCTTTTACGCTACAATTTGGCTCGTGCTGATATGTAGAGAGTTGGGGTTCTTCTTATTTGTCTGCTTGTGCTATTAGCGTCGCAGGGAGTTTCATACATCGGTCCAGGGCAAAGTGACAGGCCTGGGTGGCTGCCATGTTGTTTCCTCAGCGTCTTTCAGCCCCATCTATCCACTTTTCCCTTGCTCGTCCTCTCGTCTTATGTCCAGATGTTTACGAGTTGTCTGCCCCTGCTGCTGGTTGTTCTGGATTCGCGCGTATCAAATGCCCTAGCCACTCAACTCTCTGACTTTCGATGTAGTCCTTGACAGGTGTTCCCACCATTGGTAGGATTACTTCAGTTTGAATGTTACTCAAAGTCCAACTCCACGACCGCATCGTGAGTGGCGGAAACAGGACAAAATAGAGGATTGCTTGTTCTGGATGAAGTACTGTGTGGCTATAAGCCACTGAGACGCTACGCTAGCCGTGAAGGCCACCCTGGGGGGTCACCCTGAAACGTCCTGCATACGGAGCCCTAGTGAAGCTGCGATGGGCCCACAAAGCCGGTAGTGAATTTCTGAATGACCAAGGAAAATATAAGAGAAATAATCGGACAGAAAGTTGGGGTTGTTCTCCGCTACGTAAACCCTGAACCTAACCAAGATATGTGTGCTTCAGTTTTACAATAAGAGCTATTGATGATATTTTTCATTTATTTTTTCATGTTTTTATCCTTTGTGTTGTTTTGTTGTTTTTTTATGTGCTCCTTTATAAAGACATTTGCCGAAATATTAGATTGTTGGATGTTCTTCATTTATAAGTGCTCATCCTATTTTCTACCACCTTCATTCTTGCCCACTTTCCTCGCTTTTTCTATCTGTTGTTGTTGTTGCTGTTGTTGTTGTTGTTGTTGTTGTAAAACTGAACCATACACTTCTACCTAGCTTTATTACTTGAACCAGTTCTACCCCGGTCGTCATTTATCTTTAACTTAAGGTCAGCAAACCTTTGACCCAAGGTCACTTTATGCCATCAGACTGAACTGGTATGTTTTAGGACAACTTCATGCTCTTATATAGATCAAGTCATGCCCTCAGTGGGGTCATGTCATGCCCTTATACGGACCAATCTTCAGATGGCACATCTCATAGTCCACCAGGGAAGAAGACGCTGTCTGTCTTGGCAATCAACCACCTACAGCTGACATGCTGGCGTCAAAGTTGTCTGACCATATCTGACTAAGACGCTTTCCCACCTCTTCGTTGGTATCCAGAATAACAGGCCGCTCCTGGCTAACAGAGCAAGGCTCGCAATAGTCCCCATGTTGCAGGGCTCGCAATAGTCCCTATGTTGCAGGGCTCGCAATAGTCCCCATGTTGCAGGGCTCGCAATAGTCCCCATGTTGCAGTGCTCGCAATAGTCCCCATGTTGCAGGGCTCGCAATAGTCCCCATGTTGCAGTGCTCGGAATAGTCCCCATGTTGCAGGGCTCGCAATAGTCCCCATGTTGCAGGGCTCGCAATAGTCCCAATGTTGCAGTGCTCGGAATAGTCCCCATGTTGCAGTGCTCGGAATAGTCCCCATGTTGCAGGGCTCGCAATAGTCCCCATGTTGCAGTGCTCGGAATAGTCCCCATGGTGACAGAGTCTGCTAAGGAAATATTGAACTATTATTTGTTACACTCGGGTACTGAATAAAATAGTTGCAATGACCCGCTCCCAAACCGACACGATATTGTGCCTCACCTCAAGATCTCCAATGCATCGGTTAAAAAAAAAATAGCATCTTACAGTTCCAGGCTGATAGTAGTAGTAATAGTAGTAGTAGTAGTAATAGTAGTAGTAATAGTAATAGTAGTGGTAATAGTAGTAATAGTAGTAAAAGTAGTAGTAATAGTAGTAGTAGTAGTAGTAGTAGTAGTAGTAGTAATAGTAGTAGTAATAGTAATAATAGTGGTAATAGTTGTAGTAGTAATTCATTCATTCATTCATTTGCATGTCCTTTGCGGAACTATGCCTCCCAAAAAGCACTCCTGTAGGCCTCTCGGTTGTGAGCAAGATGGCCTGCTGGTGCTGCATCCATTTGCAGATCGTCAATGATGTCTTGTAGCCATCTTCGTTTTGGTCTTCCTCTTTTTCTTTTTCCCATTATGTATCCTTCCAATACGGTCTTCTCTAAATTATCATGACGTTTAATGTGTCCAAAATATTTAAGTTTTCTCTCTTTAATCCTCCTTACTAACCGGCCTTCTTCAATATTAAGCTCTTGTAGTATAGATATATGTGTTCTTTTTTGTGTCCACGATATTTGGAGAACTCTTCTATAGCATTTACATTCAAAGGCATTTATGTGTTTCTCAGCTGTGTGTTTCACTGCTAGATACAGCAGTGATATTAATTGTTTCAAATGTGTTGGAAATCCCATTTTTTCCATTATTTCCCAAAGTTTCTGGTGTTGTACACAATCAAATCCCTTTGAGTAGTCTATAAAGGATAAATATAGATTCAGATTAAACTCTCTGCATTTCTCTATTATTAATCTTAGATTGAATATATGATCTCTTGATCCTCTTCCTTGCCTGAAACCAGCTTGGACCATATTGACTTCTTCTTCTATTTTCTGTCTCAGTCTACCCATTACGATTTTTAACAGAATTTTACTGGCATGACAAATCAGGGCAACAGTTCTGTAGTTTGTGCATAATTTCAGGTTACCCTTTTTTGGCAGTGGTATGAATACAGTTCTTTTCCATTCTTTTGGCCAAATACCTGAATGCCATATCTTTTTACATAGTGCATGATAGATTGTTGCACACTCCTTTCCTCCTGCTTTAATAAATTCAGCTGTTATCTCATCACATCCTAGTGATTTACCATTTTTCAGATTCTTTATTGCCCATAAAACTTCTTCTATTGTCGGTTCGGGTTCTTTCTCCTCCAATAATAATTCACACTGTTGATTTCTGCTTCCACAGTCGGTTGTTTCATACATTCCTTTGCAATATTCCTTCCATCTTTCTAGAATTTCCTCTGTCTCTGTCAAGGTATTCCCCATATCATCACAAATTACATTTAGCTTAGGTGTGACATTTCTCTTCAATGTCTTCATTTCTTTAAACATTTCACTATCTCTTCCACACTTCTGATGTTCTTCTATTCTTTCACAACAATCTTGTATGTATTGTTTTTTGTCTTTTCTTATGTTTCTTCGTACTTCTTTT
>CM019691.1:5745837-6223337 GCA_009760885.1 Achatina immaculata
AGTTTATCAATCTACTACAGAGACTGGTACTTTATTTTCTCTGTCAGTTTATCAATCTACTACAGAGACTGGTACTTTATTTTCTCTGTCAGTTTATCAATCTACTACAGAGACTGGTACTTTATTTCCTCTGTCAGTTTATCAATCTACTACAGAGACTGGTACTTTATTTCCTCTGTCAGTTTATCAATCTACTACAGAGACTGGTACTTTATTTTCTCTGTCAGTTTATCAATCTACTACAGAGACGGGTACTTTATTTTCTCTGTCAGTTTATCAATCTACTACAGAGACTGGTACTTTATTTTCTCTGTCAGTTTATCAATCTACTACAGAGACTGGTACTTTATTTTCTCTGTCAGTTTATCAATCTACTACAGAGACTGGTACTTTATTTTCTCTGTCAGTTTATCAATCTACTACAGAGACTGGTACTTTATCTCCTCTGTCAGTTTATCAATCTACTACAGAGACTGGTACTTTATTTTCTCTGTCAGTTTATCAATCTACTACAGAGACTGGTACTTTATTTTCTCTGTCAGTTTATCAATCTACTACAGAGACTGGTACTTTATCTCCTCTGTCAGTTTATCAATCTACTACAGAGACTGGTACTTTATTTTCTCTGTCAGTTTATCAATCTACTACAGAGACTGGTACTTTATTTCCTCTGTCAGTTTATCAATCTACTACAGAGACTGGTACTTTATTTCCTCTGTCAGTTTATCAATCTACTACAGAGACTGGTACTTTATTTCCTCTGTCAGTTTATCAATCTACTACAGAGACTGGTACTTTATTTCCTCTGTCAGTTTATCAATCTACTACAGAGACTGGTACTTTATTTCCTCTGTCAGTTTATCAATCTACTACAGAGACTGGTACTTTATTTCCTCTGTCAGTTTATCAATCTACTACAGAGACTGGTACTTTATTTCCTCTGTCAGTTTATCAATCTACTACAGAGACGGGTACTTTATTTCCTCTGTCAGTTTATCAATCTACTACAGAGACTGGTACTTTATTTCCTCTGTCAGTTTATCAATCTACTACAGAGACTGGTACTTTATTTCCTCTGTCGGTTTATCAATCTACTACAGAGACTGGTACTTTATTTTTTCTGTCGGTTTATCAATCTACTACAGAGACTGGTACTTTATTTCCTCTGTCGGTTTATCAATCTACTACAGAGACTGGTACTTTATTTTCTCTGTCAGTTTATCAATCTACTACAGAGACTGGTACTTTATTTCTTCTGTCAGTTTATCAATCTACTACAGAGACTGGTACTTTATTTCCTCTGTCAGTTTATCAATCTACTACAGAGACTGGTACTTTATTTTCTCTGTCAGTTTATCAATCTACTACAGAGACTGGTACTTTATTTTCTCTGTCAGTTTATCAATCTACTACAGAGACTGGTACTTTATTTCCTCTGTCAGTTTATCAATCTACTACAGAGACTGGTACTTTATTTTCTCTGTCAGTTTATCAAAGTAATGATGAGTCTTCTACACAGCTGAGTAACCAGAGCTTCGGGCGCAACTACAGATTAAAACACATGTACTCTGCGTCCTGGGATTAAAACACATGTACTTTGTGCCCTTGGATTAAAACACATGTACTTCGTGTCCTGGGATTAAAACACATGTACTCTGTGTCCTGGGATTAAAACACATGTACTGTGTGTCCTGGGATTAAAACACATGTACTTTGTGTCCTGGGATTAAAACACATGTACTTTGTGTCCTTGGATTAAAACACATGTACTTCGTGTCCTGGGATTAAAACACATGTACTCTGTGTCCTGGGATTAAAACACATGTACTCTGTGTCCTGGGATTAAAACACATGTACTGTGTGTCCTGGGATTAAAACACATGTACTTTGTGTCCTGGGATTAAAACACATGTACTCTGTGTCCTGAGATTAAAACACATATACTTTGTGTCCTGGGATTAAAACACATGTACTTCGTGTCCTGGGATTAAAACACATGTACTGTGTGTCCTGGGATTAAAACACATGTACTCTGTGTCCTGAGATTAAAACACATGTACTCTGTGTCCTGAGATTAAAACACATGTACTTTGTGTCCTGGGATTAAAACACATGTATTCTGTGTCCTGGGATTAAAACACATGTACTCTGTGTCCTGGTTGTGAAGAAAGAGGTGGAAAGAACTAATTAAAGATCACTTATGTGAAGTGATTATTCGAACAGGCCAGTTCTTCACTACCTTACCCCAATGCTATCCTTTATCTTCTAACGTTAGGTATCTTTTCCAGGAATCACAACAGTAGCTAAATATAGCACTAACTTTTCATGCGCTGTAAGAGTTGTTTATTTTAAAGAACAAACCACCAGGAACATTTTGATACATATGTTAAATGTTTGAGGTTGGGTGAAGCCAAGACTAGTCGACAGAGTTATGATCTGCCACAAATGTGTTGGTTGAAAAGCTTGTTATATTTTTCTTGTTTCTTGTGTTTTCTTTCATGTTGCGCAATACATATTTATTATTCTCTTATCACTGATAATATTTTCTGCCTCGGTACTGTGACGTGGAGACGCGGTTTGCAATATGATGTAAATATTTGCTGATGTGTTTGAACTATGTTATTCATGATGCAGAATTTTCAAGCTGAAGTGAGTTTCTGGTATAAAGTGCAATATTCTTTCTTTTTGTTGTTGTTGATGTTGTTGTTGTTGTTGTTGTTTTTGTTGTCTTTGTTTGTGGGGCATCACGAAGCAGAGCATTTTGATGAGAGTCTTCAGGGAAAAAGTTCTATAAAAGAAAATTTTAGTTGAAAGTGCTGCCAGCATAAATGATGTGACTGTATTGAATAGTTATCTTTCCTTGGATGTCGCGACCTTTGGTGATTATTGACTTGTATTCCTTCATCATCATCATCATCATCATCAAGATTTTGCATTTTCATTTGACCATATCACGACATTTATATTTTTGTCATCATTGTTATGTAATAATATCAATAAAACTAATACATTTATTTATCATTTCGCAGTTTCACTTGTCTTCCGGTTATTTTCTCATGTTTTATGCAAGTTATATTCGACATTCCACATGTGTATGTGTTGTCTACACAGAGTCACAAATGTGCAAGTAAGGAGGGAGAGAGAGGGAGAGAGAGAGAGAGTGATGATGATGATGTGTAATAATGTCTCTACTGTTGCCAAAACAACCTTCAGAATATGGTTATATTCAAGAACCTGGAAGTTGTTATTGGGTAACCAATAGTAACCTCTGAATATCTCAGTACAACTGTACAAGTTTTGAAGTTAAAGCCCCTGATATGAAATCAATAGCCAGTCGTTAACTTGACATAACTTAGCGATAAAGTTTACACATAATCGTTTTTTTTTTCCTCCATTATTTGGTTTTTTGTAACTTCTTGTGTGTCAGAAGATGGTGTTTTACCGAAATACTGGTTGTGTTTGTTGTCTTTGATTATTAAGAGTTAATATGTAATAGTTTTCATTTCATATTTAGTATTGCTATATATTCTGTAATGTTAGTACTGTACTTATATTGAGTGATTGGGTCTGAATGAAAATTTGGAGATAAAGAGCAGAGTGTTGGTGGGATCTGTGTGCTCAGTTCTTCATGCAATGAAAATAAAGTTCGTTCGTTCGTTCCCGTTCTTCAGAACACCATCGTTATGCAGAGGAAGCCATCAGTATTTTATCACAGAATGTAACAACCCATTTCCGTGTTGACCCAAGGATTAGCCTTAGAAGAAATTATGGCAAGAATTGAAACGGACCACGGAACGGAAAATCAGATTTAACTGGGTGACAGAGCGGAACACTAGACATCAGTGGGTGACGAAACGGAACACTAGACATCAGTGGGTGACGAAACGGAACACTAGACATCAGTGGCTGACGGAAGGGAGAAATAGACATCAGTGGGCGATGGAACGGAGAACCAGACATCAGTGGGCGATGGAACGGAGAACCAGACATCAGTGGGCGATGGAACGGAGAACCAGACATCAGTGGGTGATGGAACGGAGAACCAGACATCAGTGGGTGATGGAACGGAGAACCAGATATCAGTGGGTGATGGAACGGAGAACCAGACATCAGTGGGCGACTGAAAAGAAGCCCAGGCATCAGTGTGTGACAGAATGAATGAATGGTCTTTATTTTTAAAGGGTAAAGAATTGGGCACCCAGGCCCGTCTTAAATTCTGCCCTTCATCACTCCATCTTTCAAAGGATAATCCAGACATCAGTGACTATGGTAAGGAGGACATGTTTCACGAAAAGATTTAGAAAATGCACAGGAATCAAAGAAAAAAATGTAAATTAACTGCGTCCATCTGAGGAAATTATAGAAAATGTGCATTCGAAAACATGTACATGTTTAGGCTATAAGAAAACGAATTTACAGATAACATACAGATAAGAAAACGGATTCATAGATAACATACAGATAAGAAAAACAAATTACCACTTTGCAGACAACTTTGTAAAATGCTGAAGGAAACGCTGAAATAGTTTGCTGTGATGTAAGTTTGAACGAGAGATCTGCTCTAACTTGTAAAACTAAGATGCTGCAAGGAATTGACAGAGAGAGTGAGAGTGAGAGAGAGAGAGAGAGAGAGAGAGAGAGAGAGAGAGAAGTACCAAATATCAACTTAAAAATTTTTTTTCCAAATAAAATTACTGAGCTCACCGCAATCCAAATAGCAAAATATTGACCGTCGCTAGGGGCCAGGTCTTCAGCTTGTGTATGCTGTGTACTCCACTAATGAATAAACATGCAGTTTTTTAATTCACATGCGAGCAACTGAGTTGCCATTTTTTATTTTCATTTCAAGCCATTGAACATTTCCAAAATAAAATAAAAAAATTAAATTTTGGGAACTAGAGAGATGCTGAATACAAGGGGATGAATACGTGAAAGTTGTCAGTCATTTAGTCATGATGTATTTATAAGCTTATATTTTTATCATGGCCACTTGCTTCTTTATAATTTAAATATGTCTAGTTATCATATCACTAAATACCAATAGACCAAACCAGTTACCCCAGATGTCTTGTGGGTCAGTCTCATTAGACCAGCTTTTTAAGAACAACATTCAGGATATGGAAAATTCGTACAATGGCCACCAACGTAAAAGGAGGAAATATCCTGCAAGAAATCACAGCATATTACGGCTGTGGGAGACTAGAAGAACATATCGTAGAGAACAGAAGTTATAAGTTAACATTTTCTGTTCAGGTGGGGGGGGATAATCTAGAGAAAGGGATGTACCAATAATCATTAACAAGAACTTTTCAAATAGCTTTAAAGGATACAGGGAAATATCAGGTAAACACTGCTATTTCATTTATGTAGTGAGCCTATAGACATTTTCATATGGAGCTATATTCTAACAACAGACAGCCCATAAAAAGAAAGACAGAAATGAAATGCTACGATAGCTTAGACTGTGCAAACAATCTGAACTAATTTTAATGGGAGACTTCAGTATCAACTGGAAAATCATGTAACAGGAAGTTATGGTTTTGAAAAGTCTAGTGACAGATGAGACAAACTGGTACACTGAGCAAAAAGCCATGTTACAATCATTGGCAATACCTAGCACCAGCAACATTATAGGCTGTATTCCTGGGAAAAGACTAGAGAGTATACTCTGAAACAATATACAGTATATTCTTATCAGCAGAAGATTCCAAAATGCTGACCTGGTAACCAAAGCAACCTTTGTGAAGGAGATTTATAGCGGAGCCGTACTGAAACTTATATTCTACTGTACCAGGTATCACAATGTATTTGTTCTTTAGGTTTTAGCTGTAACTTAGCACACATGAACAGGTTAAGTACAATATACACACGCAATTACAAGCCCCTCATGTAACTATGGCTGTCACCGAATATGTGGGGTATCAACAGCGACCAGTCATCTCAGGTACTTTCAGGTTCCATTAGCCTGGTCTAGCATATAGCATACAGCTGGTACTCGTAATCATAGATGACACGAATAAAGACTATCACATTTTTTTTAAATAATAAATTACAACAAAAAAACAGTCTCAAACACACACAATAATTAGTGTATAAGTATACAACTATACACGAACCACTGCAGTAAAGCTGTGGATAACCTATATTGGTGAGGCTGGACTCAGATTAGGGGACCGCATGCAGAAACATCTGTACGATATCACCCAGCATGCTTCGAACCAGTCCTAAATCATTTCAATGGCCCAAACCACAGAGGCAAATCTGATTTTCTGGTAACAGCCATCAAACAATGTCACACAGATGACACAAGCCGCCTAGCGCTTGAGAACAGCCACATTCAGGACTATGGGACGCTGGAACCATACGGGTTAAACTCTCTATTCAGCTACACCTAACATCCTACTCTTCAACAATTATAATCCCTCTCTACTAAGCTCCACTCCCTTCTCACTTGTTACACATAGTTCAGAACCTCCTCACAGCATCATATTACAACCCCTCTACCCTAACTATAATTTTCTATTTCACCTTCTCCTGGCTAGGTTAACACTGTACTACTCTCTCTCTCCCCTCCACGGTTTCCCCACCCACCATCCCCAGTTACGACCCATCGACTATACATCACAGGTTTCCATTTAAACAGTCTCTACGCCTTACAATGCTCATTTCTAACATACAGCGTCGAACAAGCCACATCTTACAGTTACAGCTAAATGCTCTATACTTTATCTCCTCTCTCTCTATTTCTTCGTCCTGTATGTTTTTGTATGATTGAGGCTGACGCCGAAACGTCACAACTTTATCATCGTTAAGTAATAAAGATGCTCCTACTTTTTTTCATAGTTTATACATCTCAAACACACAAAACATTCAATATCCTATAATGATCTCTCAACACTCCGTACATCAGTACACTTTGCTCTTGACTTAAGCTCAGACAAGTTCTCTTGGCTGCCAGGACTCATCTTCACACACAGAATGTAGTAATGAGCTTGGTCGTGATTTAATCAAAATCTCTAAACTCTTGCTGCCCGGTTACTAATTGTGTCTCTTAATAAGTGCTAATTACTGACCTAAAGTGTGACAGAGCCCTAGTGGAATCTTCGGGTAAAGACGTGGCTGTTGAACTTCAGTGAAAACGTTAAAACAACATAACGTCTGCTTGATAATCAAAGTTCATCGCCAGCCCAGGGCGTAAGTAGGTCAACTGCCATCGCTGAACAATACATCGATCTGATGATGCTTTTAACTACATTATATGCTTGTTACATTTATTACCTTCTAGCTACATTATATGCTTGTTACATTTATAACCTTCTAGCTACATTATATGCTTGTTACATTTATAACCTTCTAGCTACATTATATGCTTGTTACATTTATAACCTTCTAGCTACATTATATGCTTGTTACATTTATAACCTTCTAACTACATTATATGCTTGTTAAATTTATAACCTTCTAGCTACATTATATGCTTGTTATATTTATAACCTTCTAGCTACATTATATGCTTGTTACATTTATAACCTTCTAGCTACATTATATGCTTGTTACATTTATAAACCCCACCAGTGGTCCATTTTATGGATCATTGCCTGTCCCAAGTCAGGAAAAAGGGGGAGGGTTGGCTTAAGGCCAGCAACCTTATCCTATAAAAAGAACTTTGCTACAGAAACGCCAAAAAGAGACTCAAGAGATATTTCGGCCCTGGGGGAGGACGGGCCTCCAGCTGGAGGAAGCATGAAGCCGGACAGTGAAAGCCAGGGAAACCAGGAAGCTGTCAGACCGATAACCGCCATCTCCACCAGGACCACCATTATTATAGGATCATGGAACGTTAGAACTATGTTTGAAGCAGGGAAATCAATGCAGGTTGCAGCGGAAATGAGGAAATACAACATCACCATCCTGGGAATCAGCGAAACAAGATGGACTGGAACTGGGCAAACAAGGATTAGCACGGGAGAGCTTTTGTTGTACTCAGGACACGAGGAGGACACCGCATCACACACGTATGGGGTGGCCCTGATGCTGTCAAAGACAGCTCAGGGAGCGCTAATTGGATGGGAGGCGCATGGCCCACGGATTATTATAGCCACCTTCAAAACCCAAAAGAGAAGGATAAATATGGATGTCATTCAGTGTTATGCACCAACAAATGAAAGCAGCGATGGTACAAAGGAGGAATTCTATGAGAGATTGCTGGGTATTGTGCAGAGCCGTCCAGAGCGGAACATGGTTATCGCCATGGGTGATTTCAATGCCAAGATCGGAAGTGACAACAGGGGATACGAAGATATCATGGGGCAGCAAGGATTGGGTGTAATGAATGACAACGGAGAGAGATTTGCTGACTTTTGTGCCACAAGCAATTTGGTCATTGGAGGGAGTTTCTTCTATCATAAAAGGATACACAATGTTACATGGGTTTCTCCGGATCAGGTAACAGAGAATCAGATCGACCATATATGCATTGGGAAGAAATACAGAAGATCTCTTCAGGACGTGAGGGGCAAAAGAGGAGCCGATGTTGCATCAGACCACCATCTAATTGTGGCTCGATTGAAGTTAAAACTAAAGAGGACTGGGATAGGAGGCAACAGTAGACAACGCCAGAGAAACAACACCACAGTTCTAAAAGATAGAACTAAGCAGGAAGAATTTAAGATCGCACTCGCCAATAAGTTTCAGATTCTACAAGATCTACCAGAAGAAGAGTCAATTGATAAGAGATGGCAAGGAGTGAAAGAAACATTTCCCTCATCATGTCAAGAAGTGCTTGGACCCAGGAAGCTGTGCCACAAGGAGTGGATCTCTGCAGAATCCATAAGGAGAATAGAGGAGAGAAAGAGGAAAAAAGCAGCACTCAACAACAGCCGCACAAGAGCCAGTAAAATTATTGTACAAGAAGAGTATAGGGAAGCATGTAGGAAAACAAAGAGGAGCATCAGGATAGACAAAAGGAACTACATAGAAACACTGGCAACAGAGGCAGAAGGAGCTGCCCGGCAGGGAAATATACAGGATCTATACTCCACAATTAAGAAGATGACTGGAAATTATAGTGTGCCGATGAGGCCAGTGAAAGACAAGAACGGTAAAACAATACCCAATGACTGGGGACAGAGAGACAGATGGATGCAGCACTTTGAAGAATTGTTAAATAGACCAGCCGCTCATAACCCACCGAATATTGAACCAGCCGATAGAGATCTACGAATAGATTGTGGTATACCAACAAGGGAAGAGATTTGTAAAGCCATAAAACAGATGAAGCATCCCGGCAGAAGCACTGAAAACAGATATTGAGACAAGCGTAGACATTCTTCACCCCATCTTCAGGAAAATCTGAGAAGAGGAGCAAGTGCCTACAGAGTGGAAAGAAGGTTACCTTGTCAAGCTACCAAAGAAAGGTGACTTGAGCTCCTGCTCCAACTACAGAGGTATAACACTGCTATCAATACCAGGAAAGATATTCAACCGAGTTCTTCTAAATAGGATAAAGGAAGCGGTAGATCCACAACTCAGGGACCAACAAGCAGGATTCCGGAAGAACAGATCCTGTACAGACCAAATAGCAACATTACGTATCATCGTAGAACAATCACTGGAGTGGAACTCACCTCTCTATGTCAATTTTATTGACTATGAGAAGGCTTTCGACAGCGTCGACAGCTAGACCCTATGGAAGCTGTTGAGACACTACGGAGTACCGGAGAAGATTACCACCATCATTAAAAACTCCTATGAAGGGATGACATGTAGGGTAATCCATGGACAACAACTAACAGATGCCTTTCAAGTTAACACCGGAGTGAGACAGGGATGCCTGCTGTCACCATTTCTATTTATCCTGGCCATAGACTGGATTATGAGAAAATCAACAGAATATAGGAGAAATGGTATTCAGTGGACGCTCTGGACTCAACTTGACGACCTAGACTTTGCTGACGACCTGGCACTTCTCTCCCAGACTAAGCAACAGATGCAAGAGAAAACCATATTAGTGGCAGAAAATTCCTCAAGACTAGGCCTTACCATCCACAAGGGAAAGAGTAAAGTTCTTAGAGTAAATGAGGTCAACGAAATGCCCATTATATTGGAAGGAGAGGAACTGGAAGAGGTGGAAAAGTTTACTTATCTGGGAAGTGTGATAGACAAGCAGGGAGGAACAGAAGCTGATGTAAAAGCAAGAATGGGCAAGGCAAGAGTAAAATTCCATCAGATGAAGAAAATATGGGGAACTTCAGCCTTGTCAATTAAATTGAAGATCAGAGTATTTAACACCATGATAAAGCCCATTCTGCTATACGGTTCAGAAACTTGGAGAACTACTGTTACGATCATGAAACGAATCCAGACATTTATTAACACATGCCTTAGAAGAATTCTACAAATACGATGGCCAGATACCATAAGTAACCAAGAACTGCAGCAGCGAACAGGCCAGCAACCAGTGGAAGACGACATCCTACGAAGAAGATGGGAATGGATCGGACACACCCTACGGAAATCCACATCCAGCACTACAAGGCAAGCCCTAACATGGAACCCACAGGGTAAAAGGAGGAGAGGCAGACCAAGGAACTCCTGGCGCCGAAGTCTGGACACGGACATCAAAATAATGAACCAGACATGGAGACAGTTGGAAAGAGTGGCCCAGGACCGAACTGCCTGGCGAGCTCTTGTTGGCGGCCTATGCTCCACGAGGGGTCAGAGGCATAGATAGATAGACATTTATAACCTTCTAGCTACATTATATGCTTGTTACATTTATTACCTTCTAGCTACATTATATGCTTGTTACATTTATAACCTTCTAGCTACATTATATGCTTGTTACATTTATTACCTTCTAGCTACATTATATGCTTGTTACATTTATTACCTTCTAGCTACATTACATGCTTGTTACATTTATTACCTTCTAGCTACATTACATGCTTGTTACATTTATTACCTTCTAGCTACATTATATGCTTGTTACATTTTTTACCTTCTAGCTACATTACATGCTTGTTACATTTATTACCTTCTAGCTACATTACATGCTTGTTACATTTATTACCTTCTAGCTACATTACATGCTTGTTACATTTATTACCTTCTAGCTACATTACATGCTTGTTACATTTTTTACCTTCTAGCTACATTATATGCTTGTTACATTTTTTACCTTCTAGCTACATTACATGCTTGTTACATTTTTTACCTTCTAGCTACATTACATGCTTGTTACATTTATTACCCACACATGAAGTATTAGAGCCCTGTGCCCCATGAGACAATGCACTATGTGGCCAATATTTCTAACATCGTCTAGGGTAACATCAGTATGTGGTTCCCAACCCAACAGACACAGCCAGCAAGCAGGCTTCTCTTGGGCGCCTATCTCAGTCTAGCTATCCTCGCATAACACGTGACCACCCAGGCAACCATCAGTTAAATCTCCCAACAACAATTCTCTTCTCAATTCAACAACTTTCTTCACCAGATTTTTGCAAACAGTACAAACTATATTCTTGTTTTGCACGAAGAACTAATGTGTTCTAAATCAGTGAAAATATCTAGATGCATGGAACTGTATGTTGTAAAACCAGCCTGCAGACTAACATGAGCTAGATTTTGTTAAAATGTAAGTACATCAGCAGTGCACTGTTATTCCCATTCAGAACAAGCAGAAAGACAGAAAATAAATGTACAAGTGAATATCACTGAATTCAAAGACCACTTTTCAACGTCTTAAACCCCTTTATCTTTCACTTCATGCTCCCTTCCCCCTCTTTAACCTTATCTTCCTGTTCCACTCACAGACTCCAAAAGAGCATTGACATATGTGGACTTCCTGGCTTTCTTTGAGAAAGGAAGCCACTTCTTAAACACTTCATTTTAATAGTAATGAAACTACAACTTAGCAGTTAACCCATTGCTGTTCAGATGTTTCTTTACAGCATCTTAACAACAATGTTTGAATTAACCATTTGTTAAACACAAGATCTTAACAGCCATGAATTAATAGTTCAATCAAGCAGCCTTTAAACATAAGATGTTAAACACTTACTGTATTTAAAAATTAGAAAAGGCAGGGAAGAGTATGAAAGCTCCGTGACAGCAGAGAATTATTCCTTCTCTCATGGAGAGAAACTGAGTAAAACCAGGAACGTTTTTCCCCGTTCGTGATAAAATCAGAAGACGGATAAAGACGTGCCTTGGGAGTATATTAATTCTGAAGGAGAAAAGTTCTTTCTGACTGTGTTTAACATTGAAGGCTTCTCTTCCCTTTCAATAGTCGTCGTTTATGGAGGAAATGGAAGATCCACGCTGACCTGGAGAAAGCTGGAAATTGGAAAGATGCCTGAATATGGGATGAAACTTTGGGAGAAAATTATCTGAATGGAGAGTGCTTTGCTTCCAAAAAATAATAATAAAATAAAATAAAATAAAATAAATAATAAAACCGATAAAGAGGAGATAAAAGAAGAGCACATCATCTTAATAGCAAAGGGTTAATCAATTATATCGCCATCTCTTGTTGGAATGAAGTAGAGATTAATCAACGTTTTTATCATTATTTCCGTCCATGACCATTTGAATCAAAGAAATGTTTTCTATCGTCGTATAAAGAAGGTTCTGAAGCAGGTGGATGTTAGCTGGAACTCGTCCAACATCATTTTGCTCAAAATCTTCTCTCTGCTTTCTGCCAAAACAGGATTTGTATAATCTACCACAGCTTGCTGACAGCAAAAACAGCAAACAATAGTTGTGCTGCAAGGCCCAATCTGTGCAGTTACATCATTTGTTTTTAAATATGGGCTTCGTTTCCTCTCTCTATAATGAATAATATATAATGAATTATATATATATATATATATATATATATACTATATAACGAGCTTTCGTACAAAGAATAACTCTCCATATATCTCGGTCTATCGCTAGTTCATCCAATTCATCACTACTTATGGAAAACGCTTCTTGAACGAGTTAGTGACCGTTATAAAATCAGGTCAACTTTCTTTGCCTAGAGACAGGAAGTGCTTGAATATCTCTCGTGGAAAACTTCGTTCGGATAATCTGTAAAATTAAATCCTTCCTATACAACAGAGAGTCGTACCGACAGATTCATGTTTTAGATTCTGTGCCAGCAGATTTCTAGTTTCTCTTTATATCTGATCTGAGTTTCACTTCTAGAATATATATATATATATATATATATATATATATATGTGTGTGTGTGTTTGTGTATGTGTATATATATATATATATATATATATATATATATATATAAACTTTAAGTGCCCAGGGCACATGGGGCTTCCGCAAGGGTTTTCCACAAATGCCTGTCCTTCGCCTTTTTTTCTGCTCTTGCCCAGGTGAGCCCTCTATTGCTCAACATCCTTTCTGTTGTTCTTCTCCATGTCTCTTTTGGTCTACCCTTACTTCTGCTCCCCTGTGGTGTCCATCTTAGTGCTATTTTTGGTAGTGAGTTGTCAGTCATTCGGAGCACATGTCCCAACCATCGCCAGCGTCTTTCCTCAATAATTGTTGTCAGTAGCTTCATCTGCATTTCTGCCAATAAGATGTTATTTCTTATGGTGTTTGGCCAAAATATTTTTCTAATTCTTCGTAAACATTTAGTCTGGAATATATATGACACGCTAAACAGGGGTGAATGACAGAAGAAATTTTGCAACTAATGGATCGGAGAAGAAATCTTATGGAAAATAAAGATGAATATGACAAAATAAATTTTTAAAAAAGACACAAATGCAACAGAGCTAAAGAAGAGTGGCTAAATAAGAAATGTAGTGAAATAGAGACAAGCCATCATGGAAACACAAGAGATAGGTATAAACAAATAAAGGAGTTAACAAACAAAAGGGCATACCACAAGACTGGTTGCCTGAAGTTAAAGGAGGGGCATACAATAATGGACAGAGATGAAATAATGGCACGATGGTGCAAATACATTAGAGAACTCTATGAGGACAATAGAAGCGAAATAGATATACGAAATAATAATGAAGGGCCTCCCATATTAAAAGCAGAAGTGGAAGAAACCATCAAACCCATGAAGAACAACAAAGCACCAGGACCAGATAAAATCACCAAGGAAGAATTGGAAGCATTAGGAGAGCTTGACATAGAAATAATTACCAGACTGCAGAATGACATATACAACAGTAAATATATCCCATCAGACCTTTTGCGATCAGTTTTCATTGCCCTACCAGAGAAACAAGGTGCAGCTGAATGTGAAGAACATCGAACCATTAGTCTTATGAGCCATGTTACCAAAATCCTGCTTCGTATGAGAAGAGTCAGGGGCAAAATAAAACCGGAAATCACTGAAGAAGAATGTGGCTTCGTCGAAGGAAAAGGCACAAGTAATGCCATATATATATATATAATTGATGTAGAGATGTTTATAAGTAAAGACGTACCTATACTTATGCTCATATAAAGCATTCGATAAAGTGAGACACACAGAAATTATGAGAATGCTGGAAGACATCAACATAGATGGGAAAGATCTGAAACTTATCAAAAACATTTACTGGCAGCAATCAGCAGCAATGAAGGTTGAGAACCAAACAGGAGCATTTCAAGACATAAAACTAGAAGTGAGACAAAAATGTATTCTACTTCATGACCTCTTCTCAATGTACAGAAAAAAACATAATGAGAAATATAGAGATCTTGCCAGGAATATCAATTGGCGGATACAACCTTAACAACTTAAGATATGCAGACGACACAGTTCTGACTGCTAAAAGTGAAGAAGAGCTGCAGGCTCTTCTGGGCATCGTGGTTTGTGAAAGTAAAAGTAAAGATCTCAGCCTGAATAAAAAGAAGACTGAAGTGATGGTCATCTCAAAGAAAATAATACCACCAAAATGTAGCATTACCATCGATGGCACAGAACTGAAACAAGTTGATAGATTCAAGTACTTAGGAACTATTATAACAGCTGATAGGAAATGTCACAAAGAAATAAAAGCAGACGTGCTCAGGCCAAGTCAGCATTCTAGAAAATGAGAAACATCTTGTGCAACAGATCCATATCAATGGAAACAAGATTCCGAGTACATCGAGTGAATTTTGTTTTATGGATGTGAAGCATGGTCCATGAATAAGAGAGTACATCGAGAAATGGAGGCCATAGAAATGTGGTTCATAAGAAGGATGTTGAAGGTACCATGGACAGCTAAGAAAACCAACGAAGAAGTCTTAAGAGAAGCTGGAATTAAAAAGCAAATTACAGCAAAGAGGCAGATAAGCGAGATTTATAGGACATTTCCTGAGAAGAGGAAAATTGGAACACATTATGGCGCAAGAACTACCACAGGCTTCTAGATCCGAGACCTGAACACGCTGGAAGCCACCGTAAGAGAGAACTCCTTTCCTTCACCTTCTTTCTCGACGGCATTGTGTCCCCCGCTACACAATAAAGAGAAGATCCATGTAGTGCTTTGTTGCATGAAACCATTGTAGTGAATTTATTTTGCCTTACAATTTTTTAATTACATAACCAAAATTGTGCTCCTTCTTACAACACCTTCACACATAAAAACGCTGTTTGTAACGTCGTAAAAAATATTTAAAAACGCGATTAAGTGTCGGGTATTCCCCGAGTCGATGGCTTGCCTGTGTGTGCGTGCTCGGCTACCACAGATGAGAACATACTAACTACTTTTATTGTCACAAACTTCAGCTGATCGTGCAAGATTATTGGATATGCGAGGGACATCAATAATTTACTCACGAGCCAGGGACTTTGGGGAAATATCATTTTGTGTTTCATTTTACGAGTCGGCGGGCGAATAATCGAGTGAAATAATGGTTGTTTGATTCAGGAAGTGAGAGATGTATTGAGAGTTTAAGAAGTAGTCAGCTGAGCATTTAGATAAAGAAGTGGTGGAGCTTTTGAAGAACGAGTGATTGAATGAAGAAGTGACAGACAGAGAGAGAGACAGAGAGAGAGAGGGGGGGGGGGCAGATGAGCGAATTTTCTTTTCAAAAGAGTAAAGAATTAGGCACTCAGAAATGCCTAACATTCTGCCTAACATCACTCATCTTTCGTTGACTGGATATCAGTTTAGCACTGATATTATATGCGTGTTAAGAAAAACAATAAGTATGGAAGGAAGAATTAATACGTACAGCCTCTGAACAATGTAACATAAATAAAACATACCACTGAGCTGACCTATTTTACACTTTCACGCATTCATTACAGTCAAGTTGATAAGCAAAAAATGATTGGCTGAGAAGAATTCTGCCAGCTACTCCCTGCACGTAAACGTTGGCTGCCAACTTACTAAAGCTACGAGGATAGTAGATATTTTCTTCTTCTTCTACCTCCCTTCTTCTACCTCTAAATGTGTTTGCATATGAGCTATGTAGTATGTCTTCATAGATCAAGACACTAGGAAGACATACTACATATCTCATATACAAACACATCTAGACTACTGCTCAACAGTTTGGGATGGTTGCTCAGTGTCAAATACAAAGAGGCTTTGCTCTCTCCAAAAGCGAGCAGTAAAGCTTATTAGTGACAAAGATCAAGCACAAACAACTAATCATCACAAACGTATCAAAATACTACCTCTTAAGAACAGGTTCCTCTTCAACAAAGCCAAGTTAGTACATCAAATTCTTTCACGGCATGCCCCGCCTTATCTATAGAACCTGTTTAAATTTAGCCCAAAGTGCAGCCAACGCTTGAACAACATATGTCTTCCAAAACCTAGACTTGATCTTTACAAGAAAAGCTTTAGTTATTCTGCTGCTCATCTTTGGAATACCCTCCCATCCTATATAAATAATATAAATTATACTCCTTCCTACAACTACAAGCTTTCCCAATATCTATTTGATGTCGACTACATGCCTCCATGAATTATAAAACTTAAAAGTTATCTTAAGCTGCTCTTACAGACACCGAATACAATTAATTGTTTTCTGAATAGTCCCGAAAATTTTGTTTAGTAGATAGTCATTTATAATGTATGTAGTTACTTCTGTACTGAGTGAATGTTTAAGAGCGAAACGTAAATGTTATATTTTATTGTATGTCTCTCAGATTCAATGTTAGTTATGTTTGTTATATGAACAGCATATTTGTAGAATGTCTGGAATAGAGTGAAAGATGTATGATAAAGGGCAGAATGTCAGACGGGCCTGCGTGCCCAATTCTTAACCTTTTTGAAATAAAGATCAATCAATCAATCAATCAATCCCTGGAACTGAGAGCTGATGCTCTGTTCGATGAGTTAAGGACGTTGAAGCACATCATCGTGTCGGACTGGGAGCGGGCTACGGTGCCTTCTTGTTCAGTCCCTGAGTGGAACGGAAGAGCAGGGGTGTGCACTGCTTCTTTAGCAGACTCCACCACCATCGTAATTTGTGGTGATCCCTGCCCCGTTAGCCAGGCTATGCCTGTTACTGGGCGTATCACCGAAGTGATAGGACAGGGTCTTGGTCAGCTATACTTCGCTAATCCTGACGCTAGCATGTCAGCTACGGGTGGCTGACTGCCTAATCGGACAACGTATTCACCCCCTCCCCCCCCCCGGTTGATGTCTTAAAGGACAATGGTGTGCTTGACTGAAGACAGCAGAGAAAAACTGGGGCAAAGTCAAAGCCGTTGTAGTTGACTGGATGTTGTAGACCACATCCTCTTTGACATAAAAAAATCACTTCTATACAGACACAGAACAATCACCTCCATACAGACACAGAACAATCACCTCCATACAGACACAGAACAATCACCTCCATACAGACACAGAACACTCACCTCCATACAGACACAGAACAATCATCTCTATACAGACACAGAACAATCATCTCTATACAGACACAGAACAATCACCTCTATACAGACACAGAACAATCACCTCCATACAGACACAGAACAATCACCTCCATACAGACACAGAACAATCACCTCCATACAGACACAGAACAATCACTTCTATACAGACACAGAACAATCATCTCTATACAGACACAGAACAATCATCTCTATACAGACACAGAACAATCACTTCTTTACAGACACAGAACAATCACCTCCATACAGACACAGAACAATCACCTCCATACAGACACAGAACAGCCACCTCTATACAGACACAGAACAATCATCTCTATACAGACACAGAACAATCACCTCCATACAGAACAACCACCTCCATACAGACACAGGACAATCATCTCTATACAGACACCAGAACAATCATCTCTATACAGACACAGAACAATCACCTCTATACAGACACAGAACAATCACCTCTATACAGACACAGAACAATCACCTCTATACAGACACAGAACAATCACCTCTATACAGACACAGAACAACCACCTCTATACAGACACCAGAACAATCACCTCTATACAGACACAGAACAACCATCTCCATACAGACACAGAACAATCACCTCTATACAGACACAGAACAATCATCTCTATTCAGACACAGAACAATCACCTCCATACAGACACAGAACAGCCACCACCATACAGACACAGAACAATCACCTCTATACAGACACAGAACAATCACCTCCATACAGAACAACCACCTCCATACAGACACAGAACAATCACCTCTATACAGACACAGAACAACCACCTCTATACAGACACAGAACAATCACTTCTATACAGACACAGAACAACCACCTCCATACAGACACAGAACAATCACCTCTATACACACACAGAACAACCACCTCCATACAGACACAGAACAATCACCTCTATACAGACACAGAACAATCACCTCTAAACAAACACAATCATAATAGTGTTAAGATGCTTTTTTAAAAAAGCTACATTTAAGGTTAGTTACAACTGACAAATAAAGGTTTTCTCTGGAACATCATACATTTACACATTCACACACAAACACATTTACTGAAGCAAAGTTGTGAAGTCGCCTTGCTGTTGAAATCCAGAATAAAAACAATCTCGCACGTGCGAGCACACACAGAACCAATCTATTTAAATAGGTCTACCACGCGCACAGTGTTACAATACCAGTTACTTTCTAACCGTACTGACATCAAACTTACATACATTGAACCATAAAGCCTCATACACTGACTCATCAAGATCACATACAGAAAGCCATCAAGCCCATATACATTGAATTATCAAGTCCATATATTTGTTTACTCCACTTTCTCATACTCTCATAACCTACAGCTGTCACGTGCGCAGGGAGTCTGTCACTGGCAGGTGTTCTTAAAACACTCATATCTTATCCCTGAATCTATGGCGGCCGTCATGCTTGTTCTTATGAACATTTTAATAGTGTTTTTCATGTGGGTTGGAATCTATCTATCTATCTATCTATCTATCTATCTATCTATCTATCTATCTATCTATCTATCTGTCTGTCTGTCTGTCTGTCTGTCTGTCTGTCTGTCTATCTATCTGTCTGTCTGTCTGTCTGTGTCTATCTATCTGTCTGTCTGTATCTATCTATCTATCTATCTATCTATCTATCTATCTATCTCATGTGGAACAAGTTAATCTCGACCCAGATGGCCAAGTTGTAAGTCACAACAGCCTGTTTCCTTGTGACATTGCCTGATAGCAGGATAAAACCTTGACCCATTTTTGGTCACGATAGTTGTGTCTTCTTTCTGACCCTTCAATCACCCTCTGTTAAATTCTGTAAAATGGCTATCACACATCATACCCTTGCCTCTAGTGTCTCTGTCTGTCTGTCTGTGTACGTCTTTCTGTCTGCTTCTGTTGCAAGTGTTTTTCTTTTTTAAACCTTGGTCTATTTCTCTATTTTATCGATGCAGTAGGAGACACCTCCCCCCTCCTCTCTCTCATACGCCTGGTTAGGTTCTTGGTGCCGCCGAAAAGTACAACGTAACTTTTCTTCGCTTGCAAATGCATATAAAAGTTTTCTAACACGCACATAAAAAATAAGGCAAAGGTAATCCTGTCATGCCTTAGAGGCATATAGGGATATGGTGTTAGTGCCCACATTTTCCTATGCACATAGCATCACATATAAAGTGTGCAGTACGGCTAAATCTAGAACCATCAGCTGTAACCTGGAGCTAGTCGTTCTTCTCAGCTGCTGAGTAAGAACACCGTCGAAAGAGCGAATCTAGCGCCGAACATTATGAACACGGATACAGTCTAAACCTGGCGAATTAGCAGAACTCTGTAACTCGGAGCTCCAGTGAGTGAGTGAGTGAGACCAAGACTTCTCAATAAACGTTAACCGAAAACTGCTTTACGAATCTGCATAAAAACTGCACGTCAAAAACATCTGGGAACATTTGGACATCTGGAATCAAGTATCCGTAAACATAAAATTTTAATGTGAACGCAGAAATTTAGCATTTGTGAACACAGAATCTAACATATAACAGCATGTGTTTTTCCACGGCGAATTTTTTCCCTTTTCAGCTTGAATCACGCAAACAACAGAAAGGCATTCTCAAGGAAAGATTACTCATTGCCACCAATGCTACATAATTATCCGCCCTCCTCCAGCGTTCTTTATTCTGGTCCATTATTCAAAGACTGGAAGTGATTTTTCTTTTTCTCCATTTAAAGCAGTTCGCAGTGACGCAAATAGCTTTGTAAAGCTAACGACAACCAAAGAGCAGGTATGGAAGAGAAATAAATGTATATATTTTTTAATGAAAAAGGAGAAACCAGTTTGTAGTGTGGGAAATAGCAAGTATGGAACATGCTTGCAGTTGAATCCGTACCTATCCAGTGTACAAATTCTAGGCTAAATCATTCTTTAGGCAAAGCTATCCTGTATTAAACATGCCACTCCGTGACGGGACTTTACGCATCTGATCTAAAGGCCCCGGATTTACGAAGCGGGAGTTCCAGCATATCTCGTGTCTTAGCTTCAGGGCCACCAAGCTAGACATATCTTAGCTTCAGGGCCACCAAGCTAGACATATCTTAGCTTCAGGGCCACCAAGCTAGACATATCTTAGCTTCAGGGTCACAAAGCTAGACTCATAACTTAGCTTCAGGGCCACCAAGCTAGACTCATACCTTAGCTTCAGGGCCACCAAGCTAGACTCATGGCGGCCGTCATGCTTGTTCTTATGAACATTTTAATAGTGTTTTTCATGTGGGTTGGAATCTATCTATCTATCTATCTATCTATATCTATCTATCTATCTATCTATCTATCTATCTGTCTGTCTGTCTGTCTGTCTGTCTGTCTGTCTGTCTATCTATCTGTCTGTCTGTCTGTCTGTGTCTATCTATCTGTCTGTCTGTATCTATCTATCTATCTATCTATCTATCTATCTATCTATCTCATGTGGAACAAGTTAATCTCGACCCAGATGGCCAAGTTGTAAGTCACAACAGCCTGTTTCCTTGTGACATTGCCTGATAGCAGGATAAAACCTTGACCCATTTTTGGTCACGATAGTTGTGTCTTCTTTCTGACCCTTCAATCACCCTCTGTTAAATTCTGTAAAATGGCTATCACACATCATACCCTTGCCTCTAGTGTCTCTGTCTGTCTGTCTGTGTACGTCTTTCTGTCTGCTTCTGTTGCAAGTGTTTTTCTTTTTTAAACCTTGGTCTATTTCTCTATTTTATCGATGCAGTAGGAGACACCTCCCCCCTCCTCTCTCTCATACGCCTGGTTAGGTTCTTGGTGCCGCCGAAAAGTACAACGTAACTTTTCTTCGCTTGCAAATGCATATAAAAGTTTTCTAACACGCACATAAAAAATAAGGCAAAGGTAATCCTGTCATGCCTTAGAGGCATATAGGGATATGGTGTTAGTGCCCACATTTTCCTATGCACATAGCATCACATATAAAGTGTGCAGTACGGCTAAATCTAGAACCATCAGCTGTAACCTGGAGCTAGTCGTTCTTCTCAGCTGCTGAGTAAGAACACCGTCGAAAGAGCGAATCTAGCGCCGAACATTATGAACACGGATACAGTCTAAACCTGGCGAATTAGCAGAACTCTGTAACTCGGAGCTCCAGTGAGTGAGTGAGTGAGACCAAGACTTCTCAATAAACGTTAACCGAAAACTGCTTTACGAATCTGCATAAAAACTGCACGTCAAAAACATCTGGGAACATTTGGACATCTGGAATCAAGTATCCGTAAACATAAAATTTTAATGTGAACGCAGAAATTTAGCATTTGTGAACACAGAATCTAACATATAACAGCATGTGTTTTTCCACGGCGAATTTTTTCCCTTTTCAGCTTGAATCACGCAAACAACAGAAAGGCATTCTCAAGGAAAGATTACTCATTGCCACCAATGCTACATAATTATCCGCCCTCCTCCAGCGTTCTTTATTCTGGTCCATTATTCAAAGACTGGAAGTGATTTTTCTTTTTCTCCATTTAAAGCAGTTCGCAGTGACGCAAATAGCTTTGTAAAGCTAACGACAACCAAAGAGCAGGTATGGAAGAGAAATAAATGTATATTTTTTAATGAAAAAGGAGAAACCAGTTTGTAGTGTGGGAAATAGCAAGTATGGAACATGCTTGCAGTTGAATCCGTACCTATCCAGTGTACAAATTCTAGGCTAAATCATTCTTTAGGCAAAGCTATCCTGTATTAAACATGCCACTCCGTGACGGGACTTTACGCATCTGATCTAAAGGCCCCGGATTTACGAAGCGGGAGTTCCAGCATATCTCGTGTCTTAGCTTCAGGGCCACCAAGCTAGACATATCTTAGCTTCAGGGCCACCAAGCTAGACATATCTTAGCTTCAGGGCCACCAAGCTAGACATATCTTAGCTTCAGGGTCACAAAGCTAGACTCATAACTTAGCTTCAGGGCCACCAAGCTAGACTCATACCTTAGCTTCAGGGCCACCAAGCTAGACTCATATCTTATCTTCAGGGCCACCAAGCTGGACTCATATCTTATCTTCAGGGCCACCAAGCTGGACTCATATCTTAGCTTCAGGGCCACCAAGCTAGACATATCTTAGCTTCAGGGCCACCAAGCTGGACTCATAACTTAGCTTCAGGGCCACCAAGCTAGACTCATACCTTAGCTTCAGGACCACCAAGCTAGACTCATATCTTATCTTCAGGGCCACCAAGCTGGACTCTCATATCTTAGCTTCAGGGCCACCATCAAGCTGGACTCTCATATCTTAGCTTCAGGGCCACCATCAAGCTGGACTCTCGTATCTTAACTTCAGGACCTCCAAGCTGCACTCTATTATCTTAACTTCAGGACCTCCAAGCTGGACTCTCATATCTTAACTTCAGTACCTCGAAGCTGGACTCTCATATCTTAACTTCAGGACCTCCAAGCTGGACTCTCATATCTTAGCTTCAGGGCCACCATCAAGCTGGACTCTCATATCTTAACTTCACGACCTCCAAGCTGGACTCCCATATCTTAGTTTCAGGGCCACCATCAAGCTGGACTCTCATATCTTAACTTCAGGACCTCCAAGCTGGACTCTCATATCTTAACTTCAGGACCTCCAAGCTGAACTCTCATATCTTAGCTTCAGGGCCACCATCAAGCTGGACTCTCATATCTTAATTTCACGACCTCCAAGCTGGACTCCCATATCTTAGCTTCAGGGCCACCATCAAGCTGGACTCTCATATCATAGCTCCAGAATCCCAGAGTGAATTTTTTAAATCCGACACAAACATTCTCCCATCCCCCTGGCTTATCAATTCTCATCCACCATGACTTCTCCCTCCTCCCCCCCCCCCCCCCCCGCCCGAACTTCCAAACCTTAAAACAGGGAAAACCCTATGGGCCCCGAAAAGATATACCGGCTAGACTCCCTCTCCTAGCCCCTGCATAGCATAATTACTGTGCAGGAATCATTTGCTTTTCTAAAGATGGCAATATCCGCTGTTTGGACAGGTCTGCTCTATATATCATCATATGTGTCTGTTCTGGTTTGTTATCTCCTGCTATTACTGAATGCGTGGATAAGAAACGGAACATAACAGTTTCATTACTTCAGTTGTGCTCTTTCTATCGATGCTGAAAAGCGCTGTATAGAATGAATGTTGAACAATAAAGGACGACATATCAGGCAGGTCTGTGTGTCCATTTCTTCACTCCTTGAAACTAGAATTCGCTAGTTTGTCCTTCCCTTCCTCCACCACCACTACCACCTCCTGTGTTCCCACTCACAGACACCCATGCACTGAAAGTGTGGCGGCAAAGAAAATGATTTTCCGCTAAATAATTGACAATATTTTGCACGTTTATTGAAATACACGTTTTGTATACGTTATATATCAAACATGGCACACGAATACTCATAAATACAGCCCAGTGTGTGAGCCCTCAACCCCCCCCCCCTACCCCAAAACAGCCCTCCTCGCACAGTAATCTCCCTGAAAGAAAATTATGCTGAGAAAAGCTGTGGTTTGAAGGTGGAAAAACAGAAAGAAATGTCCACTGTTTGTCATATTAAACCACCCGTTACTCTGGCCATGTCCGGACCAGCAGCTTTAACAACAAAGAGAAACTGTAACGTGATCTCTCTTGTTTGTTTTAAATTACAAACACGGCGGACAAAAAAACTCCTATATAACTATCAATTTGATTAACGAGCTCTGTTGAATGCTGGGAGTATTGATTTCCTTGTTTTAAACCTTCTCTTGTTTTCACATTTAAGACAAACGTTACTGTGGCTTCGGCGTCAGTTATAAATCATGAACTAGAGAACAGACGGAGTCAGGCAGCATACGCTAGGAACAACAACAGCCACAAATAGTCATGTTAGTAATAAAGGGCTACTTTGCAAATGAATGCAGAGCTCAAATGTACTTTAGACAAGAACGGAGGTTTAAAAGATTCTTTTGCTACCAGTTTAGAGTTCTGTTGTTAAAATCTTTTTTTTTAAAGAACTTCTCACGTTAATGTATGCAGGAGAACAGAAGGCTGAACTATGCTACAGGCACATTTATCAGGGTTAATGACTGAGGTGACGACCAAAGTTACTGACTGAGGCTAGCGACCAAAGTTAATGACTGGAGCTGATGACCAGGGTTAATGACTAAGGCTGACGACCTGGGTTAATGACTGGAACCTGTGATCAGGGTTAATAACTGAGGCTGGCGACCAAGATTAATGACTGGAGCTGGTGACCAGGGTTAATGACTGAGGCTGGCGACCAAGATTAATGATTGGAGCTGGTGACCAGGTTTAATAACTGAGGCTGGCCACCAAAGTTAATGACTGAAGCTGGTGATCAACGTTAATGACTGGAGCTGGTGACCAGGTTTAATAACTGGAGGTGGTGATCAGGTTTAATAACTGGAGGTGGTGATCAGGTTTAATAACTGGAGGTGGTGATCAGGGATAATGACGGGAGCTGGTGACCAAGATAAGGGACTGAGACTGACGACCAAAATAAGGAACTGAGATTGGTGACGAAGATAATGGACTGGGACTATCGACCAAGATTATGGACTGGAACTGGCGACACAGATACTGGGACTGGCACCCAAAATAAGGGACTGGGACTGGCGATCAAGGTAAAGGACTGGGACTGGAGACCAAGATATGGGACTAGGACTAGCAACCAAGATAAGGGACTGGGACTGGAGACCAAGATATGGGACTAGGACTAGCAACCAAGATAAGGGACTGGGACTGGAGACCAAGATAAGGGACTGGGACTGGCGACCAAGATAAGGGACTAGGACTAGCAACCAAGATAAGGGACTGGGACTGGAGACCAAGATAAGGGACTAGGACTAGCAACCAAGATAAGGGACTGGGACTGGCGACCAAGATATGGGACTAGGACTAGCAACCAAGATAAGGGACTAGGACTAGCAACCAAGATAAGGGACTGGAGACCAAGATATGGGACTAGGACTAGCAACCAAGATAAGGGACTAGGACTGGCGACCAAGATATGGGACTAGGACTAGCAACCAAGATAAGGGACTAGGACTAGCAACCAAGATAAGGGACTGGAGACCAAGATATGGGACTAGGACTAGCAACCAAGATAAGGGACTAGGACTAGCAACCAAGATATGGGACTAGGACTAGCAACCAAGATAAGGGACTAGGACTAGCAACCAAGATAAGGGACTAGGACTAGCAACCAAGATATGGGACTAGGACTAGCAACCAAGATAAGGGACTAGGACTAGCAACCAAGATAAGGGACTAGGACTGGCGACCAAGATAAGGGACTAGGACTAGCAACCAAGATATGGGACTAGGACTAGCAACCAAGATAAGGGACTAGGACTAGCAACCAAGATAAGGGACTAGGACTAGCAACCAAGATATGGGACTAGGACTAGCAACCAAGATAAGGGACTAGGACTAGCAACCAAGATAAGGGACTAGGACTGGCGACCAAGATAAGGGACTAGGACTAGCAACCAAGATAAGGGACTAGGACTAGCAACCAAGATATGGGACTAGGACTAGCAACCAAGATAAGGGACTAGGACTAGCAACCAAGATAAGGGACTAGGACTGGCGACCAAGATAAGGGACTAGGACTAGCAACCAAGATATGGGACTAGGACTAGCAACCAAGATAAGGGACTGGGACTGGCGACCAAGATATGGGACTAGGACTAGCAACCAAGATAAGGGACTAGGACTAGCAACCAAGATAAGGGACTGGAGACCAAGATATGGGACTAGGACTAGCAACCAAGATAAGGGACTGGGACTGGCGACCAAGATAAGGGACTGGGACTAGCAACCAAGATAAGGGACTGGGACTGGAGACCAAGATAAGGGACTGGGGACCAAGATAAGGGACTGGGACTAGCGACCAAGATAAGGGACTGGGACTGGCGACCAAGATAAGGGACTGGGACTAGCAACCAAGATAAGGGACTGGGACTGGCGACCAAGATATGGGACTAGGACTAGCAACCAAGATAAGGGACTAGGACTAGCAACCAAGATAAGGGACTGGAGACCAAGATATGGGACTAGGACTAGCAACCAAGATAAGGGACTAGGACTGGCGACCAAGATATGGGACTAGGACTAGCAACCAAGATAAGGGACTAGGACTAGCAACCAAGATAAGGGACTGGAGACCAAGATATGGGACTAGGACTAGCAACCAAGATAAGGGACTAGGACTAGCAACCAAGATATGGGACTAGGACTAGCAACCAAGATAAGGGACTAGGACTAGCAACCAAGATAAGGGACTAGGACTAGCAACCAAGATATGGGACTAGGACTAGCAACCAAGATAAGGGACTAGGACTAGCAACCAAGATAAGGGACTAGGACTGGCGACCAAGATAAGGGACTAGGACTAGCAACCAAGATATGGGACTAGGACTAGCAACCAAGATAAGGGACTAGGACTAGCAACCAAGATAAGGGACTAGGACTAGCAACCAAGATATGGGACTAGGACTAGCAACCAAGATAAGGGACTAGGACTAGCAACCAAGATAAGGGACTAGGACTGGCGACCAAGATAAGGGACTAGGACTAGCAACCAAGATAAGGGACTAGGACTAGCAACCAAGATATGGGACTAGGACTAGCAACCAAGATAAGGGACTAGGACTAGCAACCAAGATAAGGGACTAGGACTGGCGACCAAGATAAGGGACTAGGACTAGCAACCAAGATATGGGACTAGGACTAGCAACCAAGATAAGGGACTGGGACTGGCGACCAAGATATGGGACTAGGACTAGCAACCAAGATAAGGGACTAGGACTAGCAACCAAGATAAGGGACTGGAGACCAAGATATGGGACTAGGACTAGCAACCAAGATAAGGGACTGGGACTGGCGACCAAGATAAGGGACTGGGACTAGCAACCAAGATAAGGGACTGGGACTGGAGACCAAGATAAGGGACTGGGACTGGCGACCAAGATAAGGGACTGGGACTGGCGACCAAGATAAGGGACTGGGACTGGCGACCAAGATAAGGGACTGGGACTGGAGACCAAGATAAGGGACTGGGACTGGCGACCAAGATAAGGGACTGGGACTGGCGACCAAGATAAGGGACTGGGACTGGAGACCAAGATAAGGGACTGGGACTGGAGACCAAGATAAGGGACTGGAGACCAAGATAAGGGACTGGAGACCAAGATAAGGGACTGGGGCTGATAAACAAGGCTAGCGATCAAGGTTAACGACTAAGATTAGCTACCACGGCTAACGACTCGGCTTACAACCAGGGTTAAAGATCAGAGTTGGGAACTAGGATGGCAAACACACTCTGTTCCCACTCTTTGCTATGATCTCAGTAACTAGGATGGCAAACATTCTGTTCCCACTCTTTGCTATGATCTCAGTAACTAGGATGGCAAACATTCTGTTCCCACTCTTTGCTATGATCTCAGTAACTAGGATGGCAAACATTCTGTTCCCACTCTTTGCTATGATCTCAGTAACTAGGATGGCAAACACCTTGTTCCCACTCTTTGCTATGATCTCAGTAACTAGGATGGCAAACACCTTGTTCCCACTCTTTGCTATGATCTCAGTAACTAGGATGGCAAACACCTTGTTCCTACTCTTTGCTATGATCTCAGTAACTAGGATGGCAAACATTCTGTTCCCACTCTTTGCTATGATCTCAGTAACTAGGATGGCAAACACCTTGTTCCTACTCTTTGCTATGATCTCAGTAACTAGGATGGCAAACACCTTGTTCCTACTCTTTGCTATGATCTCAGTAACTAGGATGGCAAACACCTTGTTCCCACTCTTTGCTATGATCTCAGTAACTAGGATGGCAAACACCTTGTTCCTACTCTTTGCTATGATCTCAGTAACTAGGATGGCAAACACCTTGTTCCTACTCTTTGCTATGATCTCAGTAACTAGGATGGCAAACACTCTGTTCCTGCTCTTTGCTATGATCTCAGTAACTAGGATGGCAAACACCTTGTTCCCACTCTTTGCTATGATCTCAGTAACTAGGATGGCAAACAGTCTGTTCCTACTCTTTGCTATGATCTCAGTAACTAGGATGGCAAACACCTTGTTCCTACTCTTTGCTATGACCTCAGTAACTAGGATGGCAAACAGTCTGTTCCTGCTCTTTGCTATGACCTCAGTAACAAGCCGATGTGGCACTTCAGTTTTATTAACAAGGTGAGGCTCGACGGTAATTTACCGTGTTGAGAAGTCCGCGTGTGTTCGCTTCTATGGGAATACAAGGAAACGCTCCCTAACTATTCCTCAGGCACATTCTTTGAAGATCAAAACTTCGTGTGTGAAGAGCACAAGTAAAGTGCACAAAATACAGTACATCGAATCTTCAACATGGCCACAGTTGTTCCTTAGATAATAGCAGAAAACAGAAAGCAAAATGGGACGCTGGAACCACACGGGTTAAACTCGCTGTTCGGCTACACTTAACATTCTCTTCAATCATCATAGTACCTCTCCACTAAGCTGCGTCCCCTTTTTACTTGTCACACATAGTTCAAAACCTCCTTACAGCATCACTTTGCAACCCCTCTTCCCTAATCATCTATTTCACCTTCTCCTGGCTAGGTCAACATTGTATAATTCTCCCTCCTCTCCCCGGTTCCCCGTCCACCACCCCCAGTTACAACCCACTGACCACATATCACAGGTCTTCATTTAAACAGTCTCCACGTTCTACTAAATCCATTCCTGACACACAACGCCGGACAAGCCACACCTTACAATTTACAGCTAAGTACTCTTTTTCGTCCTGGTGGGTTGTGTATGACTAAGGCTCACGCCGAAACGTCACAACTTTGTAATCGTTAAGTAAATAAAGCTGCTGCTACTTTTTCCCTATTTTATACATTCCGGTATATTACAATGTATAATTATAATACGTGTTTTCAAGACACGTAAAGATTAAAAATTAAATTAATTTTCCTAGGTGGGTTTGTGATACTGGCACTCTAGAGACAGACATCCATTTTCCTTATGAGATACCATTTCAAAAATAAACATTTTGGGAATCTAAGAAAGATTTTCTGATATTGAAAGAGGGGGGGGGGGGGGGGTTAGGGGGAAGGGAAGTTTAAGGTGAATTTTAAAAAGAGATTTTTTTTAGAGAAAACCACAAACTTCACATGAACTGCAGACACTAACCAAAGGGAGACATATAAAAGTGTTCCAGATCTGTAGCTAATTTTTTTTTCAGTTTGTTCGGTTTTTAATGTAACGTCAAAATCAGTCTTTCTGTTCCCTTATATAGCCTGTCTCGGCTTTTCTTCTCAAAACTCTTATCCTGTTTTCGTTTATAAATGTCAAGTACTTGGTGTAGTGGTAACGTGTGATGACAGGAGAGAAAAAAGTAAGAAACTGAAGACATTTTTTTTTATAGTTTTCGTTAGCTAATGCTTGTCTACATGTTGGTGTGTGGTGTGCATATGTGTCTGCATGAGGCATGTGTGTGGATGTGTGAGATAGTACGTATATGCTTGTGTGTATGTGTGATGTGTGAGAGAGAGAATGAGAGAGTTAGAGAGCATATGTTTTTATTATAATTTTGATGAGGAAAAAGTAAAAGTTTGTGGTTACCGATAACTTACAGATAAACAACAAGCGACGAGATTCTGTAACAGAATGTTATTCTGTACAGATTGTTGTGAGAAAGCCTGTTGTTGTGCTCAAATAGACCACAACTCGATTCTGTTTATGTGAAGCACGGTGAAAGTGTCACGTGTTTCCGTGGCACAACTGAGTCACGTGATTTATGTTAGGCGGGAAGTGTGAACGAGTTGAGAGAGGGGTTTTGTGTCAGAATGTTGTAGTGATAGGTCGTGATGTTCAATTCTAGTAGGAATGTAGTTATTCTTGAGTTCAGTATGTAAGTTAGTTGGATAGTCCTTGTTAGGACAATTTGTGTAGTTGATGTATTGTTCCCTTTAGGAAAAAAGGTCCTAGTAGCATGTAGATTGGACAAGATTTGAATGTCTGACTTAGTCCCATGGCGATGTTAGTCGCCCGGACATATTTCTTGTAATCATTTGTATTATTCTCATCAAGTTTACACTTCACATCATTGCAACACACATCTAACAAATGGGCTTTCATCATTAAACATTTTTGGAATTGTGTCTGATGAATCCTGTGATCATTGGATTCATGTTAAGTGTCAGCTGTGGTGTAGAGTTTGTTGATTTACATGTAACTGGTCATGTTGTATATTGATGAGTAGTTGAGTTATTGTTACCTGGGTTGTTACACAGTGTATATCAATGTAACGTCTGTTGAGTCTCTGAGCCTAATGCTCATGTAAATGTAAATGTAATAGTACACAGTACACGAAGGAAGAATCTTGTAATAATGTTACCGTGACACTGTTTTAAGACTTCGTTACATCAAGAACTTAGAGAAACTGGGGAATATCTATTCTGTTGAATCTGAAGGAACACGAAAGCTGATAATGCTAGAATACGTTTTATATTTCTTTTCCCGCCATATTTTGGAAGTTCCAGACAATGTTTCAGTCAATAAAAAAAATCCCTTGACATCATGTATGTCTTTAACGTCCCACAGCTTTTCACGTAAACAATTACGTCTGTGATTAAAAAATAAATAAAAACGTGGCAAAAACGACCATCTAAGAAACAGCTGCTGTTACGAAGGAGCAAAATGTAAGAACCAGTCTTAGAAAGTGTGATGAGATAAAGAGATGTGTAAAGAGCGACACGTACAAGACTCAGAGAAAATAACGTCACACAGCTACACGGCCTACTAAACACATATAGCTCCTAGTTTTCTGAATATGAGAGGGAATACGCACGGACCTGTATTATGAAATTACTTTATAAGTATCAGAATTCATGTCTTTCGTATACACGCGCGTCTGGTAAATCAGGCCTCATATAGTGATTACTGGCACAGCTTTCACTGTCTTCCACGTCTATGTCTTTTCAAGCAGTTCTCCTAACACGGCTGAAAGCCATTGATTAGTTCATGTATTCTCCCTGCTTTAAGAACCCGTTATACTAAATATTTTAGATAGGGCTTTATTAAACAGAGGCCAGAAAGTTAAAATACGGTGAGGTCCTTAAATCACAGATAATGGCTGTTATATCCAGAACAAGAGCACTGCTACTATAGAAACTTCTGCGCGTTAGTTATGAAGGTGTGTGAAAAAATAAGATGACAGTATAGGAAAGACGGAAGAAGAGGTCTTCGCTGGCTAAGGCTCTATCTCATCTTGTGGTGCCATCTTGTGGTACTTCTATCATTCTATCACGCTCCTCAAATCAGAATAAGGAAGCAGGGATCATAAAGAATCATATTGCAGTATGTGTGAATACGGGTATATATATATATATATATGAAAGACGGTTTTCAAGCAGGTTGTGTTAGAACATTCACACACACAAAAATATATATATATATCAATACTACAAGAACTTAATATTGATAAAAGGTTGGCTATTAAACAGGATTAAAAAGAGAAAACTTAAATATTTTGGACACATTAAACGTCATGAGAATTTAGAGAAGACCGTCTTGAAAGTAATAGGAAAAAGAAAGAGAGGAAGACCAAGGTGAAGATGGCTGCAAGACATCGTTGATGATCTGCAAATGGATGCATCAGCAGCAGGGCATCTTGCTTACAAAGGAGAGGCTAAAGGAGAGATGTTAGGGAGACAAAGTTCCGCAAGAGACAAGCAAATGACTGACTGAAATGTTAGATTGTGTACTACATGCCAGCATAATTTGGCTGCCCACTTTTCTCACGGGTAATTCTTGCAATAATAACTGACCACAGCAGCGACAAACAATGCTGACCACAGCAGCGACAAGCAATGTTGGCCACATCAAGAACAAACAATGTTGACCATAGCAGCGGCAAACAGTGTTAACCAAAGCAGCGACAAGCAATGTTGACCACAGCAAGAACAGGCAATGTTGACCACAGCAAGAACAAACAATGTTGACCACAGCAGGACAAGCAATGTTGACCACAGCAGCGGCAAACAGTGTTGACCAAAGCAACGACAAGCAATGTTGGCCACACAAGAACAAGCAGTGTTGACCACAGCAGCGACGAACAATGTTGACACAGCAGCGACGAGCAATGCTGAACACAGCACCGACAAACAATGTTCTTGTTACAAGTTTCACTCTCACTGTCCTTTGTCCTTTGTCTCAAAATTTAACCATCATTTCCGCCTCAAATGATAATGTAGCAATACCGAGTCTCTTTTCACGGGGGACGATCTTTCGACATTTCTTTCCAGTCCTCGTGTCTGGTGATAAAATATCTCATAACTGACTTAACGAATATCAGTGCACCGGGTCTTGATCTACCTCGCATTCCTTCTCTCCAATATTTAGCCACATAACGTTTCCTTGGGAACAATGATCGTCATCCCTATTTGCTACATAGCCCAGATATCTTAATCTTCTTCTTCTTCATCTGTGTTTTACCATCATGGATTATAATGTGACCCGTCATATTACGTCCCTTTTATCAGAGAAAACTGTTACATTAAAAAACATGTCTAGAATATGTTGACCAAGTTTCAGATAACAGAGTGGTAATCAGGAGGCACGTCTGATACGTCATAGCCTTCGTCTTCCGTGTCAGTCTGCCCGTTACCAAATTTAAACTCACGGATCTTCACGGCAGCACAATGTGTGAACAGCTAAGATCTGCAGTAACTGGAGATCATCAATCAACCAATAAACAAAATTCGACCAACCAATCAGCCAAATGACAACTCAACAACCAGTCAACCCGACCAATTAACAACCAGTTAATCAACAACCAGCTAGCCAACAAATCAACAACTAGCCAACCAACAAATCAACAACCAACCAGCCAACCACTCAGCTAACCAATCAACAACCAGCCAACCGACCAATCAATAACAGTCAGCCACCAAACAATCAACAACCAGTCAACCAACCAATCAACAACCAGTCAACCAACTAGTCAGCATCCAATCAACCACGAATCAAACAACAACCAGCCAACAAACCAAATAACAACCAGTCAATCAACCAACCAACCAATCAATCAATAACCAGCTAGCAAACCAAATAACAACCAGTCAATCAACCAGTCAAATGATAAAGACATCGTAGCACAATTTTTTTTCTTAAATTTTAAACTGAGAATTAGACAAAACACTTCTTTAAATTTTCGTAAACCAGAATGAGAAGGCGGTGAAAGATTGAACCACGCCAGAAATACTAGTCCCGTGTACCATTAAAACTGTACTTCTCCAGTTTAGAAATAAAGAGTCTAGACAATACAAATCTGTTTCCAGGCAACCAAACTTTGTTGAGCGTTAGTCGGTAAATTTGATGAGTAATAAAAAAAAATTATAGAAGCAAATTTTGTTTCTGTTTTTGTGTACGGGGCGATATTTTATGGGGGTCGACTTTGCATGAATATTTATGTTTGTGAGTGACTTTGTGTGTGCGTGAGAGAGAGAGAGAGAGAGAGAGAGAGAGAGAGAGAGAGAGAGAGAGAGAGATAACACGGGAAGTTTTATTAAATATAGAAGCACAGAGAAGAACAGAAATGGAAAGGGCACGCCATTGTTGCAGTCTATGAACTCTCCTTTATTTGTGGAAAGCTAATCGATGTTGTATTCTTTCAAGCTGAAGATCGCAAGGCCACAAGAGTGATCTTTCCTTGCCAATACAAACTTGATTCAGTTCATGCAAACTGGAATATATTTGTTTCAGGGCTGAGAAAACACTAACTTCATTTTGAAAATCATTTTTAAAGCGCCCCTCCTCCTTCTCCTTTCCTCCTCTCTCTCTCTCTCTTTCTTTCTTTCTTTCTCTAGCACTCGCTTTTACTATGAACATTTTGTGCAAATCCAATACTAAACAGAAATAAAAACAAAAATCCATATTCCGTCATTACAGTGGTTCTCAGATTTTATCAAGCGGCCGACTCCTAAAGTTTAGGATATTTCACCCGCTTCCCCATATCCCCTGCTTTTATTCCCCAGTCTCTTGGTATCTAACAATATTCAAACTTTCTACTCAAGGCTTTAAAATCTACCCTTGTCAAATCTCCCAGACAGACCCTCATATGGCCCCTCGTGGCCACAGTTTTGGAAACTGCTGCCATGTTAGATCTAGTAAAGAAATAAAATAGCTAGAAAGAACTCGTCCAGAACAGCAGGAAAGCGGAAATAGCAGTTATATCACTGTAGAAGAAGCATCCTAAATATAGTTGTGAGATAAATGGAGCACCTTCAAACAAAGCATGTAATCAAATACCTGAATATTACAGCAACCTGAGATGGGAAATAAACGACATAATAAAAAAAAAAAGAAATTCCCACTCTGAACTCACGAACACTGAAAATCGATTTTGTCTGTTGATTAAGGAGACGTTCCGTATATATCAGACGACACTGTTCATGATAACCTATTCCTTCTCATTCACCGAGAGTTCTGAGTGCAGTGTGTCTCGCCATGCAGGCGGTCGGGTCTGTTTTATACAATGTAATATGTCTCACGCTTGTTTTCTTAATAAAACTTCCTGTGTTATCTGTCTCACGCTTGTTTTCTTAATAAAACTTCCTGTGTTATCTGTCTCACGCTCGTTTTCTTAATAAAACTTCCTGTGTTATCTGTCTCACGCTTGTTTCCTTAATAAAACTTCCTGTGTTATCTGTCTCACGCTTGTTTCCTTAATAAAACTTCCTGTGTTATCTGTCTCACGCTCGTTTTCCTTAATAAAACTTCCTGTGTTATCTGTCTCACGCTCGTTTTCCTTAATAAAACTTCCTGTGTTATCTGTCTCACGCTTGTTTTCTTAATAAAACTTCCTGTGTTATCTGTCTCACGCTTGTTTCCTTAATAAAACTTCCTGTGTTATCTGTCTCACGCTTGTTTTCTTAATAAAACTTCCTGTGTTATCTGTCTCACGCTTGTTTCCTTAATAAAACTTCCTGTGTTATCTGTCTCACGCTTGTTTTCCTTAATAAAACTTCCTGTGTTATCTGTCTCACGCTTGTTTTCTTAATAAAACTTCCTGTGTTATCTGTCTCACGCTTGTTTTCTTAATAAAACTTCCTGTGTTATCTGTCTCACGCTTGTTTTCTTAATAAAACTTCCTGTGTTATCTGTCTCACGCTTGTTTTCTTAATAAAACTTCCTGTGTTATCTGTCTCACGCTCGTTTTCCTTAATAAAACTTCCTGTGTTATCTGTCTCACGCTTGTTTTCTTAATAAAACTTCCTGTGTTATCTGTCTCACGCTTGTTTTCTTAATAAAACTTCCTGTGTTATCTGTCTCACGCTTGTTTTCCTTAATAAAAAAAAAGTTTCCGTGTTTCCAAAACTGTTAGAAAATGCTATAAAACAATAAAAAAAAAACTTCTTATCCTAAGCCTGTTTCTCTGTTGTAGTGAATCGATAAGAATAAACAGATCGATACAAAATCACTAGAAGCAACAAAGATCTGGTTTCTTGGAAGACTATTAAGAAGAATTTGACAAACTAGATTCTTTAAAAAATGAGTTTTCCTGGAGAAAAGTTACTGAAAAAGGAACAGTTAAACTAATGGGAAAAGGAACAAATGTTCAAAGAGGAAGGAAAGGGGGAACTTGAGAACATCGTAACAACAGGAGGGATAAACAGTTATAGTTGCAGAGGACGATCAAAAGAGAATATAATGGAGAGTCTGACGTGATGGTGTTACAGAAAGCCACTAATCGGTTTGATATAAAACATCAAGCAGAAGATTGCCATATACAAATCTATGCACGTGTGGTTTGTTATAATGCACAAACCACACATACACACACATATAAACTATTAGCCACCAAACTCACATAACTGTGTTACTTCTCCAAACAGTCCCTGGTCACATTTAGGCACTTAATGTCCGTTTGCAACCCTTCTTCAACAAATGGCCTCTCCAGCGCATCCTGGCAATTGTTTACTTCTCCCATTCAGGCCTTCATTTGCTGAAAGAGATAATAAACGTTTGGCGCCAAGTTCGGGCTGTAAGAGTGGTGGACGAAAATTTCCCAGATGGTCGACTTTTTAAAATGAGTTTCATCATTCACAAGTGAGTTGTCGTCCTTGTTCCCACTTATCATCTGTGCGCCCATTCCTGGATTTCCTACACCAATCATTCATATATGTGCGCCCATTCCTGGATTTCCCGCACCAGTCATTCATATATGTGCGCCCATTCCTGGATTTCCTACACCAATCATTCATATATGTGCGCCCATTCCTGGATTTCCCGCACCAGTCATTCATATATGTGCGCCCATTCCTGGATTTCCTACACCAATCATTCATATGTGTGCGCCCATTCCTGGATTTCCTGCACCAATCATTCACATCTGTGCTACCATTCCTGGATTTCCTGCACTAATCATTCATATCTGTGCTCCCATTCCTGGATTTCCTGCTCAATCCCTCACAGTACTGTCTCTCTTAAGGCTATTCCGTATGCATTATACACAATCAACAATGCATATCTCGGCAGTGCTGTGTCATTGGGTTTGCAGAAAACGAATCAAACTACAGACTTCACAGGTGCCGGGAATGAGGATCACGGGTACATGTTCGCTCGGTCGCTACTTGTGCGCGACTGAACAAAGTGGATTTAAAGCTGGCATTTAGCGAGATAACGGTTTACTGGCTGCTACCGGAAAATGTGCGTGTCGCTACGGCAACCGCTTTATTTTTACCAGCCAATCAGAGGTTCATTCTGGAGTTACCCCCAACTATATATACGACACATGTATGCATGAATAAGTACAAATACTTATGGGAAAAAAGTGCTGTTTTCTGCTCGTCTCAAAAATAATCGACTGTAAACAATGTTATCTCATACACAAGAATAATATATGAGGACGCTAAGGCAAAGATAAAAAAAAAACTATATAAAAGAATAAACGGGCAAAACAGCAGTCTGACCCCCAGAAAAAGGCTCCTACTAAGCAGAATAGAGCAGGGAGGGGAGGGGGGGAGACTCTGCTACGGCCACAACAGACTGAGGTATCATCTTTTCAACAAGATCAAGATCATCTTAACAGGCATACCCACATGTGGCACGAGAAAGATGACGGGAGAACATATCTCACAAGAGTGCCCAGCGCATCAAGAGCAGATGTGGCCTATGCCTACACCAGTTCAAGTAAAGTTCACTGTGGACACAATAATAATGCAAACACAAACTTGAACTTCTATAGGGATGTGCACAAGCTCCAGCTGACCACCAAATACTTCAAAAGTGTACAATTAAGCGTCTGAGAACGACTGAAGAAGAAATAGAATTTGAAAGATTACAGATAACGAATGGTTGCAAGATGTACGAAAAATACAGTGGTTGCAAGGTCTATGAAAAATACAGTGGTTGCAAGGTCTATGAAAAATACAGTGGTTGCAAGGTCTATGAAAAATACAGTGGTTGCAAGGTCTATGAAAAACACAGTGGTTGCGAGGTCTATGAAAAACACAGTGGTTGCAAGGTCTATGAAAAACACAGTGGTTGCGAGGTCTATGAAAAACACAGTGGTTGCAAGGTCTATGAAAAACATAGTGGTTGCAAGGTCTATGAAAAACACAGTGGTTGCAAAGTCTATGAAAAACATAGTGGTTGCAAGGTCTATGAAAAACATAGTGGTTGCAAGGTCTATGAAAAACATAGTGGTTGCAATGTCTATAAAAAACACAGTGGTTGCAAGGTCTATGAAAAAACACAGTGGTTGCAATGTCTATAAAAAACACAGTGGTTGCAAATTCTATGAAAAAAAAACACAATGGTTGCAAACTCTATGAAAAAAACACAGTGGTTACAAGGTCTATGAAAAAAAAAAACACAGTGGTTGCAAGGTCTATGAAAAAACACAGTGGTTGCAATCATTTATGAGCAACTAGCTAGCACTACTGGATAAAGTGTGAAATGGTCATAGTGGAAAAGAGAGAGAGAGAGAGAGCAGTGCAACAACACAAAGCCAAATACCTTGTAGAATGACTCAAGCCATGACTCTGTGAGTCAGCAGTAGACTAAGCAGGTAGAGGTACTCAAAACAGATTAACGCGGCCGAATGATACAGCACATGCCGCGGTGTTGGAGGCGAATCTCCGTTCTCTGACAAGGCGGTGGTTGCACACGACCACCCTGCTGCAGGGCGGCTAGAAGGAGGACGCAGTGCTGTTACTTAATGTCACAGTTTTACTGCAGACGGAGCAGGGGAGAAGAAAGGGAGTTGGATTGTTCGATTATCTTTATTTCCCTTTCCTCCCTTCATACATACATACATACATACATACATACATACATACATACATACATACATACGTTACAGGAGGAGGAGGAGGAAAAGGAGGAGAAAGAGAGAGAGAGAGAGAGAGAGTGTGAGAAAGAGAGCGTGAGAGAGAGAGTGTGAGAGAGAGTGAGAGAGAGAGCTTGAGAGAGTGCGTGAGAGAGAGTGAGAGAGCGAGCGTGAGAGAGAGTGTGAGAGTGAGCGTGAGAGAGAGTGTGAGAGAGAGTGTGAGAGAGAGAGCGTGTGAGAAAGAGAGCGTGTGAGAGAGAGCGTGTGAGAAAGAGAGCGTGAGAGAGAGAGCGTGAGAGAGAGTGTGAGAGAGAGCGTGAGAGAGAGCGTGTGAGAGTGTGTGAGAGAGAGAGCGAGAGAGAGAGAGAGCGTGTGAGAAAGAGAGCGTGTGAGAAAGAGAGCGTGTGAGAAAGAGAGCGTGAGAGAGAGAGCGTGAGAGAGAGAGTGCGAGAGTGAGAGAGAGTGCGAGAGAGAGCATGAGAGAGAGTGTGTGTGAGAAAGAGAGCGTGTGAGAGAGAGAGCGTGTGAGAGAGAAAGCGTAGAGAGAGTTTGAGAGATAGAGCATGACAGACAGAGAGAGCGTGACACAGAGAGTGTGTGAGAGAGAGCGTGACAGAGAGAGCGTTTGAGAAAGAGAGAGAGAGCGTGACAGACAGAGGGCGTGTGAGAGAGAGGGCGTGTGAGTGAGAGCGTGACACAGAGAGTGTGTGAGAGAGAGCATGACACAGAGAGTGTGTGAGAGAGAGCATGACACAGAGAGTGTGTGAGAGAGAGCATGACACAGAGAGTGTGTGAGAGAGAGCATGACACAGAGAGTGTGTGAGAGAGAGCGTGACAGAGAGAGAGCGTATGAGAGAGAACGTGACAGAGAGAGAGCGTGTGAGAGAGAGAGCGCGTTTGAGAGAGAGAGAGCGTGACAGACAGAGGGCGTGTGAGAGAGAGAGAGAGAGAACGAGCGTGACAGACAGAGGGCGTGTGAGAGAGAGAGAGAACGTGACAGAGAGAGAGCGTGTGAGAGAGAGAACGAGCGTGACAGACAGAGGGCGTGTGAGAGAGAGAGAGAACGTGACAGAGAGAGAGCGTGTGAGAGAGAGAGAGCGTTTGAGAGAGAGAGCGTTTGAGAGAGAGTGCGTGAGAGAGAGCGTGAGATAGAGCGTGACAGAGAGAGACAGAGAGAGTGAGCGTGAGAGAGAGAGCGTGACAGAGAGAGAGAGTGTGACAGAAAAAGAGCGTGACAGAGAGAGTGTGACAGAGAGAGCGTGACAGAGAGAGAGAATGTGACAGAGAGAGCGTGACAGAGAGAGTGTGTGACAGAGAGAGAGCATGACAGAGAGAGACAGAGAGAGAAAGCGTGACAGAGAGAGAATGACAGAGAGAGAGCGTGAGAAAGAGAACGTGTGACAGAGAGAGAACGTGAGAGAGACAGAGAGAGAACTTACAACAAAAGGGAATGTTATATGTAAACCTAACTTAACTCCACGAAACGAAGCATGTATTCTCTCTCTCTCTCTCTCTCTCTCTCTCTCTCTCTCTGGGTGTGTGAATATGGCAGTGTCCCTATCTCCAGCACAACCATTTGTTCGAGTAGAACATTTCATTCCCTACAAACAGCGGGAGAGTATGAAGTGCCCAGTCATCTGTACTAGCTGCTCTTAGCCTTTTTCTCCTGTTTTCTGCTCCATTCCCGGCCTCAGAACAGCTGTGGACCACCTTTACAATCTGAGAACAGCTGTGGACAAACTTTCCGCCCTGAGAAAAGGTGTGGACCACCTTTACTATCTGAGAACAGCTGTGGACCACCTTTCCTGCCTGAGAACAGTTGTGGACCACCTTTACTATCTGAGAACAGCTGTGGACCACCTTTACTATCTGAGAACAGCTGTGGACCCACCTTTCCTGCCTGAGAACAGTTGTGGACCACCTTTACTATCTGAGAACAGCTGTGGACCACCTTTCCTGTCTGAGAACAGCTGTGGACCACCTTTCCTGTCTGAGAACAGCTGTGGACCATCTTTCCTGTCTGAGAACAGCTGTGGACCACCTTTCCTGTCTGAGAACAGCTGTGGACCACCTTTACTATCTGAAAACAGCTGTGGACCACCTTTCCTTCTGAGAACAGCTGTGGACCACCTTTACTATCTGAGAACAGCTGTGGACCACCTTTACTATCTGAGAACAGCAGCGGACCACCTTTCCTGCCTGAGAACAGCTGTTGACCACCTTTCCAGCTTGAGAACAGCTGTGAACCATCTTTCCGGCTTGAGAACCGGTGTAAATTACCTTTTCCGCCTGAGAACAATTATGGATCCCCTTCCTGGATCCCCTTCTGGGTTCAAGAATTGAACAGTTTCTAAAATGATGTTTTACAGTGATAACAAAATGCCTAGTAGCAGAGAATGAAGAAAAAAAAAGTGTGAGTTACAGAAATAAAAGATCATCCGCATTGTTTCCAGCGCTGTTGAGCCCATTTTTCTAACAGTTCCTGCGTATATCAAGTAAAAAAAAAACCCCCCAAAATTTCTTGCATTAAAAGATTTTGGCGTTAAATTTCACAAAATCATTTCCTTTTATGGAATAGATGGCTAGTTTCTTTCTTGAGTCCACTGTGCTTATTTGAGTTAAAAAGTCTTTCAACTCAGGCATTATAAGCAGGTACTCCTGAATTGCTAAATATAGCGCTACGCTGTTAGCAACAGAGAAAACCCCCCATTTTTACATGGGGTACCACCATAAGACGTCCAGTCGCCGGAAATGTGGGCAGAACGGGAGGTTCACAAAAATGTTTGGCGATAGTAACTTTTGCCCCCCAAAACGAGGACGTTTGCTAACTAAGCTGAACCGAAACGCCCTTCAATGTTCGACTGGTTCCTCCACGAGAAGCTGGACGTAATATGTACAGGAACACTTTTAGTCTCGTTTATGTTATTTTTTCTCAGTTCCATCTCCCAGAGTAATCTCCCTGTGCTCATCAGACCTCGCTTGCGCTAGAACCATCTGCCTTCCTATTATACATCTTTGTCGCATGGGGCTACTCGGGATAGTTTTACGGCTACAGGAACAAATTAGTTTCATTCCTCTTCTACTCGCAGCGCACTCCAGCAAGCAACTTAGCATTAAAATTATCTCTCTCCTCCTCCCTCTGCGTGCGTCGTTACAACCCCAGACACTCGAGGCTCAACTCCCCCATGCAACGAAGCACCAAACAACCTTCCCGTCATTTATGTTTTGTACTTATCACATTTTGGAATGAACTTCTGAATGCACGCCTGAATAGCTATCGAAGTGGACCCTACACTCACCACACCAGAACGGAAAACTATAAAACTTTACAGTCTTGTTACAACCTTGCGCAGACTCAACTCAGGACCACAGATCGAATCTATCTGGCCACCGACTCGTGACTAGAAACCAGGCCATCTTAGTGTTCCATGCTGCTATATATTCCCTCACGCAACCTGGCCATCTTTCCTGAGTCCGAAGTGGGACACTCAGTCAAGCGAGGGCGGGGTGGGGAACTGTTAAAGTTAAATGTTAATTTTAATCAAAATTGTAATCAGCAGGCCAGGTTTATAACTTTGCTTACAAATATTCCAACCAAGCTTACTTGTTGTATCTCTTCATAGAGAAATTCTTCTTCGAAACAGCAACATTTATACACTAATAAGGTCAAAAAGTTAGGGAATTTCCAAACATACAGCGATCAAAGATGAGAATAAGGGACACCATGGGACACGTGTTTTAAAATAATAAGCGTCCCCAGCGAAGTAATATGATTCCTGTGACAAATTCTTAAAACACTGGTCTGTCCCGTATAACTGGGTACGGTTTGTCACTTTATCTCATAGCAAAGGTTCGTCGTGCGATCCTAGGAAAAAAAATTCAGATGGAGAATTTGAGTACCTGACTCATCTTAGGTTTAGGAGAAGATAGAAAGACACTGGTTACAGTGACATCATTACATTCTGGTGGCTGACAGATTAAGCATGGATTACAGTGACAACATTGCCCTCTCGTGTTCTATCAGAGTAAGAATAGATTACAATGATATCATTACTCTTTGATGGCTGACAGAATAAGCATGGATTACAATGACAACATTACCCTCTGGTGGCTGACAGAATAAGCATGGATTACAATGACAACATTACCCTCTGGTGGCTGACAGAATAAGCATGGATTACAATGACAACATTACCCTCTGGTGGCTGACAGATTAAGCATGGATTACAATGACAACATTACCCTCTGGTGGCTGACAGAATAAACATGGATTACAATGACAACATTACCCTATGGTGGCTGATAGATTAAGCATGGATTACAATGACAACATTACCCTCTGGTGGCTGACAGAATAAACATGGATTACAATGACAACATTACCCTCTGGTGGCTGACAGATTAAGCATGGATTACAATGACAACATTACCCTCTGGTGGCTGACAGATTAAGCATGGATTACAATGACAACATTACCCTCTGGTGGCTGACAGAATAAACATGGATTACAATGACAACATTACCCTCTGGTGGCTGACAGATTAAACAAAATCTTCCTCTTGAAATCTTTTTTGTACTTCTGCGCTGATACGGAAAGTTTTTATTATTGTTTAATCTTGTCACAACATGAACTAATAATTGTCCCAGGTTTTTCCTAACATTTAAAAATATTGTATGTTCCTCTCCTGTGGCAAATGCCTGCTCTATGACGTTTAAACAACAGCAGAAAGAACACGTCACTCACCTGGTTTTGAATTTACGTCCAGGTGCTAGAACTTAGGTGACCATTGTGCGTCACGGTCTGTCAGGACCTGGATGGGCGTTGCTTGGGGTCCTTACACTGGACAACATCAGTACAATGAACAACGTACACATTATTTCATTTCATTTTTAGGCTGCCCCTATCTATGTGAACTCTGCACCGAAGATAACATTACTAAAATTACGGTAAGGCTTCTCTGGGTTAACTAACCGTAAATTAATTATTTATTCTTTTTTCCCAGTCGTTGATGAGTTTGTGTTCACAAAGTTCCCTGGCCATTATCGATCAATTTATGGTGGATTTAACTTTAATGACAGGATTTAATTAGTTTTATGCCAAAACGATACTACCCTTTATAATATGTGAGCTTATATCCACGGTCTACTGTAGAGTAGCATGCCTTGTTATTGTATCTTTATCTCAAGAATTAGTAATATCAAGATAAAGCTCTATATTAAACTTACAACACACATCAGCTGGCCACGTGGATAGTACATGACCTGTGTACTTAAATCAGACTATGTGTCTTAGCAGTGGAGACTATAACCAAACGAAAAGCTGATATGGGATGTTCTGATTTCGACAGCATGTCGTAGATATAGAACATCTTTACATCATAGAACAATGCTCTATAAGGCCTACAAAGAGTCTGGAATGAAGAGTTTTTAGTTTACCATGGAGAGAAGAAGTTCAAGAAAATAACACAAAAAGAAGACTTGAATTATGAAACAAATAGTAATGATAAACTGGTGACTGAATGATAAAACTAATGATAAACTGTGTGTGAGAGAGAGAGAGAGAGAGAGAGAGAGAGAGAGAGAGTGAATGACAAAACAAAAGTAATGATAAGTAGGAGACTTGAATGACGAAGCAAATGTAATGATAAACAGGAGATCTTGGTACTGAAACAAAGATAATGATTAAAAGAAACTTTAATGATGAAGGAAAAGTAATGATAAACGGGAGACTTGGATACTTAAATAAACAGGAGATCTGGGTACTTAAATAAAGATAATGATAAACAGAAAACTTGAGTGATGAAATAGACAGGTAATTATACAAAGAAGATAGGTGCTGAAATAAAGATAAATGATAAACAGAACCATTTTGTCTGGAAATAGAACAACATGCGAATTTTTTAAATGTCTATTTTCATTAGGTAACGACTTCGCCAGAAGAGTCACAGTCAATCTCCGCCATATTTCTTTCTCGTCTAAAGTGCTTTGTCTAATATTTGTCTATGGGTAGCCATACAACATTGTGTTACGTGTACATGGTCCGCCATAGCGCATAGCTAGATTTTAACAATGGAAAATAAATTAAGCGGCATACGTGTTTTTGGTACAAGAAAAAAAGGAAAGTGAAACGAAACTCAGAAAAGTCGCAAATTTTATTATTACTGACAGTCGTATCTAAGTTTTGAAAATTAGCCGGTTAGATGCCCGCCATTACATTTGATACATTCAGCCAGGCGTCTGGAAAATTCCTGCATAACACCATTTAACATGTTCAAAGGGATATTTTTAATGAAGTATCGGATTCGATCTTTTAGGTCTGCAATTGTCTGTGGTGGACTAGCATACACCGTGTTCTTGAGATACCCCCACAAAAAGAAGTCTGCGACCGATAAATCCGGTGACCTTGCCGGTCAATGAATATCCCCAAATCTGGAAATAAGACGATTGGGAAATGCTTGTCGCAGCATGGCCATGGATTGACGGCCTGTGTGGACAGTTGCTCCATCTCGTTGAAACCATATTAGTCTCTTATTTCTATTGGCCAAGTCTGGAATGAAGTATTCAGTTAGCATCTGCACATAAAGATCACTATTAACAGTCTTCAAAAAATATGAGCCAATGACGCTAAATGATGCAACGTCACAGCACACTGTTACTCGTTCACTATGGAGGGGTTTCTCATGCAGTAATTGCGGATTTTCATCTGACCAGTATCTGAAATTCTGCTTGTTCACACTTCCTGACAACTCAAAATGCTCTCATCAGACATTATGAGCTATTGAGCAAATTCGGATTTTCTTCAACGCCTGCTGGGAAATGGGTAGCAAAGTCAAATCTGTTAATTTTATCCAGATCATTCAGTTGCTGCACAACTTGCAACTTGTAAGGGTGAAAATGCTGATGATTATGAATGATGGACGTAGCGAGCGATCCGACATACCAAGCACCAAAGCGTGCCTAACAGCTGATCGCGAGGGCTACTAAGCAATGCGTTGCGGACTTGAATTCGTTCAGGTGTCTGCTGAGTTCTTGGACGACCAGTAGACTTGTTATTAAGACAATTAGCGGTTTCCTTAATTTTTTTGACCCACCTCAAAATTGTTCTCCGATAGGGAACATTATCACGGGGGGGGGGGGGGGGGGGGGGGGGGGGGGATGCAACTCAAAATGGAGACGAAACTTTCGTTGCACAGTAACTGACGATTCTCTACTTTTAAAATAAGTTTCAACTGTGAATGCGCGATGTTGTGTTTGCCAAGAAGCTATTGTTAAAAGTTATCATTTGTCTGTTTATCTCTGACGTCATGTTTTTGTTTCACACGTATTCAGTTTCTGCCCACTACGTTAGTTAAATCCAGCTATGCTTTATTCCCAGCCCTGTACTTATATACAGCATATTGGATCCACAGTTACTTCCAACTTCTCCCTGAATGAAGAAATCAATACACGAATAAGAAAGGCAGCTACAACTTTTTGCCAAACTAAGGAAAAGGGCATAGAACAACAGAAAGTAAACGTTGAAGATAAAAGTAATGATGTATCATACCTGTGTGCTTAGCACTCGCTTATACGGATCTGAAACATAGACGTCATATGCAGGAGAGAAAAAAACATTGAATAGTTCCCATCTGTGTTGCCTTAGCAGAGTAATCATCATCATGTGGCAAGATAAAGTAACCAAGTCTGAGGTTCTGCAGCGTGCTAAGCTTCCAAAAGTAATGACTGTACTAACCAGCAGCAGACTAAGATGGCTGGGACATGTAACAAGAATGATGGCAGCCGTATCCCCGAGCGGATTTTCTATGGCAAATTTATTGTACAAAGAAGGCCACACGGCAGACTTAAACTGAATATATAAAATATTTGTTAAAGTCATCAGTGTGATATTTTTCTATCTGCCATTAGGTCTATAAAGAGCTTGCGGAAACCTAATCATGTGGAGAGTTGAGAGAAACAGAATCATGTAGAGAGTTGAGAGAAACCTAATCATGTAGAGAGTTGAGAGAAACCTAATCATGTAGAGAGTTGGGAGAAACCTAATCATGTGGAGAGTTGAGAGAAACAGAATCATGTAGAGAGTTGGGAGAAACCTAATCATGTGGAGAGTTGGGAGAAACAGAATCATGTAGAGAGTTGACAGAAACAGAATCATGTAGAGAGTTGAGAGAAACAGAATCATGTAGAGAGTTGTGAGAAACCTAATCATGTAGAGAGTTGAGAGAAACAGAATCATGTAGAGAGTTGGGAGAAACCGAATCATGTAGAGAGTTGGGAGAAAGCTAATCATGTGAAGAGTTGGGAGAAACCCAATCATGTGGAGAGCTGAGAGAAATATAATCATGTAGAGAGATGGGAGAAACAGAATCATGTAGAGAGTTGAGAGAAACAGAATCATGTAGAGAGTTGTGAGAAACCTAATCATGTAGAGAGTTGAGAGAAACAGAATCATGTAGAGAGTTGTGAGAAACCTAATCATGTAGAGAGTTGAGAGAAACAGAATCATGTAGAGAGTTGGGAGAAACAGAATCATGTGGAGACTAAATCTGCTAGAGGATGCAGCATCATTTGAGGAGGAAATGAGGACCAAACTTGAGAGTAAAAGATGCAAGGACACTGGACGCTGCAACAAACACTGCTTGCTATTTCTGTGGCCGTGTTCACATTTTCCCTCTTATGAGTACGGTATGATTTAGTATTGGATGAGTGTTTGTGTGATGACTCATAGTAGTGGATGAGTGTTTGTGTGATGACTCATAGTAGTGGATGAGTGTTGGTGTGATGACTCATAGTAGTGGATGAGTGTTTGTGTGATGACTCATAGTAGTGGATAAGTGTTTGTGTGATGACTCATAGTAGTGGATAAGTTTATGTGTGATGACTCGTAGTAGTGGATGAGTGTTTGTGTGATGACTCGTAGTAGTGGATGAGTGTTTGTTTGATGACTCGTAGTAGTGGATGAGTGTTTGTGTGATGACTCACAGTAGTGGATAAGGTTTGTGTGATGACTCGTAGTAGTGGATGAGTATTTGTGTGATGACTCATAGTAGTGGATAAGTGTTTGTGTGATGACTCATAGTAGTGGATGAGTGTTTGTGTGATGACTCATAGTAGTGGATGAGTGTTTATGTGATGACTCGTAGTAGTGGATGAGTGTTTGTGTGATGACTCATAGTAATGGATAAGTGTTTGTGTGATGACTCATAGTAGTGGATGAGTGTTTGCGTGATGACTCATAGTAGTGGATAAGTGTTTGTGTGATGACTCGTAGTAGTGGATGAGTGTATGTGTGATGACTCATAGTAGTGGATAAGTGTTTGTGTGATGACTCGTAGTAGTGGATAAGGTTTGTGTGATGACTCGTAGTAGTGGATGAGTGTATGTGTGATGACTCATTTTAAGTAGTGACAGCTCAACAAACAACAACATCCAAACGAACGAGTACTTCTCGCTGACTTTGACAGTGACCCATGAACGACCTCTACATTGAAGAACAGGTCCAAGCATAAGTCCATCTCCAAAATCTCACATACATGCTCCATGTTTAATCACTTTCTCAGCTAACATATCCATCCTGTAATTTCCACACGGCTTCTCTCTCTCTCTCTCTCTCTCTCTCTCTCTCTCTCTCTCAGTCCCGCCAAAACCAATTCTCATGACCAGGTCAATACCAAATGAGTCACATGACCAAAAGATCAACTTTCACATTGTCACTGGCCTGAACAGCCACGACACACGTAGTAACCCATATACTCCTACAATCAGGGACTTCAAGATGGTAATGGGAACACTGTAGCCGCATTTTGCTATGAAGTCCACACGAGACTTTGGCCGGTGCGACGGAGTGCGTGCTACACGGCCGATGCCGATTATAACACCAGAGCGGGTGTTGGAACGGAAGACGGAGCGCGTATGGGAATGCCTGGAGTGCGGGGAACCCAGTCTCTGGTTACAGATCCTATAACCAGCTACGCAGATCCTATAACCAGCTACGTAGATCCTATAACCAGCTACGCAGATACTATAACCAGCTACGCAGATCCTATAACCAGCTACGCAGATCCAACATTAGAGGAACTACTCAGCAAGATGATGCTTGACAAAACCGCAACAGTTGATACCTGCCTGCTTTGAAGAAACCAATAGATCTTAACCCTTTTTTCCCCGTGGACCTCCTTTTCGGCCTGAGAACAGCTGTCCCCCTCCCCTCCTCCATTACAAATAAAGCACTAAATAATAGCCATATGACGCGAAGAGCCAGTCCTAGGTGAAGAATCACCGCCTGAGATGAATGTCAATACAAGTATATAGCATTTTACGTTTGCTGGGAGAAACCAAATCATGTGGAGAGTTGAGAGAAACAGAATCATGTAGAGAGTTGAGAGAAACCAAATCATGTAGAGAGTTGAGAGAAACCAAATCATGTAGAGAGTTGAGAGAAACAGAATCATGTGGAGAGTTGAGAGAAACAGAATCATGTGGAGAGTTGAGAGAAACCAAATCATGTGGAGAGTTGAGAGAAACAGAATCTTGTAGAGAGTTGAGAGAAACAGAATCATGTGAAGAGTTGAGAGAAACAGAATCATGTAGAGAATTGAGAGAAACAGAATCATGTAGAGAGTTGAGAGAAACAGAATCATGTAGAGAGTTGAGAGAAACAGAATCATGTAGAGAGTTCAGAGAAACAGAATCATGTAGAGAGTTGAGAGAAACAGAATCATGTAGAGAGTTGAGAGAAACCTAATCATGTGGAGACTAAATCTGCTAGAGGATGCAGCATCATTTGAGGAGGAAATGAGGACCAAACTTGAGAGTAAAAGATGCAAGGACACAGGACGCTGCAACAAACATATTTTTCTATCTGCCATTAGGTCTATAAAGAGCTTGCGGAAACCTAATCATGTGGAGAGTTGAGAGAAACAGAATCATGTAGAGAGTTGAGAGAAACCTAATCATGTAGAGAGTTGGGAGAAACCTAATCATGTAGAGAGTTGAGAGAAACAGAATCATGTAGAGAGTTGAGAGAAACCTAATCATGTAGAGAGTTGGGAGAAACCTAATCATGTGGAGAGTTGAGAGAAAAAAAATCATGTAGAGAGTTGAGAGAAACCTAATCATGTAGAGAGTTGGGAGAAACCTAATCATGTGGAGAGTTGGGAGAAACCTAATCATGTAGAGAGTTGGGAGAAACCTAATCATGTGGAGAGTTGAGAGAAACCTAATCATGTAGAGAGTTGGGAGAAACCTAATCATGTAGAGAGTTGGGAGAAACAGAATCATGTAGAGAGTTCAGAGAAACAGAATCATGTAGAGAGTTGAGAGAAACAGAATCATGTAGAGAGTTGAGAGAAACCGAATCATGTGGAGACTAAATCTGCTAGAGGATGCAGCATCATTTGAGGAGGAAATGAGGACCAAACTTGAGAGTAAAAGATGCAAGGACACTGGACGCTGCAACAAACACTGCTTGCTATTTCTGTGGCCGTGTTCACATTTTCCCTCTTATGAGTACGGTATGATTTAGTATTGGATGAGTGTTTGTGTGATGACTCATAGTAGTGGATGAGTGTTTGTGTGATGACTCATAGTAGTGGATGAGTGTTTGTGTGATGACTCATAGTAGTGGATGAGTGTTTGTGTGATGACTCATAGTAGTGGATAAGTGTTTGTGTGATGACTCATAGTAGTGGATAAGTTTATGTGTGATGACTCGTAGTAGTGGATGAGTGTTTGTGTGATGACTCGTAGTAGTGGATGAGTGTTTGTTTGATGACTCGTAGTAGTGGATGAGTGTTTGTGTGATGACTCACAGTAGTGGATAAGTGTTTGTGTGATGACTCGTAGTAGTGGATGAGTATTTGTGTGATGACTCATAGTAGTGGATAAGTGTTTGTGTGATGACTCATAGTAGTGGATGAGTGTTTGTGTGATGACTCATAGTAGTGGATGAGTGTTTATGTGATGACTCGTAGTAGTGGATGAGTGTTTGTGTGATGACTCATAGTAATGGATAAGTGTTTGTGTGATGACTCATAGTAGTGGATGAGTGTTTGCGTGATGACTCATAGTAGTGGATAAGTGTTTGTGTGATGACTCGTAGTAGTGGATGAGTGTATGTGTGATGACTCATAGTAGTGGATAAGTGTTTGTGTGATGACTCGTAGTAGTGGATAAGTGTTTGTGTGATGACTCGTAGTAGTGGATGAGTGTATGTGTGATGACTCATGTTTTAAGTAGTGACAGCTCAACAAACAACAACATCCAAACGAACGAGTACTTCTCGCTGACTTTGACAGTGACCCATGAACGACCTCTACATTGAAGAACAGGTCCAAGCATAAGTCCATCTCCAAAATCTCACATACATGCTCCATGTTTAATCACTTTCTCAGCTAACATATCCATCCTGTAATTTCCACACGGCTTCTCTCTCTCTCTCTCTCTCTCTCTCTCTCTCTCTCTCTCTCTCAGTCCCGCCAAAACCAATTCTCATGACCAGGTTCAATACCAAATGAGTCACATGACCAAAAGATCAACTTTCACATTGTCACTGGCCTGAACAGCCACGACACACGTAGTAACCCATATACTCCTACAATCAGGGACTTCAAGATGGTAATGGGAACACTGTAGCCGCATTTTGCTATGAAGTCCACACGAGACTTTGGCCGGTGCGACGGAGTGCGTGCTACACGGCCGATGCCGATTATAACACCAGAGCGGGTGTTGGAACGGAAGACGGAGCGCGTATGGGAATGCCTGGAGTGCGGGGAACCCAGTCTCTGGTTACAGATCCTATAACCAGCTACGCAGATCCTATAACCAGCTACGTAGATCCTATAACCAGCTACGCAGATACTATAACCAGCTACGCAGATCCTATAACCAGCTACGCAGATCCAACATTAGAGGAACTACTCAGCAAGATGATGCTTGACAAAACCCGCAACAGTTGATACCTGCCTGCTTTGAAGAAACCAATAGATCTTAACCCTTTTTTCCCCGTGGACCTCCTTTTCGGCCTGAGAACAGCTGTCCCCCTCCCCTCCTCCATTACAAATAAAGCACTAAATAATAGCCATATGACGCGAAGAGCCAGTCCTAGGTGAAGAATCACCGCCTGAGATGAAATGTCAATACAAGTATATAGCATTTTACGTTTGCTGGGCAGAAAATAAGTGACGACTGGGGCAAAGAAAGTAAACTTTAGATATTCAGATGACACAAAGTAGTGATGGCAGAGAGTAGGAAAACCTTACAAAATACTCCCAGACAAAGTCACAGATGACACAGTAGTGATAGCAGAGAGTAGGAAAACCTTAATAAAACTCCTAGACAAAGTCACGGATGACACATAATTGACAGTAGAGAGTAGGAAAACCTTACACAAACTCCTAGACAAAGTCACGGATGACACAGAACTAACAGCAGAGAGTAGGAAAACCTTAATAAAACTCCTAGACAAAGTCACAGATGACACATAATTGACAGTAGAGAGTAGGAAAACCTTACACAAACTCCTAGACAAAGTCACGGATGACACAGAACTGATAGCAGAGAGTAGGAAAACCTTAATAAAACTCCTAGACAAAGTCACGGATGACACAGAACTGACAGCAGAGAGTAAGAAAACCTTAATAAAACTCCTAGACAAAGTCACAGATGACACAGAACTAACAGCAGAAAGTAGGAAAACCTTACAAAAACTCCTAGACAAAGTCACAGATGACACAGAACTAACAGCAGAGAGTAGGAACAAACTTCAAAAACTCCTAGACAAAGTCACAGAAGAAAGCGCAGAAAAAGGATTAAACACAAATAAAACAGAAGTAATGGTGATATCCAAGAAAAAGAAAATACCAGACTGCAGAATTATAGTGCAGGGAAAGATATTAAGACAGATCAATAGATACAAATATTTAGGTAGAGTCATAACATCTGACGGCAGGTGCACTGGAAAAAAAAAATCAGAACCAGGATATCAATAGCAAAGACAGCTTTTGGAAAAATCAAGAATATATTAACAAATAAAAAAAATCTGTCATTGAAAATAAGAAAGAGAGTTCTAAGATGCTATATAGAAACTATTCTATTTTATGCAGGTGAAACATGGACCGTGAATAAACAATTAGAACAAAGAATAAAGGGTAGTGAAATGTGGTTCCTAAGAAGGATGCTTTGTACACCATGGACAGTCACAAAGACACATGAAGAAGTATTACTTCAGGTTATCACAAACCGGTGCCATATACAAGAAAAGGGCAATCAAAGTTTCTCGGACACATCAGCAGAAAAACTGGTCATGACTGGCAAGGAAATTGCAAAAGACAGAGGGCGTAGACGACAGACATACCTAGCTGACCTGATTCCATGGTGTGGTATGAAAACGGAAGATCGAGCGAGATGGAGAGAGATGACCGCCTAAGCCTATCGGCATGGCACTGATCCGATCTGAGATAAAAGAATGTGTATAGAAGATAAAGTACTATATTCCGCACTGCACTGTGACTAGAAGAAAAAAAGGATCATTCAGTCTTCTCAAATCTGCCTAGTCAGACAACGCCCACTGACACAGTACAATAAATATAACTAGGCCACTGGCGGAAGCTACGCAAGAAACCGTGACGTCATGCACAAATCTATTTTTCTTTGGACCAATGAAAACGTTCGTCTCATGTAAACACTTCCATATTCAGCGCGGGGTAGTTCTAGAATGGCGAGAATGTTCATGAATCATCAGACTACAAGTTTTAAATATCCTAGCTCGTTGGCAAATTTTAGAACTGATGATTCATAGTGCACTTTACGCCAGCATGTTAAAATCCTCGCCGTGATTATTCATTTAACCAGAAATACAAGCGTAAGCGCTGGTTGTTGAACACTGTGTATATCGCGCCATCGCGAGCAAACTAACGAGAATGGTGTCTGTTGAAGAACTGAAACCTTCAGAAATCGACCGTTTTCTCTATCGTCACAATCTTATAGGAAGTCCATTTTCATTTAGATTCAGTTCACCCTACTCAAGTACGTTCTTTGACGATAGAGGTGATTTCATGAAAGAAGGTAAGAACATTTTATTATTATTTTATGGGTAACTTCCTAGAGTTTACGATTTTAGTAGCTACCCACCAAGAAGTAAGTAGAGGTACGTGTCAGTGAGGACAGCATGTAACAAACAATTCAGATGAGAGAACGTCACGTATAAGGCAGTAATGTAACATTTACCTTATTACGAAACCCCCCACCCACTCAAACATAACCGTTCATTGTGTGTGGCTCAGCGACCCCCTACGTGTTACTGTGATAGCAGCAGTGATGGTAGGAGCCGCTTGACACAACCCGCAGATAAACTTACACCAGCTTCAAAATATCTCCCAATCAAAGTAATGGTGGTTTGATATTGAGAAGTGTTGAGCAGAGCACACGTTGTAAACATTCTTCTGAAGACAGATGACCTAGACACCATGTGACATGGCATCATTATTTAGAGTGAAAGAGCTCAGAATAGAATGCGGTGATTCCATAAGTGGCATATCATGACATTGTAGAATTGTAAATCAACATTGAACGCATGTCCTAAGTTGTATAGTGAGAACGAAAACCACGGAGGAGAAAAGTGATCATTCTAAACTAGACCACCTTGGAAGAAAGAGAGAGAAAAGTGATCATTCTAAATCAGACCAACTGGGGAGAAAGAAAAGTGATCATTCTAAATCAGACCAACTGGGGAGAAAGAGAAAAGTGATCCTTCTAAAGCAGACTAACTGGAGAGAGAGAGAGAAAAGTGATCATTCTAAATCGGACCAACTGGGGAAAAAGAGAGAGAAAAGTGATCAGTCTAAACCAGACTAACTGGGGGAGAGATAGAGAAAAGTGATCCTTCTAAAGCAGACTAACTGGAGAGAGAGTGATCCTTCTAAAGCAGACTAACTGGAGAGAGAGAAAAGTGATCCTTCTAAAGCAGACTAACTGGGGAGAGAGTGATCCTTCTAAAGCAGACTAACTGGAGAGAGAGAAAAGTGATCCTTCTAAAGCAGACTAACTGGAGAGAGAGTGATCCTTCTAAAGCAGACTAACTGGGGGGGGGGGGGAGTGATCCTTCTAAAGCAGACTAACTGGGGGGGGAGTGATCCTTCTAAAGCAGACTAACTGGGGGGGGAGTGATCCTTCTAAAGCAGACTAACTGGGGGGGGGGGGAGTGATCCTTCTAAAGCAGACTAACTGGGGGGGGAGTGATCCTTCTAAAGCAGACTAACTGGAGGGGGGGAGTGATCCTTCTAAAGCAGACTAACTGGGGGGGGGTGATCCTTCTAAAGCAGACTAACTGGGGGGGGAGTGATCCTTCTAAAGCAGACTAACTGGAGGGGGGGAGTGATCCTTCTAAAGCAGACTAACTGGGGGGGGGGGGAGTGATCCTTCTAAAGCAGACTAACTGGGGGGGGGGGGGAGTGATCCTTCTAAAGCAGACTAACTAGGGAGGGGGGAAAGAGAAAAGTGATCCTTCTAAACCAGGTAAACCAGACTCTCTGGGGAGAAAAAAGATGTAGACTATTGAAGAATCTGAACCAGTGAAGCACAGACAGTAAATAAAAGTGCTAAAATGCAAATGAACAGGGAGCATAAGAGACTGCACTGATGCCAAAGCTAGTGAACTGGCCATGACCCTGCATTTCTTCCAAGCCGAACTCCAGGTAACAAGCTCTGATATGTCTGTTCTTCCTTGTTTCCTTTAGTCAGTGTTGACTGAGGATTATATCCACTTGGTGACTCAGGTCGCTCCTCTTCTGACTTAAACATGCACATGTTTGCAGGGGAGTTCTCTTAGCTATTCTGTCTGATGTCTTCTTCCTGGTTTCATGTAATTTGAATCCTTGTTCTTTGAGTATTATTTTGATATTGCCTTTCTAATAGGTCATTAAAATCTTTAGGGATGATTTATTCTGAACCTTCAATCACTGATTTTTTAACCTGCTACTTTTGTGTGATAGTTTCTGTCAGTCTGTTCTGCAAATATGTTCAGGCTAGTGCAGCAGATGAAAACCCACTCTGATACATAATTTTTGAATTATTAGACTGCCGTGTATTTTATAGTTCTTGTTCTGTCTCCTTGCCATGTATTTTATAGTTCTTGTTCTGTCTCCTTGCCATGTATTTTATAGTTCTTGTTCTGTCTCCTTGCCATGTATTTTATAGTTCTTGTTCTTTCTCCTTGCCATGTATTTTATAGTTCTGAAGGCGTTGAAGCACATGGTGGAGCCATCTTCGCCTTGGTCTTCCTCTCTTTCTATTTCCCATTATGTATCCTTCCAATACGGTCATCTCTAAATTATCATGACGTTTAATGTGTCTAAAATATTTAAGTTTTCTCTCTTTAATCCTCTTTACTAGCTAGCCTTCTTCAATATTAAGTTCTTGTAGTATAGATATATTTGTTCCTTTTTGTGTCCATGATATTTGGAGAACTCTTCTGTAGCATTTACATTCAAAGGCGTTTATGTGTTTCTCAGCTGTTTTGTTAAGTGTCCAGGTCTCACAGGCATATGTTGCGATGGGAAAGATGCATGCCCTTAAAAATCTTATTTTTGTGGTTATGTCTGCTCCTCTCCACAGATTCTTTATTTGTTTTAATTTCTGAAGAGCGATAGATGTCCTCCTTTTAATTTCCCTCATTGTATCTCCATTATTAGTTAGTAGTGATCCAAGATATTAAAAACTCTCCACTTCTTCCAGTTTTTCCTCATCGATACATATTTCAGCTGCCTTGTTTGTTTTGTCAGTTGTCATCAATTTAGTTTTCTTTGCATTAAGATAGAGGTTCTGATCTTCGCTGTTCTTACGGACTGACATAATTAGTTTTTCCATTCCTTTTTGTGTTGTGGACAGTAATACTGAGTGAGTTATGGCAACTATTTTTTCAGACTCTGAATGAAGCTAATTCTTTACTTCCATAGGGACTGTATCATCCCTGCCATATTAGGTGAGTCTGTTACTTGGGGGCATCATCGGAGAGGTGGAATGGGGTCTTGGTCAGCTATAGTTTGCCAACCCTGACAGAAGCTGTCAGATATGGGTCACTGATTGCAATCCTGAACTGCATCTTCACCACTGTGGTTTTTTTTTAGTTGGGAATCTCACTCCTTAGGCAAGCCTCAAGTATCTCATTTCTGATGTTTAATGTTGATTTTCACAGGTCCAGGTTATTAAGTTTTATTGTTTTCATATATTCCATGTCTACTGTTGTGATACTTAACTTCATCTGATGACATTCCTGATGTTTTTCAGACATGGATCATGGACCCACAATATTCAGTTCCATGTTTCCTTCCCCATATGATGGTATCCGGCGTAGCAGATACTACAGGTTGGGTGGTTCAGATCCATTTTCCAGCATTGAACGATCTGATATTCGAAAGTCATATCAGCCATCATCAAATGCTAGAGTCATCCCCATTACAGTTGAGTATGACCCAGAGAAGGACCAAGGTCATGGAAATCTCAGATTTAAACTCTTGAATGGACCTCAAGAACAAAATGAAGTGGAAGGAAAAGGATCCGCAGTAGTTTCAGGAAGTACTTCACAAAAGATTAAAAATACTTCTTTTTCTGATCCATTAGCATCAAGGATATCAAAGTCCTCCATGCACCAGCATGAAGATCTTGATAAAGAGACATCACATCCAAACAAGAGGACTGATTTTACAGCCATAGCTACTGACAACTCTATAAGCAAGTCAGCTAGTAGTATGTCTGATTTGGATTCAGAATGTCTGTTGCAAAAATCCTTTACAGAACTTAATCCCCATGAGAGGAAATCTGGAACCTGGAGATCCATACCAGTGGAGCATCTGGAGTCATCAAGTGTGTCAACATTTAATAAAAAACCTGACACAAACAATAACAGTTCTTCAAGAATGAATTCCAGGATATCTTTAAAGGATGAGGAAGAAGATGATGACCATCATAGTGCAGCGCCTTCAAGAAATACTAGCTGCAATAGCAGACACACCACCAGTGACAAGGAGGGTGAGTCAAAGCATGAGACATGTAGGATTAATCCTCCCCCCCATGATGATTGGATATACAGAAGGTTGAAAGCAAAAGTCAGGCTAGAGCATCGGAAGATTGATTACATTATGGGTGATGGAAACTGCTTTTTCAGAGCTCTGAGCAAAGAGCTGTATGGCAGTGAGAACCATCACAAGACGTTGAGAGGTCTGATTGTAGACATCATTGCAGACAACAAGTCAAAGTTTGCTCAGTTTATTGACAGAGAAGATGTAGAGGTAAGTTTATGTAGATAGATGAAAGTATGGTTTCCTAACATATTTTTCGGTAGTGTAACATAGTCATTAGTCTCAGAAAGGAGAACAGTAAGAAGTGCAAGCACATCTGCTCAAGATGAAAGCCACCAACAGTCACACTGGAGATGGTGTCCGCTTGTATGGCCAGACTGAAAACACTTTCAGGACTTAAAACACCTTGCCAAGACTATGTGGAAAAGCTGTTGGGATCATCTGACTTGCAGCAGATGATAGAGAGATTTTCTAGATCAAATGTGTTATTTTAAGAGGAATGCCAAAAAAAAAAAAAAAAAGATGAGAAAATGATTAGGAAGTCTTCATCATCAAAGTCATAATCCAGTTCTGCTTGAGAGTCATTGTCTGAAAAGTTGCTGGTTGTGAACTCTCATCATTGTGTTTGAAGTATGCTCAGTGTGTTGATTCATCATAAGCACAGAATTTGGAAAAGCCAGGAAACCCATAGATTAAATTATACAGTGCAACATTGTCAGGTTTTGTCAGCTCCTCATTCCCAGTTTTTATTAACAGAGTTGAAGAAGGTGTATAAATTGTTTTATTTACATATTCTGGGTTCATCATTATCATCCGTACTCCCAGTGGAGTCACATCATCAAAGATTCTCCAGTCAATCTTGTCTTGAGCAGGTTGGGATACATCAAAACCATGTTGTTCCTGCTTCCTGTAGTTCTTCCTGTATTGTGTGTCACCATGTCCCAAATGGCCTGTCCCTCTTTATTTTCCCTTGGGGTGTCCAAGTCAAGGTGGCATAGGAGTGTCTTGTTCTCTCCACTCTGGCTTTAAAGTGCAATAATTATTAGTATGGTCTCTCACCTAGTAACTTTGGAACATGAGTTTATTTCAGCTGATGCCATGATGATGATGATGATGATGATGATGATGATGATGGAGTAGGTTAAAGTGGTTTAATTCCAGGAGTTGACCCAAGAGTCAGCTTTCTTATACACTTATCAGTCATGTCAGACATTACACTTCTGACATTGTTGGAATATACGACCACTGGTTTTTCTTAGTAACATTACTGAAAAGTGCGACAGGGTCTTGGCCATCTCTGGTTTGCTGGCTGCAGTAGGTGCACTAACTCTGCAGCATGGCCATCTTTTTCCTCACAAAATGAGTAAGATTTGTTCTAGAACATTTATTATGTTGGTTATTTCACAAGTGACGTTTTAAAATTAATTTTTTTTTTTAGTAAAGTTTGCTTTTTTTAACCCATACAGTAGACTTTTAAAAAATAAAACAAAATGATATGTTTAATATTATTTGTGATGCTATGTTACTGTTACATGATTCTGATGGCATTTTTCTTAATAAACAGGAGCATGTGAGAAAAATGTCACGTGAATATAACTGGGCTACAACGTGTGAAATATATGCAGCGGCCACACTTCTGCAAAAAGACATCTTCATGTTGACACCAGACCATAGGAACACGGTTTACACATGGTTGCTTTTCACACCTCTGTTTAAGTCTGACCCGGTGCGTGGCGACATCGTGGACCAGGACTGCTACATAACTCTCTGCAACACAAACGGGAATCATTATGATCGTGTTGTTCCAGGCCATGGCGGATGCAACTGTTTTCTCCCACGTCCTGAGCTGGCTGGAGCTTCTTGTGGTACAGATCTGAATTAGCTGAAACACAGTGTTTGCTCCTGTGTGAGAAGAGTTGGGGCAGCTTGGAACTGACCATGTGCCGTACAGAACTTCACCTCCCTCTAGTCTTTCAAAATGGCATCCCGTTCAATGACTGGTTTTTGAACAGCACAACTAAACATTTCATTTTCTGTACATAAACATATGATGATAAATCCATTATATTGGAATGTTTATCTATTAAACATTATCGATAATTCAATGTTTAGTATTTCAAAATCTAAGTTTTATAACCACATAAGATATATCATAGTTACACTGACGTAAATTTGAGTGAAAGTTTCGCAGCTACTTAAGGATCTGTCATTTTCATTCTAAAGTTGAACAAGTTTGTTTTTTTTTAAAACTATTATAAAATATCTCACGGTCATATTAAACTTATAAATTATCAAATATTAAATTGAAAAAGATTTCCAGGTGATAAAATGGAAGGATTCAAACATAGCTGCTTATTCATGTATACACTTGCCATCAGTTATCTGTTGATTCTGATAACTTGTCTTGCCACATGTCTTGTTAGTTTTATTTTCTGTTTATCAGTCTCAGAAAACACTGTTTCTCTCTTCTGTCAGTTTATCAAACTGTAAAACACTGTTTCTCTCTCCTGTGTTTACAGTCTAATAAACAGACTTGGGACGTCAGTGTTGGCAGCAGGAGGTCAGAAAATATAGTAGTGATCACTGCAACTGAGAAAAATGTCCACAATAAAACTATAAATAGTAGAAGAGTGCACACATATCAGTGAGACTGAACAACAAATACAGAAATAGTGACCTGTGTTGTACAACAGATTAACCAAACCTTGAACATAACATAACTGACATAGAGACACATACAGAATCAAATGTTAGGTACATTGTAAATACGCAACAGAAGCTTAGTTTTGTATATAAGGAATGGGACCTGCCACAGAGAATGAACATTCCAAAATGTGAAGAATACCTCATGTTATAAATCTTTGTTAACAGTTGTACAGCAGGTTCATTTTGGCTGTGAGTTAATACTTCTGTACTTTCATATAGAATTAGTTCTGGATACTGGGAAAGAAGAAATAAAAGATTTCTCATTTATGTGGAAAGGCTGAGAGTCATTGTATAAACTGGGAAAATGAAGCAGCAAAGTTCAAATTAAATTCTAGACACACAAGGAAAAAAAGATGTTTAGTTAGAAGAGTTGGAAAATTAAATCTATGATCAGTCTAGCTGGGAAAATAATTATGTTATCAGCCTAGTTGGGAAAAATTGTGAAAACAGTGATTCTGTTGTCAGCATAAAATTGACATACAAGAAATAAAAGACCAGTTGCAAATATAATTTACTGGGGAAAAGTGATTTTAAAAAAAAAATAGAAATAGAAAAAAACCTGATGCCTTGAGACAATGGGAAAAATAGATGAAGGAATTTGTAGAACACATTTTATAGAAAGACTTTTGCTTATGCCATATATATATATATATATATATATATATATATATATATATATATATACACATTGTATGATTATAAATAGATTTGTATGATATATATATATATTTTTTTATATTCAGTATGGCTAATGCACTATTTACTGACATATATGTTAATGAATATATACTTATATGCATACACATATAGTCACGCATTGATTTATGGTCACATTTGGGACTTATTATCCACAAGTTGATTTGGATGTATGTTGGTCATATTATAGGGGAGGTCAGACACTAAGTAAGTTCACCACTATAACATGTTACAAGATAAATGGACATATTTACCATCACTTTAAAATACCAACAGAATATAAGTTAGCACAGTAACTATGTGTAATTTAATCACCAAATATGAATCACACCACATTAAATGAAGAGTCACACTGTAATTACTTTTCACTACACAGACATATCCATTGTAGAGATCTCTAATGATGTTGATGAATTTAGATGGTATTCCATATAGTCTTAAAATTCTCCACAATGAATCTCTGTGTATGCTATCAGATGCCTTTTAAAATCTATGAAGTTTAGGATTAATGGTTTTTGCTTTTCAATCTATTCTTCAAGTATTATTCTTAGAGTAAAGATCTGGTCGAGATAGCTTCTCCCTTTTCAAAATCCTGCTTGTTCTTCTCTCATTGCAGCATCCACTGTATCTTTAAGTCTATTGAGAATGACTTTGCAAAACACTTTTGACACAACTGATAGTAAGGTTACTCCTCTCCAGTTATTGCAATTGCTAAGGTTGCCTTTTTTTTTTTTTGTATTTTAACAGTGCTTCCTTTTTTCCATTTAGAAGGGACCTTTTCTTCTTTCCAAACTCTGTTAAACATTCTCTGTAATTGTCTCATGTCGTTAATATTAATAGCTTACAACATTGTGGCTGTTATTTCATCTTCACCTGCAGATTTGTTGCTAGCAATTAGATTCACTGCTGTTTCAATTTTGTTCAGAGTAATTTCATTTAGGTTGACTTGTGGGACTGGTAAGTCAGTTTCAAGGTTTATCAGTTCTTTTGAGAAGTATTCAGCCCATCTTTGTTTTTTGTCTGTACTTGATGTTCACAGGGTGCCAGTTTTGCCAAGGAGATTGGTCTTTCTTTAGATGTAATATTACCCGTTAACCACTTTTGTATGTTATATAAAGTTTTGCTGTCTCCTGTTTTTGCTACTCTGCTTCTTTCACCATACTGTCTATGTATTCTCTTTTATCCCTCCTAGCTGAACTTTTTACTTTATTATCTATTTCTTTGTATGTTGCTTTTGCCAAATCTTTTTCAAGACCTGTCTTTACATTCAACATGACTAATTTTGCTGCTTGTCTTTCATATATGTACTTCCATGTGTTTTCTGATATCCATGCTTTTCTATTTGTTTCTTGCAGTCCAGCGCTTTCTGCACCCCGCAGATGCCAAGGGACATAATTTTATTACTGAGAATTCTTCTACTGCTGTTCACAGAAGATATATTCACACTTTAATGTGAACTCCAGGAAGTGTATAACGCTATAACAATCTGTTACGGTCAAAAACGTCACCACTGTCAGCCTATAAAGATGCTCTTGGCCCGAAGATTCGCAGAACAAAGACGCAAAATGAGTACTAGTCTGTTTAATGTCACTGTACAGTATAAAGTACGCTGATACCGTGTGCTTCATGAAAATGTCAGTAACTGTGGTTATATGGCATTAATAAACAGTTGTATGTTACATCTTTTGGGATACCTTTACACTCTGTAAAAGAGAGAAGTATGGGAGATTTGTATAGATGCACAAAAACTGATTGAGAATTTGAACATGACAGTGAGCATAGATTAAAGAAAAAAGAATTCAGTAAAAAAATATCTGCAGGCTGTTGCTACAAAAATCTCTTTATTCTGGGTATAGATTTCTCATAAACATGTCAGAACTGCAATAAAAAACACTTCTCATATGACATACTCTCATTTTTAAATGTTAGTACAAAGTTCTCAGTAATCATGTTGTTCTTCATCCTCCTAGACAGACAATCTAATCTTACATGACAGATTTTCACACAGAAAATCGGAGAATGCTCAATGGATGCATGTCACAAATTTGACAGTCAGGTGATTCTCTATCATTTTTACTGAAGTGTTAGAAAAGTAAGAAAAATTTATGACGAAATAAATGAATGAAATGAAAAAAACAAATGGGGTATTTCAAGCAACTACGTCTTCTTCTTTCAACACATGCCCCAGACAAATAACCAATTCTGAAGAGTTTTGAAAGACTGAATATTTTTTTATCTAATTGTTTCTCATAGTTCAAGAGAGCTGAACTATCGTATTGCATCTTAAAGATAGACACGGTCAAAGTACAGGAGGTTATAAGGACAACTGATATTAACACTGGAGATTTACACATAAGAGCCAAGATGGAAGGCAGCTTTGTTTGGCAGTTTATCTCAAATTAACTAAGAGTTTTTTTTTTCATGTATGTTGTCTAATATATACATTTTTTTCTGTGTGTAAGAATGAAACAGTCAAAATATTGCTTGTTTGTTATTGATCTTCCTTCATCGTGGTGTAAAACTAGTTTGTACTAATTATTATAGCACGTTTTACATCCATTCCTATTTTGCTACAGCCATCTTTGTTTTTGGGCAGCAGTAAGGGAAAGCACAATACATGTGATGTTACAGCAGTTAGAGAAAGAACAATATATATGATGTTACAGCAGTAAGAGAAAGCACAATATATGTGATGTTATAGCAGTAAGAGAAAGCACAATATATGTGATGTTACAGCATTAAGAGAAAGCATGATATATGTGATGTTACAGCATTAAGAGAAAAAAAGCACGATATATGTGATGTTACAGAATATTCAGTAAAGTGGCATCAATTCAACAATGAGGGAAAGTACCAAACAATGTGATGTTTCGAATAAAGCTTTTCATCAGACTCTTACATTTTTGTAAAAGAATTTCTCTTTTTAAAATGTTTCACAAAGATGTATCAAACATTTCACACCTGACAATTAATCTTTGAACTAAATTACCTGCAGAAAAAAAAATAAAGGCAAACATTAATGCTTCTTTCTCCACGCATGATCTCACAGTAAAGGGTTTGTTAGGCTCTCTTTGCTGACATGCTCAGAATCCGAATACTTAACATGATGAGCCCTAGGTAAATGAGAGAAAGCACAAAGAGACAGACAGCTTTTGGGACAATATACACAAACCAGTCCCAAAATGAGGCACTAGATGTGGTGGGTTTGCTGGCGATGACTTCCAGGCCAGGGTGGTTGTCACATTCTTGTTCTTGCTTCTTTAAATCAGCATGGCTGTTGTTGGTTGCTGGAAACTCCATCAAAAGCTGATCCAGCTTCATAGGCTCTTTGTTACTGGAGTCTGAAAGCAGTCATTACCATTTCAAACATTGCTGAAACTATTCATTGTTTCTAATCATTTCATCTGCAGAAAAGATCTTTTTTTCATGATTGCCTGTGGCAGCTGCTATCAGCCCAGCAAAATTTATTGTTTCTGACTACTGACTGATCCTTACAGAAAACCAAATCTCTTTTAGTTGCTCAAGATATCCCAAACATAAACTAATACCTACGTGGAGGTGAACTGTGAATTACAGGATTTGTACATTCCATGTGTCTAACATATGCCAACATTCGAGTCTGAATCACATGTGTACGAGGTGCAATCCAAAGTTCGGGGAATTCAAACAATGCACCAGAACTGGTTGTCTGCCCTTCCGCCGTTTAGTGGGGCTAGCTGTATGCTTTGTGAATCATTGTACCAAACGAGCGTCAAGCTGAGGCGTTGGGTTTCTAAGTGCGCTTTCCCTGGTGTTATGTTTAAGTGATCTGGCCGATTTTCTTTTTTACAACTGATCTGACGCATTTCACGGAGCAAAGAATCAGCGTCAAATTTTGTTTCGATCTTTCAAAAAAAAAAGAAGAAGAAGAAGAAGCTGCTGCTGCTGCAGAAACCCACCGAATGCTACAGGAAGTCTTTGGTGATAAAGTCATGAGCTAAAGCAAGATTTTTAGTGGTACAAACGCTCCAGGGACGACCGATCGTCTGTCAACGATGATGAGTGTTCCAGACCCGTACGCGAACTATCTACCATGGCTGCTCCGGTGAAACAGTCAAAGGCAAGTTTTATTGTGGGGAAGCAGATGGGGGCGGGCATTTGGTGCAGACTTCCAGACAAGCGGAAGAAGAATTGGTTTCTTCGCCATGACAACGCACCCACTCATACATCACTCCTGGTTCGACAATTCTTGACTTCCAAAAAAATTACAGTGATTCCCCAGTATAGACGGCAAAGACCTGAGGATTGTAAAACAAGAAGCAGCAATTCGAGTTGAAAATAGAACTGGAAAATATCAACCTATAAAACAAGGGGTGCGACAAGGATGTGTACTATCTCCAGACCTTTTTTCTCTGTACAGCGAGAATATTCTATGAACGATCATCACAGAACCAGGCATAAAAACTGGAGGTTACAATATTAACAACCTTCGGTATGCTGACGACACGGTACTGATAGCTGAGGACCAACAATACCTGCAAAATCTCTTGGATAAAGTCTCCAAAGAAAGTGAACGGAAAGGCCTTAATTTGAACATCAAAAAGGCAGAGACTATGGTTATATCTAAGAAACAGAATCCACCAGCATGCAATATAAAAGTAAACGGAACTATTCTAAAGCAGGTGCAGAAATTCAAATACCTTGGAGCAGTAATAACTTCAGATGAGAAATGCAGAACAGAAATTAGGAACAGAATAGGCCAAGCAAAGACTGCATTTCAGAGAATGATAAACATATTAGCCAACACATCCTTATCAATGAATGTTAGAAAACTAGTCCTAAAATGCTGTATTGAACCTATCTTGTTATATGGAAGTGAATCATGGACAATAGGCAAGTCTGCACAAAAATCATTGGAAGCAGCAGAAATGTGGTTTATTAGAAGAATGTTGCGAATCCCCTGGACAGCAAAAATAACTAATGAAGAATGTATGAGAAGAGCTGGAGAGACAAAAAACCTTGTCAAAAAGATAAGAAAGAGACAATGTACTTTCATAGGACATGCAATGAGAAGAAGGGGCATTTAAAATATTATAACAACAGGAAAAATAGAAGGAAGAAGATCAAGAGGAAGACCAAGAGAAATGATACTGGACAGTCTGACGGGATGGTGTGAGAGAAGATCACCAACTGAGCTGATGGCCTGCATGAAGGATCGTGTACTCTGGAGAAGCATAATAGCCAACGCCAGTCAGCACGGCACCTGATGATGATGATTCCCCACCCAGCCTATTCGCCAGACCTCGCCCCTTGAGATCTTTTTCTTTTATTCCAAAAGTGGAAACTACTGAAAGGGCGTCGTTTTAGCATGCCAGAAGAGATTCTGGTGGAATCGCAAGATGTTGTGGACACACTCACAAACTTCCAGGGATGCATGAAATCATGGAAAACACGCTGGAATCGCTGTATACAAGCCCAAGACTACTTCAAAGGAGATGGTGGAAACTAGGACCATCGGTAACCAGTTTTCTTTTATGGTCGCATTCTCCGAAACTTTTGGGTTGCACCTCGTAGATCTGTGGCAGAAATTATAAGCTACCGCCAGAGCTTAAAGTAAACTATGTCACCTTGGTAACTGGCTGGGACGCTGGAGAAGGAGGTGAAGAACGCAGAAGAAGATGAAGAAGAACAACTACCCTCTACTAATCAGTACATTAGTCATCCTCCGCCATGTAGGTGATATGTTTCCCTGTGTGTCTACAGCTGATGAAGGTCTTGAAATGGACGAGGAGAATAAAGACATGTTAGAGTGTCTGGACTGTATCCAAGAAACGAGCTTCTAGACTGACAGCATCATCACTGTGTAAATCGAGCCCTACCCTGTTAGCTAGACTGAACGAGCACATCAATCAGTTGCTAGGAGCAAATGAAAGGCCAGCTGCAGCTTACTAGTCCGGATAATTGCGCTGTCGCTATATCAGTCACGGTTAATCCCAATCGCACTCTTTCGTGGGTGAATGATCGATCAGAACTTCACTTTCTAGATTATGTGATAGATCATTCGAACATATCTTATCTTATATCCTTCCCGTGCCGTTAAACGTCACATAGGGCTCATAAAGTAGTTCGCCAATTCGAACATATCACTTTAAAAATATTCTGAAGGTGTTTAATCTGTTGTGACAGCCATGTGACAAACAGGTGTGCTTTAGAAACTAAGGTTACTTCGACTTTTGCAATTACTCAGCCCTATCACGTCATACAGGCATTTTTGAGATCTGGTGTTAGCTCTTGCATTTTCTTTGTCCTGACGGCCACAATAGTCAGCGTCACGCTTGGCTGCCTTTCCTTCTCCAACTCCAGAAGGAGCTGGGTACCTCTTTCTACGGCTGGGAGACCTAAGCGCATCCGCTCGGATTTGAAACGCCGTCCTCAACGTGATATACCTCGTACTAGCGTGCTAACCACTATGCCATGCACGCGCTTCTTATGTAATTAAGACATTGTTAAATGAAATCCTCGGACTATCACGCAACCTTTGACCCTACGTTTGTTTCTCTCTTCCAGATCACTTACTACAAGGCAGAAGAACTTAAAATCCATGGATGTTTACTGGATCTTCTCCCAAACCCTCTTCCCTCTGCCGTTCTCTAGCACCCGTCATCTGACGAACACGGCTAATGTTCTTTCTTGGGGTAGTTTTAACAGTCTGGCTGAAATGTTGACATCTGGTCAGTTTTAAGTGCTTACAACGTGCCGACAGTTTCATGAACAAATCTTAACACGCCATGTGTATGCATGGCCATACATATTCACGCTAACATAGGCAGTTCTTGTCGTTTATGTCAGAACATATTTCCTGCTAAGTTACCTAGAGAGGCTTCTGGTTCTCCATTATGAGCACTTCGGCGACGTCTGACCTTGAACTTGGGCAAATCATATCCTGGAATATCTGTGAATGGAATGTTTCTATGATTCTAATGTGCTATTACTGTAAAACAGTGCTGGATTCTCGTATCCTGGAATATCTGTGAATAGAATGTTTCTATGATTCTAATGTGCTATTACTGCAAAACAGTGCTGGATTCTCGCCTGCTTCTTGGTTCCATCTTGCTGGTGCTTACTGTTACTGTTATAAATATTGTGCCTGTATTGTGTTATATGCACAAAGGCCAATCTAAGATTATTCAGTTCAAATGTAATATCCACCTTCATTTATGCATGTGAAAACTAGAAAACAACTAAGGTAATAACAAATTAGGCTCTCTTGAAAACAAATGTATAAAGAAAATACTCAGTTTAAAGTAGAAAGAATTCAAGAACAAAGCAGAGATAAGACAGATGAGCGAACAACAACCTGTTTCATGGGTGATTAGAAAAAGAAGATGGACATATGTCGCTCACGTGATGAGAAGAAATAGTCAGAGAATCCCAAAATAAGCTATCAAGTGAAACACAACAGACTGAAAGAAAAGAGGTCGCCACGTGAAACACTGGGACATTGTTAGGAGAGGCCAGTTTAATGCGCATAAAATCCCCTGATGAGGTTAAAAAGCTCGCCGAAAACAGGAAAACTTGGCGAACTACCATGCGAGCCCTATGTGACGTTTAAAGGCACGGGAATGGTGTAAGGATTGTTACTGTGGCTGGAGCTAATCAAATTTTGTTATGACAACTTTGTTACTTCGGCCCGAACTAAATCAGAGTGTCCTGCTAGGATGAACTAGAGAAGTCCACAACCAGTAATAATCTACAACTAGGACGGACCTACAATTAATCCCCACATCTAGTAGGAGCCTACAACTAGGATCAGCCACATCTAGTAGGAGCCTACAACTAGGATCAGCCACATCTAGTAGGAGCCTACAACTAGGATCAGCCACATCTAGTAGGAGCCTACAGCTATGATCAGCCACAACTAGTAAGCAACTAGGATGAACGTAAAGGTAGTATGAACCCACATTTAGTAGGAACCTGCAACTAGGATCAGTCACAACTAGTAGGAGCCTACAGCTAGAATCAGCCACATCTAGTAGGAGCTTACAACTAGGATCAGCCACAACTAGTAGGAGCCTACAGCTAGGATCAGCCACATCTAGTAGGAGCCTACAGCTAGAATCAGCCACATCTAGTAGGAGCCTACAGCTAGAATCAGCCACATCTAGTAGGAGCCTACAGCTAGAATCAGCCACATCTAGTAGGAGCCTACAACTAGAATCAGCCACATCTAGTAGGAGCCTACAACTAGGATCAGCCACATCTAGTAGGAGCCTACAGCTAGAATCAGCCACATCTAGTAGGAGCCTACAACTAGGATCAGCCACATCTAGTAGGAGCTTACAACTAGGATCAGCCATATCTAGTAGGAGCTTACAACTAGGATCAGCCATAACTAGTAGGAGCTTACAACTAGGATCAGCCATATCTATTAGGAGCCTACAACTAGGATCAGCCATATCTAGTAGGAGCTTACAACTAGGATCAGCCATATCTAGTAGGAGCTTACAACTAGGATCAGCCATAACTAGTAGGAGCTTACAACTAGGATCAGCCATATCTATTAGGAGCCTACAACTAGGATCAGCCATATCTATTAGGAGCCTACAACTAGGATCAGCCATATCTATTAGGAGCCTACAACTAGGATCAGCCACATCTAGTAGGAGCTTACAACTAGGATCAGCCATATCTATTAGGAGCCTACAACTAGGATCAGCCACAACTAGTAGGAGCCTACAGCTAGGATCAGCCACATCTAGTAGGCAACTAGGATGAACGTAAAGATAGTATGAACCTACATCTAGTAGGACGCTACAACTAAGATGAACCCACAACTTGTGGAACTCCAAAACTAGTGGGAGCCAACTTTCAGAAACCAGTTTTTCCCAAGTGTCCACCAATACTGAACCTCCACCACGAGGAACAAATTGTAAGGTGGGGGAGGGGGTGTTCATTAAAAAAATGTTTATATAATAAAAAATATTCCCGTCCAAAAACCACTCCTCCTCTCTTCCCCCAAAGGGCCTATAAAGCCTGTTCACAGCCCAGGTCACTCATGCCAGACAACATACAAACTACTCCACCCTTACTGCTTTCAGCAAGTCCATCACCGCAGGCTGCTGCCTCATCTTCTGTGATTCGTTCGAAGTCATAATCCGATTGACTTCTCTCGCTCTCCAACTCGGAATCATCGGACTCGAATTTAAAATCGCCCTTCTCTGACATGGTCGCTGGATCATTGCTGTCAGATTCAGTTCGCTCCGTGTCCACCCTAGAGTTGTTTCGCTCTGTCTCGGATGCCTGGTCATTTTCTAGAATCTTCGATGCCCAGTCACCGATCTTTGGGTCAGTTTCAGGTATGCTCATGTTTGCTGTTTTCACTGTTATGCGACTGTTCAATACGAGACAGTTTTATCGTTTTTTTTTCCAAGTTAAGCACGTATCATTATCCCAATGAATGACTGCCAGATCACAACGTACGCCGTCCAGCCAAGTGTGAACACAACCGTGGTCATGTTTATCAGCAATGCGATTTGGTGCATGAACAAGAATCGGGGATTCCCATTTTGACACTAATGTTGTAGCGCATCGAATGTTGGGCTAAATCAGTTGCTCATAGCCTGGGATCAAGAACTCACAAAGGGTTTACGAAGGGATTTTTTAGGTCTACGAACCAGAAACAGGATTGGCTCATTTAAGGAAATTTTAGAGTAAACTGAATTCTATTCACTTCTTAATTTTTAACGAAGGGCCCTCATTCAACAGATATTCTCAGGGCGGAAAGAGGGCTTCAAGAGAAACATTCCAGTGACGCTAAAGTCATAGACGAGCTACTGTCTGAGAGAGAGATTGGCATCGATGTCACAGCGAATGGCGACGAAGAAGAGTACTAATATTCTGTTGAGTAGGAGAACTTTAGAAATGAGCAAAGTTTTAGTTTAGTTGGCAGGCACTTAGATTATTAGATAGAAATTTTAGTTGGCAGGCACTCGGGTTGTTAGATAGAAGTTTTAGTTGGCAGACACTCAGATTATTAGATAGAAGTTTTAGTTGGCAGGCACTCAGATTATTAGATAGATGTTTTAGTTGGCAGGCACTCAGATTATTAGATAGAAGTTTTAGTTGGCAGGCACTCAGATTATTAGATAGATGTTTTAGTTGGCAGACACTCAGATTATTAGATAGAAGTTTTAGTTGGCAGGCACTCAGATTATTAGATAGAAGTTTTAGTTGGCAGGCACTCGGGTTATTAGATAGAAGTTTTAGTTGGCAGACATTCAGATTATTAGACAGAAGTTTTAGTTGGCAGGCACTCGGGTTATTAGATAGAAGTTTTAGTTGGCAGGCACTTAGATTATTAGATAGAAGTTTTAGTTGGCAGGCACTCGGGTTAATAGATAGAAGTTTTAGTTGGCAGGCACTCGGGTTATTAGATAGAAGTTTTAGTTGGCAGGCACTCGGGTTATTAGATAGAAGTTTTAGTTGGCAAGCATTTAGATTATTAGATAGAAGTTTTAGTTGGCAGGCACTTAGATTATTAGATAGAAGTTTTAGTTGGCAGGCACTCAGATTATTAGATAGAAGTTTTAGTTGGCAGGCACTTAGATTATTAGATAGAAGTTTTAGTTGGCAGACATTCAGATTATTAGACAGAAGTTTTAGTTGGCAGACATTCAGATTATTAGACAGAAGTTTTAATTGGCAGGCACTTAGATTATTAGATAGAAGTTTTAGTTGGCAGGCACTCCGATTATTAGACAGAAGTTTTAGTTGGCAGGCACTCAGATTATTAGATAGAAGTTTTAGTTGGCAAGCACTCAGATTATTAGATAGAAGTTTTAGTTGGCAGGCACTCAGATTATTAGATAGAAGTTTTAGTCGGCAGGCATTCAGATTATTAGATAGAAGTTTTAGTTGGCAGGCACTCGGGTTTAGATAAATGTTTTAGTTGGCAGGCACTCAGATTATTAGACAGAAGTTTTAGTTGGCAGACATTCAGATTATTAGACAGAAGTTTTAGTTGGCAGACATTCAGATTATTAGACAGAAGTTTTAGTTGGCAGACACTCAGATTATTAGACAGAAGTTCCAAGACACATATTAAGAATAGATAATGTCATGATTGTTCTTGTCTTTCTCTTAGACATCGATGCCAGTCTCTCTCACAAATGTGATACTTTGTCTTTGGTTCATCATACATGAGATACTTTGTCTCTGTTTCATCACAAATGTGATACTTTGTCTCTGGTTCATCATACATTTTCTCTTGAATGGAGCTAGAAACTAACCGAGCTTTTTCAATGGGTCGTATCTCTAGAGGATATATGTACTGTCTGCATCCATTCACCACAAGTAAATATTGTAAGTGTTAATATTTAAAACTACCATAAACTTTTAGCAGACAACAGAAGTAAATAAAGGGGTCTGAGATGGCTCAAAAAACAAAAGTTTAGCTAAAAGGGATAAAAGAAAATACATAGACAATATGGCAAAAGAGGCAGAGAAAGCAGCAAAAACATGAGACAGCAAAACTTTATATAAAATACAAAAGAAGCTAACAGGTACTATAACATCTAAAGAAAGACCAATCCTTAGCAAAACTGGAACCCTATTAACATCAAGTAAAGACCAAAAGCAAAGATGGGGCTGAACACTTCCAAGAAATACTTAATCGACCACACCTAAAAGAATTGTTAAACTTTGAAACAAAATTGAAACAGAAGGGAATCTAATTGCTAGCAACAAATCTGCAGGTGAAGATGAAATAACAGCCACAATGTTATAAGCTATTAATATTGACAACATGAGACAACTACAGAGAATGTTTAACAGAGTTTGGAAAGAAGAAAAGGTACCTTCTAAATGGGAAAAAGGAATCATTGTTAAAATACCAAAAAGGCAACCTTAGTGACTGTAACAATTGGAGAGAAGTAACCTTAATATCAGTTGTGTCAAAAGTATTTTGCAAGGTCATTTTGAATAGACTCAAAGATATAGTGGATACAGCAATGAGAGAAGAACAAGCAGGATCTTGAAAAGGGAGAAGCTGTCTCGACCAGATCTTTACTCTAAGAGTAATACTTGAAGAACATATTGAAAAGCAGAAACCATTAATACTGAACTTCATAGATTTTAAAAAGGCATTTGAAAGTATACACAGAGATTCATTGTGGAGAATTTTAAGTCTATATGGAATACCATCTAAAACTGTCAACATCATTAAGGACTTCTACAATGAATATGTTTGTGCAGTCAAAACAGAAGAAGGGATGAGTGAAAGGTTCCAGATTGAAACAGGTGTGAAACAAGGATGTATACTGTCTCCTTTGATTTTTGGAATTACAATAGACTTCATAATGAAAAAATGTTGCACAGGTAACACAGGTATTGACTGGGTACATGAGACCCAACTTAAAGATGTTGATTTTGCTGATGACATAACTCTTATCAGTAATAATGTGAATTCCATGCAAGAAAAAACAGATAGCCTGTCTTCACTGGCTAGCAAAATAGGACTTGAAATTAACAAGAAAAAAAAAGAAAAATAACGAAAATTCCCATTAATCAAAATGGAAAAATACACATAGAAGGGGCAGATATTGAAGACATCAATCAATTTGCATACCTTGGCAGCTACATAGACCAGGATGATGACGCCAGAAAGGAAGTTAGAATTAGAATTGCAAAAGTAGCATCGATCTTCAAGAATCTTGAGAACATATGGCATTCAAAAGTTATAAGCACAAAAATCAAGTTAAAACTATTCAATTAAAATGTAATATCCGCCCTCTTTTATGCATATGAAAGCTGGAAAACACTAAAGAAATAGACAAGAAATTAGACTCTTTTGAAAACAAATACCTAAGGAAAATACTCGGCATCAAGTAGAACGAATTCAAGAACAATGCAGAGATAAGACAGATGACTGAACAACAACCAGTCTCATGGGTGATCAGGAAAAGGAAATGGACATATCTTGGTCACGTGATCAGAAGAAACAGTCAGAGAATCCTAAAACAAGCTATAAAATGGAACACAACAGGCCAAAGAGAGGCAGACCGCGTGAAACTCTGAAGAGGACATTGTTAAGTGAGACCAAATTAACAGGCATAAAATCCCTTGATGAGGTTGAAAGACTCACCGAAGACAGAAAAAACTGGCAGACTATCTTGCGAGCCCTATGTGACGTTTAACGGCACGGGAAGGATATAAGATATAAGAAGAGATGGCTCAGTTCGTTAGTAAGCTGTTCTCTCGTGGCTAGGCGGCAGCTCGTCCTACCGAAGTCCGTGTTCGAATCTCAGGTAATTTTCCTGTGATTTTTCTTTCTCTCACGTCTCACTAAAGTGCTTTGTCAACGATTTTTTCGAGGCCTAATGGTACAAAACTGTGTTCTCTTACTTTATCAAACGAAAGCCTCTTTGTTTCCTATTTATAAAAAAATATTTCTAAATAAGATCCTCCAGCTTGTTCTGTCCCTTGTCTTGGTCCTCCAGCTTGCTCTATCCCTTGCCTTGGTATGGTAGATCTGGAAGATCATCCCCTTTCCTAGCCTTGACATTATTTACTTGAAATGAGTCTTCTTCCTTTTATTTGACATTGTCTACCTGCTCTGCATCTGGACGAGCACATATCGAAGGACCATTTTCTCCAGGGGAAACCACTTAAACATATATAAATGTAGAATCTTTTGCTTACTTGAGTTAATTCCCCTTATGTGAATATTCTAAAAGAGTTTGCAAATTATAGATATGAGGTCCCCATTTCACAAAAGTGTATCTTTCATGGTATTTTAAACACTTATATAATCAGAAAAGGCTCCTGTGTAAATAATGTGTACAGTGTTTAAAATGTAAATCTCATGTTTTCATAGTGAAAAAATTACTACCACACAAGACAGTCTCCGTGCTCATTATTGTTTGTCCCGTGGCACGATTTACTTTAGCGACATAGATAAGTGGGAAATGCTCATGAAATTATTTTATCTCATTATTCTGACGTCTACCCATTGAAGAATTTAACTGAAGATTTAAGAATACCAGATTTCGACATCACCTTTGACTTCTCTACAATGTGTTCGGACGGCAATGTTTAAACGGGTGTTTAATTTGTTATTGTTCTTAATTTGTAATGTTTGCTATTACTTCTACTAAGAAAGCATCGATACAATTCATTCTATTAGCTTTGCTTGTCAACTGATATGTGCTATGGGCCGCTAGTTGTCATCGATCCTTGCTACCTAGAGACATCGATCCTACCTACTTAGAAGCATCGATCCTACCTACCTAGAAGCATCGATCTTACATATCATGAGGTATGAAACATCAATCCTACATAACGTGAGGCATGATTCATTGATTCCACATAACGTGAGCCATGAAACACTGATTCTACATAACGTGAGCCACGAAACACTGATTCTACATAACGTGAGGCATGAAACATTGATTCCGCATAACGTGAGCCATGAAACACTGATTCTACATAACATGAGGCATGAAACATTGATTCCGCATAACGTGAGCCATGAAACACTGATTCTACATAACGTGAGGCGTGAAACATTGATTCTACATAACGTGAGGCATGAAACATTGATTCCACATAACGTGAGGCATGAAACATTGATTCTACATAACGTGAGGCATGAAACATTGATTCCACATAACGTGAGGCATGAAACATTGATTCCACATAACGTGAGGCATGAAACATTGATTCTACATAACGTGAGGCATGAAACATTGATTCTACATAACGTGAGGCATGAAACATTGATTCTACATAACGTGAGGCATGAAACATTGATTTCACATAACGTGAGGCATGAAACATTGATTTCACATAACGTGAGGCATGAAACAATGATTCTACATAACGTGAGTCATGAAACATTGATTCTACATAACGTGAGGCATGAAACATTGATTCCGCATAACGTGAGGCATGAAACATTGATTCTACATAACGTGAGGCATGAAACATTGATTCTACATAACGTGAGGCATGAAACATTGATTCTACATAACGTGAGGCATGAAACATTGATTCCACATAACGTGAGGCATGAAACATTGATTCCACATAACGTGAGGCATGAAACATTGATTCTACATAACGTGAGGCATGAAACATTGATTCTACATAACGTGAGGCATGAAACATTGATTTCACATAACGTGAGGCATGAAACACTGATTCTACATAACGTGAGTCATGAAACATTGATTCTACATAACGTGAGGCATGAAACATTGATTCCGCATAACGTGAGGCATGAAACATTGATTCTACATAACGTGAGGCATGAAACATTGATTCTACATAACGTGAGGCATGAAACATTGATTTCACATAACGTGAGGCATGAAACATTGATTCTACATAACGTGAGGCATGAAACATTGATTCTACATAACATGAGGCATGAAACGTTGATTCCACATAACGTGAGGTATGAAACATTGATTCTACATAACGTGAGGCATGAAACATTGATTCTACATAACGTGAGGCATGAAACATTGATTCTACATAACGTGAGGCATGAAACATTGATTCTACATATCATGAAGCATGAAGCTGTCGGAACGAAGACTAGCATACAACTCTAGACAGTGAGAAAACATTTAATTTGTGCAAGAACACATGCACAGACACTCGCGCACACATGCCCAGATAAAAACATATACACACAGGCGAGCGCACATACAAACGCACACACTGTTACCAGCTGTCCCAGCCTCCTGTAATACATCAGTCCTTTAAACTAGTAGTTCTCAACCTGTGGTTTGGGGACGAAATAATCCTTGGAGCAGCATAAGGTGCGCCGCCTATTAATCAAAAACAATCAAGACAGCGCGATATAAGACGGTGGTCCCAACATACATTTAGTCGAAAAGTGGTCTTTTCATTTTAAAAAGTTGGGAACCATTGTTTAAAGCAAGGGATCTGCAGCCTACAATTTTTCTTTTCCTAATTCTGTGCTCACATCCTCTTTACAAAAGAACTGCAGCTTTAATTACACTCCAATGTAGAGATCGTGTGTTTGTTAAGTAAGGATGCCAGTTTTAACACTTGACACGGACAGACATTTTCTCCTGTGCAGAGATTTGGTTATGCTAAAATAAATTTAAATGCGTCTAGTATAAAAATAATATTTTCATTTCCTTTTCCGTTATTATCGAAATGTTTCAGCCTGGCATATTAATATTTAATAAATCATCAAAGAAAGCGTTATTTAAGGGCGTTCACTGTTGAAGGTAAGTTGGCACCTGTTTCACTGTTGAAGGTAAGTTGGCACCTGTGATGTATGATTACGTATAGATATGTTTTTTAATACAAGTTCGGCTCACGTTTGTGGACGGACGGAAAGAAGCGTTTTACATAATAACCAAGTTTCCAGTTTTTGACGTTGAAACATTATAGCACTTTTCCGTTTCCACAGATTTCTGAAATTTGAATATTCAGACTTTTTTTTTTAAACGAAAGCAATGAAACAGAGCAGGCTTGCAGATTTGCTCATGCCGTAAATGTCTGAACCAAGATGGAGAGACTCGATTGTCGGAAAGATCATCATTCATGATTAATTATTTGAAATAGCTTGCGCTGAAGATAAGTTGTCAAATTTTAAAAGGAACATCTCATGAATTTTCAAAACGCTTTGGCGAATGTCTGATCCAACTTTACGATTGCTGCAGATAGTTGGGGAAGGAAGAGAACAGATGTGAGAAATTGATTTACCATAATTTTGTATCTGGAGCATGTATGGAGAAAATCGTGAGCATAAAATCGTTTCTCATATACGGCTTTCTTTTAGATTTTCATCATGACCATCACATGCTGTGTGATGGCCGACTAAAGAGAATAAACTTCCCTGTATTGTGTGTGGTGTCTTCTGTCGTTTGTTTCTCTAGTTGCTCTGACATTTGACCTCTGCTCTTGTGGTTGTTTCATTATTTCGATTACGTATGATTATGAAATATTTTCTCATCTGCGCTAATTCATATTTTAACTCAGTGTTTCTGTTCAGACTACGGCCACATTATTAGTCTGATCGTATCTCTGACTTACAATTTTTAGTCAATTATAATTAATAATCTCGCCAAGTTGCTCACATCTCATCACATATATTTCCGATTCATTCAGACTGTCACTCTATAATCCTTTCTTGCTTCGTCTTTTGTTTGTTTGTTTTCTATTATCTTGTTAAAGTTTCTTCTTTCATCATCAGTTTCATCTTTAAGCACTCACATTGTGAAACTGCTTTCAGTGTGAAGACGCTTTTGTGACAGGATGTGTGGGTGTGTGTGTGTGTGTGCGCGCGCTTGCTTCTATTTGCCACCTCTTCTTTATTTCCTTGTCGCATTTCTCCTTAAACTGTCTGTACAAGATGGAGTTCAGCTACGGAAAAAAAAATCATGCATAAAGCTCAGCCATAATTCTGACAACTTATCATTGGCCTGTGACTTCCTTATTCATGAAATAGACGTCCAAGGTAATCTACCTATATTGGGCTGACGTTTTAAGTGCTGATTTACTCTGGGATGTCGTAAAACACAGCCTCATTCCTACTTCGTTTCTTTTTTCTATCAAAAGAAGGTGTCCGATCTGTCACCATGGCCAGCGAACCATAACTAGCCAAGACTCCCTAATTTCGCTACGTGGTCCTTTGAAACAGGCCGCGTCAAACATGCTCCGTTGAAACAGGCTGTGTCAACATGCTTCTTCGAAACAAGCTGTGTCAACATGCTTCTTTGAAACAGGCTGTGTCAACATGCTTCTTTGAAACAGGCTGTGTCAACATGCTTCTTTGAAATAGGCTGTGTCAACATGCTTCTTTGAAACAGGTTGGGTCAACATGCTTCTTTGAAACAGGTTGTGTCAACATGCTTCTTTGAAACAGGCTGTGTCAACATGCTTCTTTGAAATAGGCTGTGTCAACATGCTTCTTTGAAACAGGTTGTGTCAACATGCTTCTTTGAAACAGGCTGTGTCAACATGCTTCTCTGAAATAGGCTGTGTCAACATGCTTCTTTGAAACAGGCTGTGTCAACATGCTTCTTTGAAACAGGCTGTGTCAACATGCTTCTTTGAAATAGGCTGTGTCAACATGCTTCTTTGAAATAGGTTGTGTCAACATGCTTCTTTGAAATAGGTTGTGTCAACATGCTTCTTTGAAACAGGCTGTGTCAACATGCTTCTTTGAAACAGGTTGTGTCAACATGCTTCTTTGAAACAGGCTGTGTCAACATGCTTCTTTGAAATAGACTGTGTCAACATGCTTCTTTGAAACAGGTTGTGTCAACATGCTTCTTTGAAACAGGTTGTGTCAACATGCTTCTTTGAAACAGGTTGTGTCAACATGCTTCTTTGAAACAGGTTGTGTCAAACAGCCTGGTGGACGTAGAAACAGTGAACATGATACCCTTCGTGGTAGAGCTAATAAAAATCGTAACACTGAAATCTGCTGACAAGAGTCGACTTATCTTATTTTGTGCGGGCTGGGATATCAGGGCACCCTATGGAAGTCTGTTGTTACCATAATCATCGTCATAATCATCGTGGTTAGACTCAAATGATACCCAGAGCATTTAAGGGGGAAAAGAAGAACAAGACAGTAAAAAAGAGACGTGACTTACACAGCTAATAATGCCAGCCAATAAACTATTGTGCTTTTATTTTAAAAAAAACAACAATAACAATTTAAGCTAGTTCATGGTTTATAAAGGTGAAGGTCGTTCATGGTTTATAAAGGTGAAGGTCGTTTTATAGATTTGGCGTTAGTGCTCATATTTTCCTTGACATGTTGGCACAACAGAGAAGTGATGTGGTCAGCAAACATGCCTGGCCACCTTTCCTTCCCAAAGTTCCAATAAAAGCCAGGCACTCGTTTCTACGGCCTGGGTGACTCCTGCCTCCCCACCCCCCCCCCCCCTTGGACTTTAATTACCGACCTTTGGCATGAAAGACTAATGCTTTAACCACGTTACTACTCACACTTCCGAGTACAAGATTAAACCGTGAGTAAATGCAGCGCGGTCCGACTGGGCACAATAACTATTCTTCTTTAATTTGCATATGCTTAGGCACGTGAACACAGAGATGGATCGCCTCCACGAGTCCCATCGCTTGCAGTTCTTCTTCCATTAAAAAAAGAAGAGAATTATAAGCATTGCCAATCATCCAAACCACCTTTGCAATATACAAAAACATAATACTTTCTAAACTAAACTCTGCATACGCGTGATAATTCATAGATGAAAACAGTAATGACATGTAGCAGTCAAAGAATCTCTTATCGTAGTAGAAGTTTTACAGTAATGACATGTAGCGGTCAACTAATCTCTTATCGTAGTAGAAGTAAGCTTTGACACGATCGTTATTAAATAACAAATAATTTTGTCTCTGATATTTTTACATTTTTTGTTTTTATTTTTGTCTAAATCTTGTTGAGTACCAAGAATCTTCTCAAACCCTCAAAACCAGTTGGAAAGTGATGCTGGAAGAATAAACTAGGAAAAATGTAGGAATAGCTTTATTACTTAACGATTACAAAGTTGTGACGTTTCGGCGTGAGCCTTAATCATATAAAAACATACAGGACGAAGAAATAGAAAGAAGAGATAAAGTATAGAGTCACATGACTACTAATTTAAAAAAATTAAATAGAGTACTTAGCTGTAAATTGTAAGATGTGGCTTTTCCGGCGGTGTGTGTCAGGAATGGATTTAGCAGAACCTGGAGACTGTTTAAATGGAGACCTGTGATATGTGGTTGGTGGGTTGTAACTAGGGGTGGTGGATGGGGAACCTGATTAGGTAAGAGGGTTTGCAAAGTGATGATGTGAAGAGGTTTTGAATTATGTGTGACAAGTAAGAAGGGGGTGGAGCCTAGTGGAGAGGTACTATTATGATTGGAGAGAATGTTAAATGTAGCTGAACAACGAGTTTAACCCATGTGGGTCCAGCGTCCCATAATTTTGAATGCAGTGGTTCTCAAGCGCCAGGCGGCTTGTCACCTGCGTGACATTGTTTGATGGCTGTTACCAGAAAATCAGATTTGCCTCTGTGGTTGGGGCCATTGAAATGATTTGAGACTGGTTTCGAAGCATGCTGAGCGATGTCGTACAGATGTTTTTGCATGCGGTATCTGAGGCCAGTCTCACCTATATACGTTATCCTGCATCTTTTGCAAACTATGGCATATATCACATTACGGAACTCGCATGTGAATCCCTCATGAAGAGTGAGGATAGTGTTGGGAAAGCTGATCGTTTTCGTTTTCCAGACTTACGCAGCAGGGGCTGTTAAATTTTCTGGTGCCAACATATGTAAGGCTCTGCTTCAAGTGGCTGTGGACAAGGATGTCCTTAAGGTTTGGCTCACGTATGTATGCCAACAGAGGTGGATCAGAGAAAATGTCACGAGTGTCGAGATCGAGTTGGATTAGCGGCAGACGACGATAAAGAATTTTCTTAACCATCTGACCATGAGGGTAGAAAGGCCGTACTAACTTAACTCTGTCAAATGAAGTACCACAGGCTTTTTCCTGAATACTTCTTTGCGGCTCACTAGTTGGACACGGTTGAAGGCTTCACGAAGGACCTTTTCTGGGTAATGGCGATGACGGAAAAATTCCAATAACTTGTTGTCCTGATCTATAAACTCCAAATTATCCTGACATATGCGGCGAAGACAGAGGAGTTGGGAGTATGGGATGGAGTTCTTACAGACTTCAGGACGGGAGGAGGTTTAAAGCAAATAGGCGTGGCTGTTGGTGGGCTTGTAAAATACAGAGGTGACAAGCCGTTTGTGTCAATAGAAATTTTAATGTCTAAAAAGTTGACAGACTTGTCAGAAATTTCGTAAGTGAATTAATTGGATGCAGGGGAGTGGCCTACAAAGCTTCAGGCCAAAAGGCGGATACCTGGCCACCCCAGCTTGGGTATGGAAGAGTTGTCCTTCTGAATGACGTGTCTCAAGAGTACTTCATTCAACGTTAGTTAATCTTCATATTTTTACAAGTATATGTTACATATGGTACGAAGCATAAATGTAATGGCTATAATGTAGTTTGGATAAGAAGGCGCCTGCTTTCCTTTCCAATAAGCTTGATCATGTCCTGTCTCTGATACACAGATGTGAATGTTTGATAACAACAACAACAACAACAACTGATTTCTCTTATCCCCCCTCACACACACAATGTAGTAAGTTTAATCACAGTTCTTCGTTCTAAAGAAATGCCAACAAGAAAAAGAAAAGTTGTGTTTAACCACGAATGGGTGAAGACATTTGAATTTATTGCTAAAAGCAGAAAAGAAGACCTTCGTATTTTTGTACAGAGTGTACAGCTGTGATGTAGAGACTGACAGTAAGAGAGACAAATCTGGGAGATGTCTGTCTGTCTGTGTGTGTGTGAGAGAGAGAGAGAGAGAAGTAAGTAAAACAAACATACTTTACAAACATCAGAGGGAATTAAATATTTATTATATATTAAAAACTCAGTTTTTTATGTATGTATGTATGTATGTATGTATGTATGTATGTATGCATGCAGGAAACTCTCTACTGTAGAGAGCGGAAAACAACACAACCTCTTCAGATCATCAGAGGAAGTACCCCCTACCCTCAGACAAGTGTTTCGGCCCTATTAAACTTCTGAGGGGTCATGACTCCCAGAGGTCTTATGAGTTGTTGCTTTTTTTTTGTCCCAGGACTGAACCCATGAGCTTCCAGTTGGCACTGCACTTTGTATGTATGTATGTGTTATTTTTGGTTTTAATGTTTAGTTTCTAAAGTTGGGAACTTTAATTAATGTCGTCCTTTTTGGATATTCAGAAATGGCCACCCTAGTCCAACCACTTTTACTTCTCAGGGCAACATATCAATTTAAGTACATAAATAAGAAGTATAAGAGGATACTAGTTTTGGTCTATTGGAGCCCCCCCTCCCCCCCCCCCCCCCCCCGAGAAGTGAGCAGTATTTTTTTACTTACGGTTTGTATAAAAATAAAACATACTAAAATGTTTCTCCACGGTAAAAAAACCACAACAAAATTTTAATTACCCACTTCCTACTTTCGGTTTTGAACAATTTCCTGTCTCTAGATCCAGCATTTCCGGATTTTAACGTCTTCGGCACGACCCAAAGCAGTTTCGTAAAATACTTTTTTGCAGTTTCTGCAGTTCAAGAATTTCTTGTGATGCACACAAAGCTGGCGAAAATGGTAAGTAACTACACTGAATAGTTATCTTTTAGGTTTTCAGTGTTAAAGACTGGGACAAACAATATATCGTTTTCTAATGCTAGTAACATCTCACTGTCGATGGAGTTCTCACGTTTGAAGCGGTTTTTATTTTTATATTTATTTAAATTTTCGTTATTATGTGTTGTTGCTTAACTGGGATGAGCTTCCCTTCAGTAAAGCAAGTTCGTTGACACTTGAATATCACAAGCACTATTTTGTACCAGCTTTCTACTCCTTCTGCAGGGAGTTCTCAGAATCATTGTACGAAAGCCTCAGTCTAGTTGTCACAACTTTTTTTTGTGTGTGTGCCTAATCAGACAACGTCTTCACCTCCAAAGTTACAGAATAAGGGCACTATCATATTACTTTACTTTATCTTTCCTCTTGTACTGTGAGGTGCTGAGGGGAGATGCAGGTGATGTTTTTGGGCCATATGAGTGATCTGAGCGAATTTCGTGTTTCTGTAACTCCATCTGTCCATCTTTCCCAAGGTCTTCCTCTTGAAGCTGTAGTTCTTTGGTTGAACTCACAACTAGCTATATTTGTGTCATTCTCATATATGTGGTCAAACAACTTAATTCTTTGTTTCTCTATGTATTGTAGGCATGTTGTAGTTACTACCAATGGTTTTATGTCGTCATTTCTCTGCTTATATCACCCTAGTGACATTTTCTGCTTTTCTTAGGCATCTCATTTCACAAGTAGATGTTTTCTTTTGCTGTTTCTTGGTTACTGCCCATGTTTGGCATTGGTAGGACAACGCTGATGTAAATATGCTATTAATTAATTGTCTCTTGGTTTTGAGTGGTATGTTAGGGCGAGAAAGCAGAGGGGATAGCTGGTATGTAATGGCATATGCTCTTTGCGTTCTAACATCAATTTCTCTATCCAGCTTCCCGTCTTCTGTAAACGCGCAGCCAAGATACTTGAATTCTTTAACTTGCTCGATTTTGTTGAACTTGATATAGATGTTTAGTTGGCTTGGACTCCTGCTGACTTTCATGATCTCAGTTTTGCCAGTGTTGATTTTCATATCATAACATTGACAGCTGTTTTAGAGATTGTTCATACGATCTTGTAAGCTTTTTGAGTCATTGTTTGTAACCCACTGATTGTCAGCAAACAGTAACTCCCTCAGTTTTGATATGTTGAGTTTACTTCTTTCATTATTTTGTTCATGTAGATTATAATAATAATGATGACAATATGCAGCCCTGCCTGACTCCCGTGTTTCTCTGTGACTCCCGTGTTTCTCTGTGACTCCCGTGTTTCTCTGTGACTCCCGTGTTTCTCTGTGACTCCCGTGTTTCTCTGAGACAGTCCAAGTTTTCCTGCTGTTGTCCTTACTGCACTTATGACTTTTTTTCTGTAATGAATTGCCTTATGGTATTACCTTATTCCTCAAATACTGCCCATAGCTTGTTTCTGTTCACCCTGTCAGAAGCTTTTTCTTGATTCACAAAAATGATATGAAATTCTTGGTAATATTTAATGGCTTTTTTAAGGGCTTGTCAGAGCGTAAATATTGCATCAGTGCAGCTTCTTCTTTTCCTAAATTCAGATTGTACTTCATTCAGTCGTGTTTCTATAACTGGTCTTGTTCTGCTTTCTAAGATCTTTGCGTACATTTTCCTGACATATCTGAGCAAGGATATCCATCTGTGTGATCCACAGTCTCTTTTATCGTCTTTATTCCTCCAGTTCTTAATCTTCTGGGACTTTCCTTTCAGACCATGCCTTATCAAAGATTCTTCCAAGCTGTTTTATACCAGTGTCTCCACATGATTGTATGGCTTCTGTTGTCAGGCCATCAACTCCTGGTGCTTTGTTTCGAAGAGTTCTTCTGACCATTACTTCGGTTTAACTACTTAGGACTGATGGTTCAAGTTTCTTGCTAGTTCTTCATTGATATGTGTTTTCTTGTTCTTTTTCTCTGATTGGATTGAGAAGTTCCTTGAAGTATTCTTCCTGTCTTTGTTTAATTGCTTTTTTCATTAAAGATGAGTTTCTCATTTTTATCTTTAAGGTTGTTGACTGGGTTATAATGTTCTTCTTGGAGCCTCTTTGAACTGTCAAGGTGATCTTCAGCATAGCTATGTAAGGTGTTCGCCATAATTCTCCCATGATTCGTCCTTGGATGTTTTGACTATTCTCTTAGTCTCTCTTCTTGTTTTGTGATACATGATATAGTCTTTTTCTAATTTTGTCTTCAGCCACTAAATGCCTCCTTATGTTTTATAGCTTCTTTTTTTTTAAAAACTGTGTTGTTCCACCAGAAGGTACCTCTATTTCTCCAGTTTTCAACTTTCTTCATCCCACGTCTGCTCTTGAGCAGTTTTGTTAAGCTTTAAAGTTTTCCTATCCTTCATTTACAGCTCTGGTCTCTGCTAGCAATGACTTGTGCTTTTTTTTCTATATTTAGGCGTACTTTCTCTTGTATTGTGGTTTCTTCCAATTTTTTAATATTAATGATGTTTACCAGGTTGGTACATTCATGTTTTCCTCTGTATGGTGTTACTAGACTTATAATTATCGGTCAGTAATTACTGGTGTCTGTGCTGGTGTTAGGTAAAGTTTGAGAGCCTTTGTTAGTTCTTCTGCAATGATGTCCTGTTACAGTAATATAAAATCTATTTGTGTCACTTGTTCGAGGTTTACGTGGGACCATGTACTGACCATAATACTGAATGTACATAATAGCAATGAGAAAATGCTGCTAAATTTTTGCACAGAAAATGGTCTCAACAAACACCTTTTTCAAGCATCGATGAAGCCATCTCAAACATAGCATAAATAGAGCACTGTCATCATTGGGACAGGTGTCCTGTGCTTATTTTGCATGAGTTTAATGAGTTTAATTTATATATTTGTATTAAATCGATTGCGTGGGAAGAATGAAAGATGGAGTGATGAAAGGCAGAATGTAAGATGGGCCTGTGTGCCCAATTCTTTACCCTTTAAAAATAAAGATTATTCATTCATTCATTCATTCATTCATTGAGCTTGGACAATAAACAAATGATGAAGAAATTAGAAGCAATAGAGATATGGTTTTTTTAAGAAAGCTGCAAATCATCTAGGACATCCAGGAAAATAAAAAATGTGTGGAACGTCAGAATCTGATAACAGCCAGGAAAACAAAAAATGTGTGGAACATCAGAATCTGATAACAGCCACAAGGAGAATACTTTGCAGAAGTCATAAAGAGACAAAGAGTAGGACAGTGACAGAAGACAAGAGAAAAATGTCTGACTAGGCTGACCAAGTGGCACAGTAAGAAAAAGTGGTGCTTATCTGCATAGAAATACCACAGGTCACTCAGAAAGGAGAGGCATGTTCAGAAGTCATTATTCTGTGCAACTTAATAGATGAATGAATAAATAATCTGAGTTCTATTTTTTTCCAGTATAGAATATTTGCAGGAAGTAAATTGAGCATCTGACAGGTATATAACTGGCAGGTGTGATATAAAATTAGTCTGTAAAGATATGTGAGAGGTCTCTCAGAAAACCAGAACTGTCAACTGTAATACCAGCATTATACTGGCCCGTATGCCAGCGAGACAAGGTCGTCTCATGCATTAAAAAAGAAGCATTAAACACCTGTGATCCCTGTCATGTGGTCTCTGACTTTCCTGGACACACAGAGTATCTGCTGCAAAAGTTGTTATCATATGTAAGTTTTTCAAGCGTACTCTTTAAGCAGCAGAAGCCATAATGCATTAGCTATGTCCACAGAAAGATGAAAAAGCGTCACTAAAGATAATTTTTGTGGACAACAAACTAATGCGAAAGAATAGCTGGATACCAAATTGTTCAGTTCCAAGATATAATAAAACAAGAAGTGAAGGGATCAAACGTGAACCCGACAACCTGGGTGAACTATATGCCATTTTCCCAGATTTCTTGCTGGATCTTCCAGTATTCATCTCAGTGCTTTTGTACTTATCAACCTTTCTTGGACTGCTTCATATTTAGTATAACCATTCTAAAAAAGCTGAACCTTTGTGGCTGTGAATTTTGTATTTCTTTATGTGGTATATAGTATAGGATGGTCATAAAGTTCTTCTGTTTAAGTCAGATCATATCTAAAAACTATGCTGGATAGAAACATGAATATTATAGCATTATGCAGGCCAGTTCTTATCATTTTTTTTTTAAAGATGGTGGTGTAAATCTCAGCCCAAAAGTGAATGCGTGGTGTGGTCTAATGCACAACAAATCAAAGCCCAAAAGTGAATGCTTGGTGCAGTCTAATGTACAACAAATCAAAGCCCAAAAGTGAATGCTTGGTGCAGTCTAATGTACAACAAATCAGAGCCCAAAAGTGAGTGCTTGGTGCAGTCTAATGTACAACAAATCAAAGCACAAAAGTGAATGCTTGGTGCAGTCTAATGTACAACAAATCAAAGCCCAGAAGTGAATGCTTGGTGCAGTCTAATGTACAACAAATCAAAGCCCAAAAGTGAATGCTTGGTGCAGTCTAATGTACAACAAATCAAAGCCCAAAAGTGAATGCTTGGTGCAGTCTAATGTACAACAAATCAAAGCCCAAAAGTGAATGCTTGGTGCAGTCTAATGTACAACAAATCAAAGCCCAGAAGTGAATACTTGGTGCAGTCTAATGTACAACAAATCAAAGCCCAGAAGTGAATGCTTGGTGCAGTCTAATGTACAACAAATCAAAGCCCAGAAGTGAATGCTTGGTGCAGTCTAATGTACAACAAATCAAAGCCCAAAAGTGAATGCTTGGTGCAGTCTAATGTACAACAAATCAAAGCCCAGAAGTGAATGCTTGGTGCAGTCTAATGTACAACAAATCAAAGCCCAGAAGTGAATGCTTGGTGCAGTCTAATGTACAACAAATCAAAGCCCAAAAGTGAATGCTTGGTGCAGTCTAATGTACAACAAATCAAAGCCCAGAAGTGAATGCTTGGTGTGGTCTAATGCACAACAAGGTTATTGAACATTTCTTTATAACAAAGCCAATCATTTCAGCAAATGTGTACCTGCAGATGTAAGACTTTATGCTCACCCTGTATTTTTTTAATCTGTTCTGATATCTACAAGTAAATGTACTGAGGTGATGTTGCTTGTCTGTTTGAACTCTGGCCATTGGGACATCTTTGCCAAGAATTAATTCCTTAAGTTAGGTCAGTACATGGAAATGAAACACAGAAGACATTTATGGGGTACTAGAAAGCAGAGCATGTATTTAAGGGTAGGAGAAATTCATTAAAAAATGACTAAGATTTAAACTTATGAAACCACGAAGTCATGAAAAACCAGAGGTCATGAACTAAACCAAATCAGCACCTTTCTGTTTAGTAAAGTAAAAGAAAATAGCAGTTTAGGAAAAAAAAGTAAAGGAAGAGCTGTTACGCATTTGAACAACCTTTAAGACTTCCCCTCTGTAACGGTGAAGTTACCGTATTTGTTCCTTGTTATTTTTGCCATGAGTGACAACATTTAGGCACTACAATGCCTCTGCTTTCTCAAAATCATATCTTGTTAAGCACTTTCTTATCAGATAACAGCTTTGAGTATATGCTTGAATATCTTACGTTAATGACTCATGCATACAGATCATTAATTTGATGAGAGAGGTATGCAGAGTTCTTGCTGAGGCAAAATGCAGAGTGTTTTTATACAAGAATGTCACCATTCTACATGAGATAGTCATTTTATAACAGCATATCTGTGTTGTCAGCATGGAGCTTGTCAGTCACATCTGCTGGCCGTGGCTAAGGAACATCCACTATCTGCTGGGCATGGGTAGGGAACATCCACTATCTACTGGCCATGGCTAAGGAACATCCACTATCTGCTGGCCATGGCTAGAGAACATCCACTATCTGCTGACCATGGTTAGGGAACATCCACTATCTGCTGACCATGACTAGGGAACATCCACTATCTGCTGACAATGGCTAGGGAACATGCACTATCTGCTGGCCATGGCTAGGGAACATGCACTATCTGCTGGCCATGGCTAGGGAACATCCACTATCTGCTGACCATGGCTAGGGAACATCCACTATCTGCTGACCATGGCTAGGGAACATCCACTATCTGCTGACCATGGCTAGGGAACATCCACTATCTGCTGACCATGGCTAGGGAACATCCACTATCTGGTGGCCATGACTAAGGAACATCCACTATCTGCTGGCCATGGCTAGGGAACATGCACTATCTGCTGGCCATGCGCTGTTCTCTAGTGGCTAGTCTTTTACTCGCCCTACCAAAGTCTGTGGTTCGAGTCCCAGGCGTTTCTCTTGTTATTTTTCGCTCTTTCACGTCTAAAAGTGCCTTGTCTGTGATTTTTTTTCCAGGTCTGGCCATACGGTACTGTGTTGTACTTTACTGTACAAAAGCCTCGTTGTTTCCTGTCTGTAAAAATGTGTATTTAAACCTATATTTACGTGGGGCTTTTTTTTTCAGTCCTAGTTATTGTATTCTAAATTAATGGAGTTATTCTGGCGAAATGGAAGCGGTGTATTTCAGGATCTCCCACTGAATATATCTCTTCTCAATTATGTATAATAACGTATGAGGATGAAAAAAGAAAGTTGGAATTCAATATTCGTGGTAAATAATTTTGCGGACGAGCGCTATGAACATTGGAGAAAATTAGTAGAGAGAGAGAGAAGAAGAAGAAGAAGAAGAGGCAGAATATAACGAACGATCAGAGAGCGTAAAAAGTGTTAGTTGATTATAATGATGAACGTGATGAGCGTGCCCGGCTTGTTTTCCATATATTCCATATCTCTTATATTTATTGAAAATTCTCCAGTTTTTATCATCGTGCGAAAATTATCAGTTTTTATCATCGTGCGAAAATTATCAGTTTTTATCATCGTGCGAAAATTATCAGTTTTTATCATCGTGCGAAAATTATCAGTTTTTATCATCGTGCGAAAATTATCAGTTTTTATCATCGTGCGAAAATTATCAGTTTTTATCATCGTGCGAAAATTATCAGTTTTTCAGTTAGTCCAAGAGTAGCACATCCTCAGAAAAGCCTGGTTATTTTAGCTGATGATTATTCAGGATGGGCGTGCAAGGTCTGCCCTGATTGGTCAGCCTTGCGACAGATAATTTCCGCTGGCAGAGTATACTCATGTTAATACCTCATTGATGTTTACTGCTTTATTTTCCCGCAAAGACCGTATGCGACTACTTCTGGTAAATATTTTTCATCATCATTATAAAATAGTGATTATATTATGCAGCGAAAAGCCCACATGGAGAATATAAAATACACTTATGAAAAAACGTGAATTTCATTTCTGTAAGCATTTGAAGTTCAGCGCTTGTAACACTGTAATGTGGCTGACATAAGCGTGAGTTATCTCGGGTGAAACTGAGCACTAAACTATATCATGTCACTTTTAGTTGTGAAGCACGCAGGTTGTAACTGCTGTGGATTTTGTCGAGCATCGTCACACTGATTGGCTGATTCTACGGATGTGAGGTTTGCATAATTAGCCACTGTAAAATAAGCAGTGTTTAAGTGTAGACACTGTTTTATATATAAACCTGGTGTTTTCCATCTTTCTATGGTGGTTGTTCTTTAGTTATGAAGAAAAAGAAGTGATGTGTTGATATATATATATATATATATATATATATATATATATATATATATATATATATATATATATATATATGAACCTTAGTGCCCAGGGCACATGGGGCTTCCGCAAAGGTTTTCCACAAATGCCTGTCCTTCGCCTTTGTTTCTGCTCTTGCCCAGGTGAGCCCTCTATTGCTATTATATATATATATATATATATATATATATATATATATATATATATATAAAATTTATTTTGAAAATAAATGCCTAAGGAAAATACTTGGCATCAAGTGGAACGAATTCAAGAACAATGCAGAGATAAGACAGTTGACTGAACAACAACCAGTCTCATGGGTGATCAGGAAAAGGAGATGGACATATGTTGGTCACTTGATGAGAAGAAATGATCAGAGAATCCAAAAACAAGCTATCAAGTGGAACACAACAGGCCAAGGAAAAAGAGACAGACCGCGTGAAACTGTGAAGAGGACATTGTTAAGAGAGGCCAAATTAACAGGCATAAAATCCTTTGATGAGGTTGAAAGACTCGCCGAAGACAGGAAAAATTGGCGAACTACTTTGCGAGCCCTATGTGACGTTTAACGACACGGGAAGGATATAAGATAAGATATATATATATATATATATGGGACTTCTGTTAGCAAGATAATGAAAAAGTCTTTGACCATGTAGCGCTGAAAATTGCGTCATACATACAAACATTGGTATTTTCATTTCGCGGTGAGATCTTCTGTTGTTTAAAGTAGGATCATTTAAAACTACAACCACTTCGTTATACTGTCTTAAGCAGATAGAGATACCTGATATTACCAGGATGGAAAAATGAAACTTACCACATTTAAGTTGCTGTGACGGAAGAAGATATTATATGCGGTCCAGGCAGTGTGTCTCCTATCAGAAGGGCAGTTTTTTTCTTCTTCTTTGATTACGTGTAAACATGGAACAATGAAAGCAGACATTATTTGTTGATTTTACTTGTTTTGTTAATAAAAGGTACAACAGTTATTTAACTTATTATTAACAAAATAGGGATTCTTTGTCGCCAGTAGATAGTGCGTTATTCTGTACTAGGCGATTGTTCGTCTGATTGTAGTCCAGAGTTTGAAAAGGCGATTGTTCGTCTGATTGTAGTCCGGAGTTTGAAAAGGCGATTGTTCGTCTGATTGTGGTCGGGAGTTTGAAAAAGCGATTGTTCGTCTGATTATAGTCTAGAGTTTGAAAAGGCGATTGTTCGTCTGATTGTAATCCGGAGTTTGAAAAGGCGATTGTTCGTCTGATTGTAATCCGGAGTTTGAAAAGGCGATTGTTCGTCTGATTGTGGTCGGGAGTTTGAAAAAGCGATTGTTCGTCTGATTATAGTCTAGAGTTTGAAAAAGCGATTGTTCGTCTGATTATAGTCTAGAGTTTGAAAAGGCGATTGTTCGTCTGACTGTAGTCCAGAGTTTGAAAAGGCGATTGTTCGTCTGACTGTAGTCCGGAGTTTGAAAAGGCGATTGTTCGTCTGATTGTGGTCGGGAGTTTGAAAAGGCGATTGTTCGTCTGATTGTGGTCGGGAGTTTGAACAGGCGATTGTTCGTCTGATTGGAGTCCAGAGTTTGAAAAGGCAATTGTAGTCCTATGTTTGATTCACTTATTATCTTATTGTCGTTCTTTCTCTGATGTCCAATAGTTTTATGTCTGCATGTCTACGTGTGTGTGTATGTGCGAATGAGAGAGAGAGAGAGAGAGAGAGAAAGAGAGAGAGAGAGAGAGGGAGAGAGAGAGTTAAGAGGAACACTGTGTTTTTTAAATACTGTTTCATGCTGTAGACCTCTCGCGCGCCCCACACATGTTTTAAGCACTTGTTCCTTGGCTGCCTGAATTAAAAAGCAAAACTTGTAAGATGTTTAAATTAACACTACCAGGGGATTAAACAAGTAAATGGAAAAACATAAGCGAACTAGAGGTGAAAGAGTTTGGTGCTAGTTGTTCTCACCGCTCTAACTTGGTCTAGAGTGCTTTGTTTTAATTATACAGAACAGTGGCTGATATGGTATATCAGCTTACGAGAGTCCGCACTTCACAGTCTCTTAATGGATGAACAGAGAAAAGTGTCGTTCATCGGTGAAACAACCTTGCAAAATCAGCCTTTAGGTGATCGACAAAAAGAAGAATAAAGTTTCTTTCTGGAAGAAGTAATTTCGTAGAAATAACTGATCGAGCAAAACGCGTCAGTACATTTAGAACCTGTGTTTTGCTGTGTCTAGACGCTGAAAAGAAGCTGAATTATGAAATCTTGCAACATAGACTATTCTAATCTATAGAGCTGTAAGAACTGTTTCCATTTGGCTTTGTGTGCTGTTCTTGTTGAAGAGAATGTTTGTAACAGCGAGAAAACGTTTTGTTGAGCTGCACAAAGCCTGCATTATTATTATTATTATTATTATTATTATTATTATTTTGTCTGCACTATTTAAACATTTATCAAGGAGGTAAAAAAAATATAAATCGATAGAAATCTGGTTTTGTTTTTTTTTTCAGAAGGATCAGTCAGTCAGTTATTTGCATGTCCCTTGCGGAACTTTGCCTACCTAACAGCTCTCCTGTAGGCCTCTCGGTTGTAAGCAAGATGCCCTGCTGCTGATGCAACCACTTCAGAAGAATTATATATATATATATATATATATATATATATATATATATATATATATATATTGTGAGCAACCTGAGAAACAAACTTTCTCTGAGGAATTACACAACATTGAAAGCTTGTTAAAAATGTTCAAATGTCAAAGGGTTGTCATCATTGGACTTAGGACAAGTCCATAAATGCTTAGATCTCCACATATGAAGGACAGTCTCAGCACAGTGCACGTCCTCCAGCGAGAGCCACGACGATATTAAAGCATGTTAAAAAATTAGGAAAAAGGCGAAAACATGTTAGAAAAATTAATATGTCCACAAGGGAGAGATTGAGAGAGAGAAGGCGAGAGAATGAGAGAGGAAAGGAGAAAAGGAGAGAGAGAAAGAGAGGTACTGATTTTTTTTTATTTTCGCAGGGTGAAGAATGTGGCACTCAGGCCCGTCTGACATACTACCCTTCGACACACATCTTTCATTCGTACCACACACTTGATTTAATACAAGTATACTCGTTACATAAAGAACATTTCTAAGAATGTGAAATAAGACTATTCAGTCAGTCATTTGCATGTCCCTTGCGGAACTTTGCCTCCCTAACAGCTTTCCTGTAGGCGTCCGGATGTAAGCAAGATGCCCTGCTGCTAATGCGTCCATCTGCAGGTTATCAACGATGTCTTGCAGCCATCTTTGGCTTGGTCTTCCTCTCTTTATTTTTCCTATTATTTATCCTTCCAAGATGGTCTTCTCTAAATTCTCATGACGTTTAATGTATCGAAAGATATTTAAGTTTTCTCTGTTTAATCCCCTTTACCAGCCAACCTTCTTCAATATTAATTTATTGTACTATGGATATATTGGTTTTTTTTGTGTTGCCTATGATATTTGAAGAACTCTTCTGTAGCATTTACATTCAAAGGCATTTATGTGTTTCTCAGCTGTTTTGTTAAGTGTCCAGGTCTCACAGGCATATGTTGCGACGGTAAAGATGCATGCTGTTAAAAATCTTATTTTTATAGTTTTGTCTGTTCCTCTCCACAGATTCTTTAGTTGTTTTATTCTTTGAAGAGCGATAGATGTCCTCTTTTTAATTTCCCTCACTGTATCTCCATTATTAGTTAGTAGTGATCCAGGATATTCAAAACTCTCCGCCTAAACCTTAGGTAAACTATTGTATTCACAAATATAAGATAATTAGCTTAATTATCTTAACAATTAATATTATCTTTACAATTGCCTTGTGCCGTCTTCGGTAGGAATGTTGGCAGTAATGAATCTACAATTTCTTCCCGCCCCCGCCTTTATGGCGCACTCACCCAGGTTGGATCCCGGTCTCGTATGTTATCTTCTCTTGTAAATCTCTTTCTGCCTCTCCCTTTTTTCCCTTCCACAGTTCCTTCTTGTATTGTCTTCAGTATATTATCATGTCCTTTGATGTTGCTAAAGTACGAGGGTCATACCGAAAGTCGTGAGCAAACATTTTTTTAAAAAATCAGAATTTATAGATAAAGAAAATATAAATGTATCACTTGAACTGCATTCTTTTTTTCAGTTTTAAACATAATCTCCATTTCTCTATCCTCCCCTCCCCCCCCCCCCCCCCCCCGCCAAGTAGAATTCAGTTTCAGCTGACCGACGGCACAGACGCACGGCTTTCAGGACGTTCTCTCCGGTGGGACCCAGCTGGCACGAGCTTTTCTATAGCCTATGGTTTCAATCATTTCCTGTACTTCTATAGCCTATGGTTTCAATCATTTACTGCATTGTGTCATATTCCAAGATTTACAGCGATGTTAGAAACTGTGACACGTCTGTCTTGTTTAATGACGTCGTCAACCCTTTCCACGTTGCGTTCAGTGGAGGCAGTTCGAGGGCGACCGCTTCGAGGCATATCTTAGATGCTCGTGTTTCCATCTTTGAAATGTTTCACCCACCTCCTAACACTGCTAGCACCCATACACACATCTTCATAAGCAAGTTGAAGTCTTTGATGAATTTCAGCAGCGGAAATTTCCTCTTTAACGAGGAAGTCAGTAACAGCACGTTGACGAAACGAAAGTTCAGCACCCGCCATTTTGTTTATGCTCCGCGTGGTTACGTGACACACGATGGTGACGTCATGTGACCTCTACATGAAATGCAAAGGATACAGACTAAAGTGATGCATTTATATTTTCTCTATCTATAAATTCTGATTAAAAAAAATTGTTCACGACTTTCGATATAACCCTCGTATTTTGCTTTCTTGATTCTTATTTCTTTGAGAAGTTCAAGTTGCAATTGTGATTGTTCAAGTACTTATACATTCATTGTTTTCTTTTTCCTTGATATATAATCTACTTTCCAGTAGATTCACAATTTGCTGGTTTTATCTTTATCTCCGACTTTTTTTTTAACTTAAAAGAGTCCAGATTTCTGCTCCGTACAGTGGTACATAATAGATACATCATTTTATAGGTCTTATTCGTTTTTATGAATAGATTCCTGGATAACAGATTATCTTCCTGTTGTTGAATGTGTGTCTTGCCATTCGTTTTCTTCTCTTATTCTCCGTCTCACATCTCCCATCCTTGGTTAGTTAACTGTAGCTTGTCACGTGTTTCAGTTTCTTTTGATGCATTTATCAATATTTCTTCCTTCAGCTCCAGATTGTATTAACCCTTGCTTGTAACTATATGCCTCCTGAAAATATCTAATCTCCTTTCATACCGTGACTCACCAGCCACCAAGTTCTGTTCTAAAAGAAGATAGTTACATACGTAACTTGTTTAGAAATTATTCTAGTGAATATGAAGAAAATGTGTTCTCTGTGTGTTTTCTTGCATTAGTCACTCCCAGTGTACTTCATTATCTTATATTTGTGAATGTGATAGTTTTATTTTACATTCTTAGACATGTTCTTTATGTAATGTGTATACTTGTACTAAATCAAAGCTGTGATAAGAATGAAAGATGAGTGATGAAAGGTAGAATGTCAGACGGGCCTGCGTTCCCACTTCTGCCCCCTTTGAAAATAGAGATCGTTCGGTCTCATTGTTTATTATATTCATCCGTGACTTTTGATCCTTTTTTGCTGAGCACCATTACTTTGGTCTATGTAATAGTTATCTCTAGCCTCCCCCCCATTCTTTTGCCTATGTTGTTTATCTTATCAAGTATTTTCTGTAGGTTCTGTTAATCCTGTGCTTGGACCATATCATCTGCGTAACTGAAATTGTTAATATCCCCCCCCCCCCCACTATGTTCAGTCCTGGTTGTTCTTTTGCGCGTGCGAAGCTGTTTTATATGTGCACGTTGAACAGACATGGAGACAGAACGCGTCATTGTCTGACTCCCATCTTTATGTCTACGTCTGTTGGTGTCAGTGTGCCGTATCTTACGATGCTGCCTGCTCCCAGTAAAGATTCCGTATAATTTTAGGGTCTTTCCCATTGAGATTGATTTCCTTCAGGCATTTTAATTAGCAATATGGGAGGTAAATAATATACTAATATAACACAGTCAGTCAGACTTACTAATATAACACAGTCAGTCAGACTTACTAATATAACACAGTCAGTCAGACTTACTAATATAACACAGTCAGTCAGACTTACTAATATAACACAGCCAGTCACACTTACTAATATAACACAGTCTGTCACACTTACTAATATAACACAATCAGTAAGCAGATAGGAGAAACTGGCATATGAAAAGAATGACAAACGACTGACTTGGAGCAGACATACAGTAAATTTAACGAAGGTAACTGTTAGCGCCAGGGCGCAAAGCTCATGGGTGTTCTGTCACATTAACGTGTTCCTCTTGGTTGATAAAGAAGTATTTTGGTCAGTCCGATGCAGGAACTTCTTCGTCTTCTTCTTACGCACACTGGCGATGATGCATGCTACCCTGAATTTTGTGATGCATCTTTTGGCTGGGTACCTCCGACTTAGCCCTTTCCTTGCTAGGGCAGACTGTGGTCTTACTCGGACTGTCATGAAGATAGTGGTGTAGGCTGGCCTGGCCAAAACTTTGTTTTCCAGCCTCTGGTGGCTGTACTTAAGCCCCTTCTCCATGTAATATCCAGCATGCAACGCTGGCTGGTCAGGCGGCTTTGAGACAGTTCCACAGAGACAATCCGACTTTGGGATGAGGAATCTGATGAGTGCTTCAACGATATCCATTCCCCACCACCTGTAGTCTGCTGGCTCTGTTATGTTTACATCATTCTGATAGCCACTGTTGTAAAGACCCATAGGCTTGTCACGTCCTGGATTCATTGGTTTCACACCGGGTTTTCCTCATCCTTGCCGTGATCTCCATGTCGCCATTCGTCCACCAATCTGACATTCATTCATTCATTTGCATGTCCCTTGCGGAACTTTGCCTCCCAAACAGCACTCCTGTAGGCCTCTCGGTTGTGAGCAAGATGGCCTGCTGCTGTTGCATCTATTTCCAGATCGTCAACGATGTCTTGCAGCCATCTTCGTCTTGGTCTTCCTCTTTTTCTTTTTCCCATTATGTATCCTTCCAATACGGTCTTCTCTAAATTATCATGACGTTTAGTGTGTCCAAAATATTTCAGTTTTCTCTCTTTAATTCTCTTCACTAGCCAGCCTTCTTCAATATTAAGCTCTTGTAGTATAGATATATTTGTTCTTTTTTGTGTCCACGATATTTGGAGAACTCTTCTGTAGCATTTACATTCAAAGGCATTTATGTGTTTCTCAGCTGTTTTGTTAAGTGTCCAGGTCTCACAGGCATATGTTGCTATGGGAAAGATGCATGCCCTTAAAAATCTTATTTTTGTGGTTCTGTCTGCTCCTCTCCACAGATAATTTGACGTTACATTTTACAAAAATAACACTTACAATTAGTGTTGATCGCTACAAGTTTCTTAGCTACAAAAATAGGTCAGAGTTTTTAAGCAATCAGATCCACCTCACACCCGGCGATGATACACGGGTATCTCAAAACACGTCGAGGTTTTCCGGTGAGAAAGTCCAACTCTGGCCTGGGTGGGCTACCACCTCTCACCCAGCGGGGATATACTGATATCCAAAACACGTCGAGGTCTTCCGGTGAGAAAGTTCCAACTCTAGACTAAACTGGTCCAACGAAAACCACGGTGTCACGCAATCCCGCTTCTGAGACCCACCAAGATTACAGGCTCAAGCCCTGCGATACTCTGAACCTCTTGTGGTCCTCTCGGGGATTTCGTGTGGTCCTTTCGGGGACCACACATGGGACCACGGGACTTAACGAGGACCACAGGCGTAAATTCAGTATTATACACGGCGGTCTTGGTGGTAGAAGCGAACGAAGAAGAAGAAGAATCAGAACTGTTCCCTGAATTACAAAGACTATGTTAAGATACGTGTGCTCTTAACACAGTTGTTCCCAGGGGGCGATCCAGGAACGAAAGCCAACGTCGCTTAACCTACGTCTAACTCAAAGCCTATGTTTCAAGACATACATCACTCTATCGCTCAACCTACGTCTAACTCAAAGCCTATGTTTCAAGACATACATCACTCTGTCGCTCAACCTACGTCTAACTCAAAGCCTATGTTTCAAGACATACATCACTCTGTCGCTCAACCTACGTCTAACTCAAAGCCTATGTTTCAAGACATACATCACTCTATCGCTCAACCTACGTCTAACTCAAAGCCTATGTTTCAAGATATACATCACTCTGTCGCTCAACCTACGTCTAACTCAAAGCCTATGTTTCAAGACATACATCACTCTATCGCTCAACCTACGTCTAACTCAAAGCCTATGTTTCAAGACATACATCACTCTATCGCTCAACCTACGTCTAACTCAAAGCCTATGTTTCAAGACATACATCACTCTATCGCTCAACCTACGTCTAACTCAAAGCCTATGTTTCAAGACATACATCACTCTATCGCTCAACCTACGTCTAACTCAAAGCCTATGTTTCAAGACATACATCACTCTATCGCTCAACCTACGTCTAACTCAAAGCCTATGTTTCAAGACATACATCACTCTATCGCTCAACCTACGTCTAACTCAAAGCCTGTGTTTCAAGACATACATCACTCAGTCGCTCAACCTACGTCTAACTCAAATCCTGTGTTTCAAGACCTACATCACTCAGTCGCTCAACCTACGTCAAACTCAAAGTCTGTGCTTCAAGACCTACATCACTCAGTCGCTCAACCTACGTCTAACTCAAAGCCTGTGTTTCAAGACCTACATCACTCAGTCGCTCAACCTATACCTAAGAGTCTGTGTTTCAAGACCTACAGCATATCATCGGTTACTAGGTTCTAGGATCAGCAACTCCATTTAAAATGTTTATTAATCACAATTTCGCTGATTTGAACTCCAAATTATTCTGTGTAATCTGATGATGTTCTTTATCATACCTTATGATGATCTTTCTCATATATTAGTAATATTATATGAGCCCAGTAGATTTTCCTTAGTTTCGCCCCCCCCCCCCCCCCCCCGTCACTTGATATTGCTGATGTCTTAATGTCTTTATTACTTTTGTGTTCATTTTTTATTCACGTTTCTCTCTATCGCAAAACTCTCAAGACAGGCTTTTCATTCGCGTGGTCTCTTATTACCAGTGTATATGAAATCATAATTCTACCATGTATCGAGGCAAAGAATTTCAGAAATGACACAGTCTCTAAGTGAAAGTAACAATAACAAAGACAATCTATGTATCTCACGTATGTTCGCTGGCCTGGGCTAGTTATTAATTGCATTTACTGATCCCGCTTGGCAACTTCTTCCTGAATTTTCAAGCAACAATTGATTGGATGTTTTCAATTTTATTCTGGTCGCTGGCTCCCAGAAGGTTTGCTAAGATCATTGAACCAGATTGCTGGTTTTACTCTTGTGATCAATCAGACCGATTGTCAACCCAGCACAGGGTCTAATCTACGTATCCTTTATTGCCGTTATCCATTTGTTGTATGGATTCAACGGAATTCCCTGGTTTGCAAGTATCGGAACCCACGTCTTTTATTATTTGAATCTCTGTGGCTATCTGCGCCCATGTATCTAGCATCCAGACGAGCAGTAAATGAGCATTGTAGGAAGACATTAAGACAGCTACATATGTATTCTCAGACCTGGCTACTTAGGAAACGTGGTACGTAGTGGCCAAATTACCACGCTGGTTTTAACAAGTCCCATTCCCTTTCAGGGAACTTAGGAGTAGAAGAAGAACAGATATGCATTAGTTATCCCCCCCCCCCCCCCTTGCTGAGGAAGACAGTTCTTTTTTCTTCATTTCTTTCAGTTTGATATATCATAGAAACCAGTGTGGGACAACGCTTGTAATTTAGCTGGGTAATGAGAAGGTGCTGTTGTTACAGGCCATTACAGACAGTAATTTCCTCCTCCGGCATTGCGAAGCGACCAGGCTTGGGGCGGGCTAGTTATCGTTCATATCATGATCTCCTAGACTACCATGTCTCGGAACCCGCCTTGGAAAAACAGAACGAAGTTTCCTGTTCTCGTTTTATCTGTTGTCTTGGGTCATGCGCCAGGGGGCAGCAAGTCCCCATGTCTAGATTGGTAAACCATCCACAAGCGATTGCCCGTAATTGGCATCGATTTTTACCACGTTTTGCTAAGGTTTGGCTGCGAGAAATTGTCTATGCCTTGTGTTATAGTCCGTGAAATCTAAAATTGCAACCCGCGCCTTGTCTAGGAGAGTTGATGCCCCCTGTAACACAGACATCACGACCAGTTATTTCTGTGGCATTGTTGAAAATTAATATTTATAGCACTCGTGTATATGAGTTTTGTGTGTCCTCGAAGTGATATCATTTTCAGCTGCTTTAAGTTCCTAGATTGTTTTTGTTTGTTTTTGTTTTTCTAAATCAGGGTTGTGGGGCGGGGAGGGGGGGGGCTTTATGTGGTCTGAGAGAGACTCCTACGGTCGACAAGGAAAAGACATTTTCCACTCAATTTCCGATACAAAGTTCCTCTTGTTTTCTCTCCACCTGCCAACTCCCCTTCCTAAGATTTAAAGAAAAAAAAAAACAACAGAGTATCTCCAGGCTGGCTGCAACGAAGCCACTTGAAATATTCTGTTCATCTGCGCCCCCGTGAGATCTGAATTGACAAATTTATTGGGGAATGAATTTCAGATCTAAGGAAAGAATTTCAATCGATACTTGATGTAGACCAACATACCATGAACAGAGAAATTGTGTGTGTGTGTGTGTGTGTGGTGAGAGAGAAAGAGTGCGTGAGGGAGAGAAAAGAGTTGGTGATGGTGGTTGACAGAAGGGAGAATGAATTGCATTATATGCTTAATTTGTTCCCTTTCAAACAACTGTGAAATATGGTTTTGACAGTCTGATTTGGTCATGTTGTAAAAGAAATAAAAAATACTCCAAGGATTTGTCCATCAGTTTCCTGCAAGGAATCTGTAGTGCAGGGGTTGTTTACTGAAAATATCCACACGAGGGTACCAAATTGGGGATTATGGAACTAATCTTCTTATCTTATATCCTTCCCGTGCCGTTAAACGTCACATAAGGCTCACAAAGTAGTTCGCCAATTTTTCCTGTCTTCGGCGACTCTTTCAGCCTCATCAAAGGATTTTATGCCTGTTAATTTGGCCTCTCTTAACAACAATGTCCTCTTCTGAGTTTCACGCGGTCTGTCTCTTTTTCTTTGGCCTGTTGTGCTCCACTTGATAGCTTGTTTTGGGATTCTCTGATCATTTCTTCTCATCAAGTGACCAACATATGTCCATCTCCTTTTCCTGATCACCTATGAGACTGGTTGTTGTTCAGTCATCTGTCTTATCTCTGCATTGGGACTAATCTTCGAACAGTATATTTTTTTCAGATTTAACATCGTAGTGTATACGCATTTTTTCCACTAAAAGGAATGAAAAAAAGTACGTGTTTATATGTGGAACTGAAGTAAAGCTTTTGTAGTGGTCGTGAGCGCAAAAGAACAATGAGTCATCAAAATATGAGTGGACATCGCCTGACTATTCCCTTCTCGCATGCCGGATAATGGAAAAGTCATTTATTCGGCTGCACCGGTGAGCTGTAAAAACCGTTGTGGGTCATTGGGTTGATGGAAAACCTGAAGTTTTACTGATAAAAGTTTTTGCTTCTTTCTAGCTTTACGTTTTAAATGTCTTTTGATCATCATGCTGGTACAGAATCGCAGAAGGAAAGAGACGTACGCGTGACTGCTTCACTTTCCTGCTCTCTCTCTCAGTCTCTCTCTCTCTCCAGAGTTCATACAGTAGTTTCTTTTCATCTGGGATCTCTCTCTCTCTCTCTCCAGAGTCCATATAGTAGTTTCTTTTAATCTGGGATCTCTCTCTCTCTCTCTCTCTCCAGAGTTCATACAGTAGTTTCTTTTCATCTGGGATCTCTCTCTCTCTCTCTCTCTCTCTCTCTCTCTCTCCAGAGTTCATATAGTAGTTTCTTTTAATCTGGGATCTCTCTCTCTGTCTCTCTCTCTCCAGAGTTCATATAGTAGTTTCTTTTAATCTGGGATCTCTCTCTCTGTCTCTCTCTCTCCAGAGTTCATATAGTAGTTTCTTTTAATCTGGGATCTCTCTCTCTCTCTCTCTCTCTCTCTCTCTCTCCAGAGTTCATATAGTAGTTTCTTTTAATCTGGGATTTCTTCACAGTCTTTTAGCTTGAACACTGTTAGGTCAAGTATATATATATATATATATATATATATATATATATATATATATATTTGTTGTTGTTTGTTTTTTTGTTTGTTGACATCTCTTAACAAGAACAAAGTATTTCAAGTCCCAAAGAATCCCGAAAATGCCTTCTTTTCATTGGAATATATAAATATAACAGCATGACATTTTTATGGAGTCCCAAAATAATTGTTAATATTAATGGGACTTTATCTGTGATTTTCATGTTATGTTTATGATAACATCTATATACTGGAAGTTCCTGTTGAACAAGAAATGTTCAGATGCTGTCGAGAAAGTCTAACTGTGAGTGGGAAGGATTTATCGTAACACTTCCTTCAAACATTTGCAGATGTCCATTACGGGTGCAAGTTTGTGGAGTTGTGTGTTCGCGTTATAACCATTATTTCTTCCGTGGCATCAACAAGTGTTTAGGAGGCTGTAGTTTTATGATATACAGAACTCCTTTGTATTAACTTGGGCGAGTTTGACAAAGGGGATATTTTGATTTGTATTCGGGTATATCTTCGGTTTATTGTTGACAAAAATACGATATCTGGTCCTGGTTAATTTGCTTTTGCTTTGCTGTAGTTGATACAATCAGGGCGTGCTGTACGAATCGCAAGACTTATAATTAACGGATCACTATTTGCGTTAGCTGTGGATCTGGCCGATGTGAGCCGTAGTGCTAAGATTATATGTATTCTCCACAAATAATATTATATTCCTAGCAAGCACTTCCGGCCGTAGTGGGAAGATTCTTGGCAATTATTGGAACAGAAATGCTGCTGCATAGATTGTCTTTTGGTCGCGTGCCTTGACACATTTCGATCCACGGGAAAGGAAAAATAGATCAATGAATATTCAGTATTAAATTACGGAACTGGTTCAATTTTTAAGGCAGAAGGCTGTGAGGTTGGCAGTTTTCTCTCAGGGAAAAGTGGTCAATGTGTTCCATAGAAGGGCAGCTAAAACAGCTTTGTCTTCTCTTACGAAGAGCTGTGTACTCGAAAATTAGGTCACGTGGTGAGTAACGTAATCATTGATGGTTGTGTCAATATTGTCAGTGGACAAATAAAGTTGGGAGAACAAATGCTTTTTTTAAATTGATGTACCGGTCGAACAGAGAGTTTGTATTACACACACTTCACCGTGGGGCAGTTGCTCTGTGCCTTAAACCGTGGGATCTGTTAGTTGTAAAATCTATTGCCATTGCGTTCTTATTCTGCTGATCAGGGCCTTAACGCCGTTTCATTGACTCCATTCAATCGTATTCACGGCCTTCATCAGCCTAACCTTGTGCTGACCTTTCATTAAAGGGCTTTGTGCTTGCTTCTGACAGGTCATTTCCTTAATAGCTGTGCCTTATGCGGCGACTTCCATCAGTGTCTTCCCATTGGGAACTATTCACTACCGCTTTCAGCGAGCCAAGATTAGCTTTGTTACACTACAGATATATCACGCTTACGCCAGGGTCCCATGGGGTGCATACATTTGCGGGAAGAAAAGTTGTCCATTTTTCTGCCATTGCCCTGCGTGTCGGAAGCTTTATAAAATCTCAACCGTTTCAGCAGTTTCCTTTTCAAGTCTGTGTCCGACTGAAGCAGAACTGGCACCTCTAATCAGATGCGTATAGAACTGCTCCGACGTGCTGGGACTCAAGTGTCGGAGCGGAGATTGAAATCAATTGTTGTTTGAATGAGAAGAGAAAAGCTCATTGCCGTGGCTCAAGTCGTTGACTACAAACGTTTGCGTTTTGGAAGAGTGTTTACTCACCTAATCCGTCACATGTCCGTCCTGTGTACTGACACTTCTCCTACGTCTTCATTTAGATAATACGAGTCCATGATTTTGAGGAAGTCTCAGTTTAAACGCTTTATTGTGTGTGCAACAACTTTCCAACATTCGTCCAGTTTCTGGTAATTTCTAGAGCCCAAGGGAAATAACTTACTGTGACATTTCAGCTCCACAGATTCCCGGCAGGCGACGTTAAAGTTTGAAAACTGCATTGTGATTTATGGGCATGCAAATTACATTGTGAGTGGGCCATAGGTGCATTTTGTGCCACTAAGCGCGTGACTTTGTTTAGTAAATCATTTATCATCATTTAGATTTCTCTACAGTACCATTGAGAGGTACAAATTCTTGGCGGATAATAACCAGTCTTTTCATGACTTTTCAGTGCATGTCGTAAAATGTTCACTGTACAATATTATAATGATATAAAATAGACATAGTTAGTTTCCTTTTCATGTCTTTCCAGATGCTTATCAGAACCTCTCCGATGTGCACTTTTACAAAATAGAAGTAAAGATGAGAAGGAATGGCAAAAGAGGCAGGGAGATGGGCACGTAGAAATATAGAACAGTAGCAGTAAACCTCTTTCTAAAACTGCATCATTCACCTCTGACTGTCTGTACTCCCCAGTTCTACCTCATTCCTCTACTCATCTGTCTTTTATAACGAGTTTTGACCGTCGATGATTAGCTTTGGACAGGGTTGTTATGAATATGGCGTCTGTCTGATTATCATAACAAAAATGTATTACCAGAGAGTGGTTAAGTAGCTAAATAGATTCTGACAAGATATCTGTAAACTAACATTGCTAAACAAGGTAATTTTCAAGCAGGTAAATGCGACTGAAAGTTTTACAAACATAAGGCTCTCTAAGATTAGTACTATTCGTAATGGATTGCTACATAAAAAAATTATTAATACCTATAAACATTACCTGAATGTTTATTTTTTGATTAAAAAGCATAGGTCGATGTTGTAAAATGTGTATGCAAATAGATAAAAACTTTGCAGACACTGTAGAAAGAAGAAAAAATGTGAATGTGGATAAGACTTTTTTCTTTGTCCCAGTGTTCACTACGTTTTATTTGATGTAGTTACGAAACGTGCATATCTTTTCCTTTTCACTACGTCTTATTTGATGTAGTTACGAAACGTACATATCTTTTCTTTTTCACTACGTCTTATTTGATGTAGTTACGAAACGTACATATCTTTTCTTTTTCACTACGTCTTATTTGATGTAGTTACGAAACGTACATATCTTTTCTTTTTCACTACGTCTTATTTGATGTAGTTACGAAACGTACATATCTTTTCTTTTTCACTACGTCTTATTTGATGTAGTTACGAAACGTACATATCTTTTCTTTTTCACTACGTCTTATTTGATGTAGTTACGAAACGTACATATCTTTTCGCAGTTGTCTTGTAGTTGCTACAGCTGTGTAGTTAGAGACAGGCTCAAAGATATTTCGCAGTGCTATTTATTGAAGATGAACAGCTCCGAAGTTGAACAGCATTGTGGAAGGTAGGCATCGGTTGTGGTATATTCACATATTTGATGATACTTAAGCTAAGTAGATGGTACGACAGCTCCACAGTATTTAACATGTAGCTGGAAAACACAAGGCAAATAGTAGAGGAAAACCGAGACCGAAACAAGAGACAAGCTAACCAACAAACATCGAGAAAGAAAAATCAGCCCAGTTGATTAGAAACAACTAGTACCGCACAAAATTGAGATGTCTTTTGACACGGCACGTAAAGAATAAATGAGTTACGTACAGGAATGAGGAGATGCGAAATCACTGACTTCAGTATGTGGTAGCATTTTAAGTCATCGTATTAGTGGAGGACCTTATTCCAGAGAGCGGCAGTCGATGGAGCAGAGTAAGTTCAAAGCAAATAAGAAACAACTTGTGGCAGATTTTTGATGTGTTCTACACGCTTCGTTTCACTTTCTTAAACAGAATCTACTGCGCTTGTGGCAGGTTATAACGGCGAACAATCCAGACTACATCTCATAAGATTTCCACAGGATTGTGCAGGTGTAGTCCATAATATCAACATATATTAGCTCTAAGACCGCCATCAACATGCAGTTCAGATAGGCAGTGAGCAGTCATACATGCCCGCCGATCTTATATCTTTAGCTCATTAATGATTGTGCGTCTGAGTAGCAGAGTGCACTAGTCTTTCATGGCAAAGGTCGGCGGTTCGATTCCGGCTGGAGGCGTCCCAGTCAGACGCTTTTGAAAAAATAGGTACCTGACTCTTCGGGAGCTGGCGTGATGCTAACCATATCACCCTCTAGTGTGCCGATGGGTAAAGCAAGAAATGGACACTAACTGCCTATCACCAAGGCGCTTCTCTGGCATAACATCTACTTTACTGATCAGTGATTATTTCAGATCTTTTTGAAACAGGTGACAAAGATTAATGATTGTACGAGGTGTTATGATTTATAGTATGATCCAACTCAACAAACATTATAAGAGGAAAATATTTTACTCCACATCGAGAACACAGATTATGGTTTATATTTATTTAAAAATATGCAGTGCTCTTTTCTAACTGCTCAGTTGTTTCTCACTGTTTAGAAGTCACGGATAGTACAACAGCTTTGTTTCTCACTGTTTAGAAGTCACGGATAGTACAACAGCTTTGTTTCTCACTGTTTAGAAGTCACGGATAGTACAACAGCTTTGTTTCTCACTGTTTAGAAGTCACGGATAGTACAACAGCTTTGTTTCTCACTGTTTAGAAGTCACAGATAGTGCAATAGCTTTGTTTCTCACTCTTTGGAAGTCACGGATAGTACAACAGCTTTGTTTCTCACTGTTTAGAAGTCACGGATAGTACAACAGCTTTGTTTCTCATTCTTTAGAAGTCACAGATAGTACAACAGCTTTGTTTCTCACTCTTTAGAAGTCACAGATAGTACAACAGCTTTGTTTCTCACTCTTTAGAAGTCACAGATAGTACAACAGCTTTGTTTCTCACTCTTTAGAAGTCACAGATAGTACAACAGCTTTGTTTCTCACTGTTTAGAAGTCACGGATAGTACAATAGCTTTGTTTCTCACTGTTTAGAAGTCATGGCAGCTTTGTAAGTTGATTTAGGACAAGGATAAGTGAATAGCTTTTATGGTGTGCATTATCTTAGCAGTTCTGTCACGAGTCGAATAGTTGAGATAAAATAGAATTCAACCCTGCTTCATGATACATCAGGGTGCGATGAGAAAAGTTGGACATAATGATATATACATGTATCCCCCGCTTTTCGAAAGTTCGCTTTACACCACTTCACTTTTGCGAAAGACCTACATTAGTACCTGTTTCGCTAAACGAAAGAAATCTGAAGAGAATTTTCGCTTTTTCACAAAAAAAAAAAAACAAAAAAAAAACAGGTGAACGCGAAAATAGTGTTCAGCGGCTTTAAGTTTTAGCAGAGATAGAGTGTACGATGTTAACATGGGTTTTAAGTTTTAGCAGGCGTTATAGAGATAAAGTGTATGATGTTAACATGGGTTTTAAGTTTTAGCAGGCGTTATAGAGATAGAGTGTATGATGTTAACATGGGTTTTAAGTTTTAGCAGGCGTTATAGAGATAAAGTGTATGATGTTAACATGGGCTTTAAGACTTAGCAGGCGTTATAGAGATAGAGTGTACGATGTTAACATGGGTTTTAAGTTTTAGTAGGCGTTATAGAGATAGAGTTATGATGTTATCATGGGCTTTAAGTTTTAGCAGGCGTTATAGAGATAAAGTGTATGATGTTAACATGGGCTTTAAGACTTAGCAGGCGTTATAGAGACAGAGCGCACGATGTTAACATCGGCTTTAAGTTTGTGCAGGCGCTATAGAGAGAGAGAGAGTGAGTGCACGATATTAACAGGTGATCCTCTTTCTTTCTCTCCTACATCCCAGTCTCTTGTACCTTCCACCACCCCATCCTCCAGGCGTAACACATCATCATCACCTCCACCACCCCTCAGCTTTCCAGTGCGCTCCCTGCCTTCCCTGGTCTGGTAAGGGAAACAACACTGTACATACACTATTTCCACTATGTTTAGACCATGTGTCTGGTAAGGGAAACAACACTGTACATACACTATTTCCACTATGTTTAGACCGTGTGTCTGGTAAGGGAAACTACACTGTACATACACTATTTCCACTATGTTTAGACCGTGTGTCTGGTAAGGGAAACAACACTGTACATACACTATTTCCACTATGTTTAGACCGTGTGTCTGGTAAGGGAAACAACACTGTACATACACTATTTCCACTATGTTTAGACCGTGTGTTTGTCACACCATTCCTGCTTTTACTGCACGAGCATGTTAGCATTATTTTAATGTTCGTATTTTATTTGATGTGTTTTTGTGGGGGAAATGCCACAAAAGATTTCCCCGTATAAATTAATCGTATTTGCTTTTTCTCTTTATGCCATTTCGGCGTTAGAAAGTTTCATAGAAACACTCTACTTTCAGATAACGGGCAAAGGCTGTACTCTTATTTAATATCTCAGAGTTGAAGGTTGCGGTGCAAATTTCCAAATAATGAAACAATTTATTCTCGTCCGAATACATCGAATGTCTAGATTTTGGAAGGAAAATCTGAGTTTTGATTGGGTTGGAATGTATAAATTTAGGCGAACATGACGCCCGCGGAGATTGGCCATCAAAGCTTGCATCTGGTGGTTTTCCCAAATTCCAGGGAACTTCACATCCTACCTGCAGTGGCTGTAGAGAACCCTTGATGTCTCAGCGGTGAGCAAACATATTGATCAGCCTGGTATTGGGAGGCTCCCGGCTTTGTCAATATGCGTACTGTTTCGTGGGTCAGAGAGCGCGCGTGTTTGATCGTATGAGATCAGGCGTATTCACACAAAATAATTCATGTCCGTGAGATATCCAGATATGAAGTACATTGCTTTTGAACGTGAGCTTTGAAACTATAAAATTCTGAAGTATTGACAACCGTAATCTCTTAGAACTTCAATGATTCTGTTTCAAATTTCACAACTTTCCGTCCAAAGACGGCTCCAAAGAGTGCACGAAGGGGTCCATATTTTTCTATTGTTCCCAGCAAGTCACGTCCCGTCGTGCTTTGTTCGGCACCGCCTTTGAACTGTTGCTAGGTTTCGGACATGGCGCATAAACGATTTCGATGTTTTCACGTTTTTGTAATTTGCTATTGTTTGGTCGTAACATGCTTGAGGCATCTACTGAACCTGTGTAGTTCTGTGTTACAGGTGTGCAATGAAGACTTCTTGACGAAATATCCGACGTATTGTTTCTTGCTGTAGGAATCTTGTGTCCGTCTTATTTTACGTTTAAATCAGCTTCCACCACTTTACAACAGTTTTTTGTTGTTGTTGCGCATTTGTGGACGTTTATAAACCAGCTTAGCCTAGCGCTCTGTCTGTATAACGCCTGCTAAGACTTAAAGCCACTGTTAATATCGTAATCTCTATAACGCCTGCTAAGACTTAAAGCCACTGTTAATATCGTAATCTCTATAACGCCTGCTAAGACTTAAAGCCACTGTTAATATCGTAATCTCTATAACGCCTGCTAAGACTTAAAGCCACTGTTAATATCGTACACCCTGTCTCTATAACGCCTGCACAAATTAAAGTCATTGTTAACATCGTACACTCTGCTTCTGTAACGCCTGCTAAAACTTAAAGCCCCTGTTAACATCGTACACTCTGTCTCTATAACGCCTGCTAAAACTTAAAGCCCCTGTTAACATCGTACACTCTGTCTCTATAACGCCTGCTAAAACTTAAAGCCCCTGTTAACATCGTACACTCTGTCTCTATAACGCCTGCTAAAACTTAAAGCCCCTGTTAACATCGTACACTCTGTCTCTATAACGCCTGCTAAGACTTAAAGCCACTGTTAATATCGTAATCTCTATAACGCCTGCTAAGACTTAAAGCCACTGTTAATATCGTAATCTCTATAACGCCTGCTAAGACTTAAAGCCACTGTTAATATCGTAATCTCTATAACGCCTGCTAAGACTTAAAGCCACTGTTAATATCGTACACCCTGTCTCTATAACGCCTGCACAAATTAAAGTCATTGTTAACATCGTACACTCTGCTTCTGTAACGCCTGCTAAAACTTAAAGCCCCTGTTAACATCGTACACTCTGTCTCTATAACGCCTGCTAAAACTTAAAGCCCCTGTTAACATCGTACACTCTGTCTCTATAACGCCTGCTAAAACTTAAAGCCCCTGTTAACATCGTACACTCTGTCTCTATAACGCCTGCTAAAACTTAAAGCCCCTGTTAACATCGTACACTCTGTCTCTATAACGCCTGCTAAAACTTAAAGCCGCTGAACGCTATTGTCGCTTTTTTTTTTCGAAAAAGCGAAAATTCTCTTTGGATTTCTTTCGGTTAGCGAAACAGGTACTAATGTAGGTCTTTCGTAAAAGCGAAGTAGTGTAAAGCGAACTTTCGAAAAGCGGAGAATACCTGTATATGTATCATTATCCGCATATACTCACATAATAGAAGGTCTTAGTATGAAATCAGAGGTAGCTTCATACATGACCTAACATATGCCATAGGACTTAATGTATGCAACGAGATATAGCACTTATCACGGGACCTAACACCTACCATTAGACCTAATCATTAGACACTTATCACAAGACCAAAAACGGGGCTGAACAGCCGCCACAATACCTAATACCTATCACGAGACTTAACTATCAGGAGACCTAACACCCGCTCAAATCAAAACACTCATGATAAGACCCTACATGGGGCTTAACAGCCGCCACAAAACGTAACACCCATGACAAGACTTAACACTTACCATGGGGCCTAACACTCATTGCATAACCTAACATTTATCACAACACCTAACACTCTTTGCAAAACCTAACATTTATCACAACACCTAACACCCATTGCAAAACCTAACTTTTATCACAAGACCTAACACCTACCACGAGGCCTAACGCCCACCACAAAGCATAATACTCATCACAAGGCATAACATAGTACCACTTCACGGCTTAAAACCTACAACAATATCTAACACCCACCACAATATATGTTACGGGAAAAAGAAAGAGAGGAAGACCAAGGCGAAGGTGGCTGCAAGACATCGTTGATGATCTGCAAATGGATGCAGAGCAGCAGGCCATCTTGCTCACAACCGATAGGCCTATAGGAGTACTGTTAGGGAGGCTAAGTTCCGCAAGGGACATGCAAATGAATGAATGAATACCTGTCACCGATATACACCAAAAGACCTGTCACCACACAAACGAACTGACACCTGTCAAAAACACTTACATACGAAAAGGCCTATCACCCACCAAAATACCTAACAAATGCCATAAACCCTGACACCCACAATAATAGCTAATACCTAACACAAGACCTTGAAAATCAACAGAAGACAAAGAGTGTATAGCCTAAATACCCAACACTTGCAGTTAACAGCCCCCCCCCCCCCACACACACACACAGAAATGGAGAATTAATTCAGAATATTAACCAGCCTCAAGATGTCCAAGATTCCAATATTCATACACTCCTACCACATATGTGTGTGTGTGTGTTTTCCAACATCATTCTGGAACGCCCGGAGCAATTTCAACCAAACCTGGTACACATATGACTTATAATCTGGAAAAATTACAGTGAAGGTAAGATCACCCCTACCACCCCTGTTAGTGGGGGTACGAAGGGGATGGAGGTCTTATTCACTAAATTCAAGGCGAGAAAAATGGTCTAAGCGGGATAATCGTTAATTAGAGCGGTACTTATCTAAGAGAAGCATGTGTAGCCTCCCATGGCAAGTCCAAATACACAAACTTTAACTTTGTTTTTTTCATTTTGTGAATATTAGGTTTTTATTGTATTCTATAGTGTATTACATTGCCCGGTGACAGTGTGCCTTTTAAAAAAAATTCAAAATAGCTTTTCAAATTAGGGAGAGAGAGGGAGAGAGATAGAGTGGGAGAGAGATGGACATGGAGAGAAAGAGGGAGAAAGAGATGCACATGGAGAGAGAGAGGGAAGGAGAGAGATAGAGATTGATTGATTGATCTTTATTTCAGTAGGGTTAAAAATTGGGCACGCAGGCCCGTCTGACATTCTGCCCGTTATCATACATCTTTCACTCTATTCCAGACATTCTACAAATATGGTGCTAATGTAACAAACATAATTAACATTGAACCTGATAGACATAAAACAAAATATAACATTTACGTTTCGCTCTTACCCATTCACTCAATACAGAAGTAACTAAATACATTTATAAATGACTATCTACTAAACAAAAATTTCAGTTCTATTCAGAATAAACAATTAATTGTACTCGGTGTCTGTAAGAGCAGTCTAAAATAACTTTTCAGTATTATGATTCATAAAGGCATGTAGTCCAGATGAAATAGATATTGGGAAAGTTTGTAGTTGTAGTAAGGAATATGATTTATATTTTTTATTCAGGATGGGAGGGTATTCCAGAGATGAGCAGCAGAATAACTAAAGCTTTTCTTGTAAAGATCAAGTCTAGGTTTTGGAAGACATATGTTGTTCAGTGCACTTTGGGCTAAATTTAAACAGGTTGCATAGATAAGGCGGGACATGCCGTGAAAGAATTTGATGTACTAACTTGGCTTTGTTGAAGAGGAATCTGTTCTTAAGAGGCAGTATTTTGATACGTTTGTGCTGGTTAGTTGTTTGTGCTTGATCTTTGTCACTAATAAGCTTTACTGATCGCTTTTGGATTGAGCAAAGCCACTTTGTATTTGATACTGAGCAACCATCCCATATTGTTGAGCAATAGTCTAAATGTGTTTGTATATGTGATATGTAGTATGTCCTCCTTGTGTCTTGATCGATGAGGTGCTTAATTAAGAGATGGAGAGAGGGAGAGAGATAGATTTGAGATCGCTATGTTTGTCCCACGAACAACTTTATGTTGCTTGCTCAACCTAAGAATTTATTTATTCTTGCTCCTGGAGGTGAAACTAAAAATGTTGTTTATAATCAAGTTTTGAATTAAATTAATATAGTGAATGTGTAAAAGACTTTATAATTTGTATACTGTATTTATACTTTAACATACCTGTAAATAAAATGACTTCGATATTACACTATAGATAGAATTCATTTCTTTTGCTGTCTAATAGACGATTGGGATAAATAAATATCCGGGCAACGCCAGGTAATCAGCTATTTCACTTATATAAATCGTCACCCAGCGTATATGATCAGTACAGTTGCAGTTTTATTTTGTGAGCTGTGTCTAAATGCATGTGTACCATGCTTGTAGGCTTAGCTGGGGTATCATGTTTCTTCCTTGTTCTACAAGCAAGGAGAGATGCGAGTAACAGAATTCAGTATTCATGAAGAATATTGCATCCGCTTTCCTTACATATTCTCAGGTCAGACAAAGAGTTCAGATCGTCTCCAAACTAAGATCAATTACAGATTTCCTTGTATTTCCTTAATGTCAGGTAATAATGCTATTCGTAAATGTCTGCAGCGTCTCATACTGACATATTATATTCGTCTGGATTATTCAAGACTTGAGAGTAATTGCTCATCTTACTCAGATTAAATTATCTTTCATTGAACCTGTGTTTCCAGCACAAGCTGGAAGTAGCATTGTTTACTCTCATGAATAAGACGGCAAGTAGAGTCACCGGCACAGTTACGTCATTGTTTAGGATACAGTCACAAAGAATGAAAAACCAGCAATCGCTTAAGATTTAATGACCTACCCTGCTGATGCTTGTATATTTTATATAGTAAACAGATAAAAGAACACAACGGCCGTCATGGTCTAGTGGTTATAATACCCCTGCAATCATGATTTTGAGTACTTCACAGCGGGCGCTGTGCTGAAGATATAGATACACAAGTAACGATTTTGGTAGCTTGTGGGTTGTTACAGTGACAATAGTTCCCAGAGTGCGCCCAAGAAATAGATTTCTGGACAGGTTCCTTCGCCAACACAGAGAACATATGACTTCATACCACCGCTAGAAGAAAGAACGCATGACTTCATGCCACCCTAGAAGAAAGAAGATATGACTTCATGCCACCCTAGAAGAAAGAAGATATGACTTCATGCCACCCTAGAAGAAAGAAGATATGACTTCATGCCACCGCTAGAAGAAAGAAAACATGGGCCCGGCTGAAATACAACAATTTGCTATTTCCACAAACACCACGATGAAGCCGTGAGTAGTTATAGCTCGCTATAGATGCAAGCAGTCGCCTTGCAACAATGATAAAATGATGGTCAGAACGCGTAGAACAGAACAGTGTATTGTTGAATCATCTTTTACCATCACCTCCACCATCATTGCGCTGTTCTAATAATTCACCACCTTTTGTGTGTGTGTGTGGCGGGGGGGGGGGGGGTTAAACTCCGTGTTTTATGTTCGTTCTAATGACATGTCATCGCGCCGTTTTTTGATTAAGATTTATCTCCCATAATATGACAAGATCTTCTCATGTTATCTTGGTTCTCATTGTAGTATTTGTATATTCTTAGACTTACAGTCAAGTCTTCGTGCTGTTTACGGTGAGAACATTTTGTTCATTTCCATCCCCTAGCTTTTATAACTTGTCAGGCTGGTTCATGAACATAATGAATTAACAAATTGAACCAGGCAGATGCTTCTGAGACATTCTTCCCCTTCTGTGCACAGGTGGTATCGGAAAGTTTCCAGACTGGTCGTAAAAAAAAGGTACTGGCTTATCTTATTTAAATATGGTAGCTATTCCATTCATATGGTCTCTGCCTGCTAACCTGTTAGGATTTCATCAACGGTGTCGAAGTACCCTCAAGCAAGGTCAACCCAAAATTGATGGCCTTTGATGATTGTGGAGATGAAAGTTGGATCTTCGTTGTCCAGGTGAAGAAACTCAAGGCATACAGGTAAAAAAAAAACAACTCAATGAACACAGGTCAAGAAACTCAAGGCACACAAGTCAAGAAACTCAAGGCACACAGGTCAAGAAACTCAAGGCACACAGGTCAAGAAATTCAAGGCACACAGGTCAAGACATTGCTGGTTCTGATGGAATGTCAGGGGTGGGATGACAAACTTCCCAGCCGCGCAGAGCATGTTCCGGTTTCCCGTGAGGATGATCTGGCAAACTGATCCCAGCCTCATGGGAGATCTGATGGATTGTTCGGCTACGGTCCTCGTGGACGAGTCGACCAGTTCTCTCCACATTTTCTGGCGTTTTGCTGGTGACCCGTCGCCCTGAACGCTTGCCATCTTGAACAGACACTCGACCGGGCTTGAAACGCTCTTGCTAACTTAAGTGTTCGACCTAAATATTTGCAGAAAGCCTGAAGAAGCATTTCGGTGGTCTCGATAGCAGATTTTACGAACTTCACTTAGAATTTGATGCAGGCAGGTTGCGCGAATTTGTCAGCCATCATAAAGAAAGCAGAGCGGTCTTAACATAGGATCACAAAACAGCATGTAGACTGTAGGAAACCAGGAACTTAGCAGGCTTGTCTCTCTCGTGTTTGTTGAACGGTACAGTCCGGGGACTTTCCCATACCACTTGGTATTGCTTCATGCATGTTTCCACATCCCACAGATACCAGCTGTTCCAAAAAAAAAAATCAAAGAAAGCATCACTTTTAAATATTTAATTTGTCACGAAATACTTGTTTTTAGAACACTTGTAAAATTCCGCGTAACCAACGTGAACATATCCCATGTCTTGAATCATTATCCTGCACACTTCACATCTAATTGTTCAGTGATAAATATTTACATCTTTGTTGATTCCTAACTTGAAGTACAAGTCTGTCAGCAATTTACGTGAAATGTCAGCAGGTCATAGTTTGTAATTTCGATGGCACTCTTTTTTTTTTTTTTTAGTTTTTCTGCGTGTATACAAGTTGCCAGTAGAGGGGTTCTGGCATGCTGCTGTAAGATTTGTTTCACTTTCTATCTCAGCGCGGCCTCTCAGTAGATAACTAAGAGAACTACTTTTGTATGTGTGCATGACCAGTTATGGTAATGTTTTATAGTCAGTGTGTGGCATAGTATTTATTGGTGCCAAATATCTCAAAGTTTAGAAAGTAAATGAAGAGCTAGATAAAAATAATATATTTGCTGTCTAAATGTACAGGTTAACTGCAGTATATAATTTTTAGTGGTTCCCAACTTGTGGTCCACGATTGCCATACCCAGTTGCATTAGGTGCCATCTTTTGAATAGAAACAATCAAGACTTCATGGCGTTGCAGTATTACGTATGAGATAGTGGTCCTTGGAAATAAACGGGTTGGGAACAACTGATCTAATGCATGTCTACCATTTTATGTCCCTGAGATTTTAGAACCATTGTTTATGTTACATTAATATGTTGTGATTCTTTTAGGTGTATTTCATGGACATCTATATAGTTAACATTATTTTTAAGACATAGGTTAATGTTATCTGTGTTATTTTACATTACCTTTATAACTGAGTCACACATATATGATATTTCCACAGCTGAAACAGATGATTGATTGAGTGATTGATCTTTATTTCAAAAGGGTTAAGAACTGGGCACGCACTCCCGTCTGACATTCTGCTCTTTATCATACAACTTTCACCCTGCTACAGACATTTTACAGATATGCTCATACGAGGATTATACTGGAAGTCGTGAGCAAAATTTTTTAAATCGAAATTTATAGATAGAGAAAATATAAATGTATCACCTTAACTGTATCCTTTGAACTTCATGTTGAGGTCACATGACATCACCATCGTGTGTCACGTGACCACGCGGAACAGAAACAAAATGGCGGGTGCTGAAGTTTCGTTTCGTCAACGTGTTGTTATTGAGTTGCTCGCTAAAGAGGAAATCCCGCTGGTGAAATTCACCAAAGACTTCAACTTGCTTATGGAGATGTGTGTATGGGTGCTAGCACTGTTAAGAGGTGGGTGAAACATTTCAAAGATGGAAACACAAGCATCCAAGATATGCCTCGCAGCAGTCGCCCTCGAACTGTCTCCACTGAGAGCAACGTGGAAAGGGTTGACAACATCATTAAACAAGACAGATGTGTCACAGTATCTGAGATCGCTGTAAATCTTGGAATAGGACACAATGCAGCACAGGAAATGATTGAAACCCTAGGCTATAGAAAAGTTTGTGCCCGCTGGGTCCCACGTTTGTTGACTGAAGATCACAAAGCTGTGAGAAAAACTCTGCTCACCGGACAAATGAGGAAATTCAGAAACCAGGTTGGGAAATTCTTCCACACCCTGCCTATAGCTCTGACCTGGAACCCAGTGACTACCATCTTTTCGGTTTTGTGAAAGAACAAATGCTAGGCCATCACTACGACACAGGAGAGAACGTACAGAAAGCAGTGCGTCTATGCCTTCGGTCAGCTGGAACGGAGTTCTACCTGGAGGGCATTTTCAAACTTGCAGAGCGATGGGGAAAATGTGTGCAGTGAAATGGAGATTATGTCGAAAAGTGAAGAGAAGGATGGAAGAGAAGGATGCAGATTAAGGTGATACATTTATATTTTCTCTATTTATAAATTCAGATTTTAAAAAACAATTTTGCTCATGAATTTCGGTATGACCCTCGTATAACCAACATAATTAACATGAGAAGAAAGAAATAATAAAATTATGCAGATTTCAAATGGAAAACATGTTAGAATAGTCAGAGTTTTGAAAACTTTCACACTTTATTTTTTTATAAAGAGTTCAGACGAGTCAGATAGCGTGTTTGTCAGACAAGGGTGTTAGCTCATATGAGTAAGATAACATATTTGTCACACAAGGATGTGTAATGTCTCTATGCTTGCCTCACCTGTACACAGAAAAAAAAACATCAAAGACATTAGCATGATGCCCCGATTAATCATCAATGGAATAACAGTTGACACCCTCTGATGTGGAGATGACATGATTCTTTCAGCAGAAAGCCTGGAAGACTTAACAGAATCTTGTTACAGACACATAGACAACAGATGCCAAAATATGGAATAGAAATATACGCCAGAAAGATAAAGATGGCAGTCAACAAGGAAAGTTGCCTGTATACAAAAGAACATTTCTTGGAGAACGTTAGAACAAGTGACAGAATTCAAATTTCTGAGACACATGATGACAGGTGACGGGAATTGTTAAGTGAAAATATCCAAATACACTTCCGTCAGAGATGGGAAAAGTTGTTACTTCAAAGCATATAGCACAGCATTTGAAACCGAAAGTTGTTACTTCAAAGTATATGGCACAGCATTTGGAACCGAAAGTTGTTACTTCAAAGTATATATCTAAGCATTTGAAACCGAAAGTTATTAAAAGCTGTGGAAGGAAAATTGATACCTTTGACAAGCAAATATGCACAAAAAAGGCAAATTCCGTGGAGAGAAAAAGAGCACAGGTTTACTAAACCAACTAAAACTGAAAAGAGAAATAATGAAAAAAACTTAAGAACCAAACAGTTAAAAATATTTCGGGTATTCCTAAAGGCATAATACAGTAATGAAAACCATACTTGAATAATAAGTACAAGAGGATGATTGACTACATTCAGCTTGGCTGGGTGTACTGAGGAAGCAAGAGCCGAAGCGGGTTGCAGATCCACTGCAGTCAGCCATCCTTGGGGGGATGGCACAAAATGGTGGTGACTGTGTTGGTAATAGTGATGTGTCAGAGTAAGGTTATTTAACATTATTGTCACATGTGTATAACAACAAGGTACATTTTGTTTGAGAAACATCTCAGGGCCGGTAGTAGTTTAATAATGACCTGCATTACATCTGCTCCATCATCATAGTCCCCATGGCGGTGGAGCCTGGTACAGAAGTATCGCACACCTCTCTGCTTTCTGGCTACACTCATGCACTGACAGAATAGCTGCCATAAGCGGGTCCCAGGTCGACAGAAGTGCTGTGCTTCAATACTTTCACAGCATCGGCTATAGAGAACACTAGCTGGCAGACCAGGGAGGTTGAAGAAGAGGAAGATCCATGCTATTTTATAATTGACGTACATTATGGTGGCGAAGTGGTTAGTGTACTGGTCTCTCATGGCGAAGGTCGGGGGTTCGAATCCGGCCGGAGGCACCCCAGTCGCCCAGCTGTAGAAATGGGTACCCGACTTCTTCTGGAGTTGGGGAAGGAAAGGCGGCCAGGCGTGATACTGACCATATCACCCTCTAGTGTGCTGACAGGTCAAGGAAAATATGGGCGCTAACACCATATCCCTATGTGCCTCTAAGGCATGACAGGATTATCTTTACATTTTTGTTACATTATTTAGCGTGAAGTGAAAAATTTACATGGATAATAAAGAAGTTTTTTCCCGAATAATTTATGATTTATAGAGTTTGTAAGGCTATTCTTTTTTCGCATGTGTTCAGGTTTTGTGTGTGCGTGTGGAATGACGTAGTCATGTTAATAAAACTTACCTTTGTTCTTTTAAACTCTCCTTTACCTGGTGTCTCTCCTGTTTGTGACATTTTCAGCATTGGCAGGAACATTGATTATTACCGGTATCTGAGATTTGTCCTTTTGACCGGCAGCTGGCAGGTCATGTTCCCTCTTCAAAGGATCCGTCAGCAAACAAACGTGTCACTCAACTGCTGGACATCTCGGTTAGGCGGACGCTAGAAATTTGTTGATATGGAGAATTTTTAAAAAAGTTCTTACCTATGTGCCTGTATTTCCTTATTATGTGAGCACGCGAAGTAAACTACCCAGTCAGATTACATCTTCCAACTCACACGCTCAGTTTTGGTAGTAATTTTAATTTTATTTGTTTTTTTTATAATTAGCAAGTTGTCCCAGATTTCAGTTAGCATAATTAGATACCTCAGAAACGGACGCATCTTTTTATCATAGTTTTATTATAATAGGTTATACTCGTAACAGTAGAATTATATTTAATTTTTAAAAGAACATATTATTACCATTAATCCTAGAAGTTTTCAGCAGTTAGTTGATGGTGTCAGAGTTCTCTGGTATGTCCGCGTGTATTTACATTTTGGTTGAAGGTTTAAAAAAAGAGGAGGGCTATGCATAAATGATGGAAAACCCGGATGTCACGTGGGCAGTAAGTTCGAGATGAAGATTTATGTATTGTTACTTGCAGTTGTTTGTTTGCTCATGAATATGCTAGAATATGAGTGTTATGTAAACGCCGTTTACACTTTTGATGATGTGTCGTTTGCACGCTGAACCGTCGTGTGTGTTTATGAATGTTTGCTGTCCTGCCGTTTGTACTTGCTTTTATTTCGTAATTTGATGTTTGTTTCAGCTTGGCTGTTTCTTCACTGTAGGATTGAAGAGAATCACTTTCACGTGGGTTAACATTGGAGAGCTGCTGCAAGCTACACCTCAAGATTGTCACTTACCATCTTCATTTAGTACACGTGACACTTACACACATTGACACATGCTCCGATCTGAGCACGCAAACAGTTGCTAACGTATTTTTCTCGCACTATCTTGTCAACGGCCACTTTTATATTTTGCCAGTAAGGCAGCATCAAAATATAAAAGTGTTGTTATAGCTCCCAAGAACAGTTATGCGTATTCAGAGTAATAGATGTGTCATGAACGACGTTAATGGATGTTCCTTTGGAACAGCCTCGTCCGGTAGGGCAGCTCACGAGCCACAGGTGAGGTTCCTTTGGAACAGCCTCGTCCGGTAGGGCAGCTCACGAGCCACAGGTGAGGCCAGATCGTCATCAAGCTACTGGTGGCAAAACTTAAACAAGTTCAAAATAGCAACATGGAATGTTAGAACTTTATTCCAGGCTGGAAAATTAGAAAATGTAAAGATGGAAATGGAAAGGATGAAGATCAACATATTAGGAATGAGTGAAGTTAGATGGACAGGTGCAGAGAGAGGAGATCACCAAGTGAGCTGATGGCCTGCATGAAGGATCGTGTACTCTGGAGAAGCATAACAGCCAACGCCAGTCGGCACGGCACCTGATGATGATGAAGGCAGTTTCGGCCATGATGTACAAGCAGTAATCAAGTCTTGATACTGTGTTGAACTTTCTGTGACTTTTGCCCTCTGATTTTTCCCTTCTTCCTAGATATCTTACTGTTATGTTTTGGTCACTCTTTTTTTTTCAAATAGTCTTTCGGTTTATAATGGGTTTTTTTTCCAGCTCTTTCTACAGATTAGCCTGTGTAATATGTATTACCACCACATGATGATGTTTATATTGTGTTTTTGCGAAAGAAGTAATGAAATATTTTGTAAATATAGAAAACAAGTTCAAAAGTTCAAACTTTTCATTTCTTTTATTTGTGTGTATGTAGGTTTGCTTGATATAATCGATATAACGCGATATAATTGATATAACTGATTTAACGTGATTATAGTTTGACATAATTGAATATGTGGATAGGAGGTTGAATGTACATTTGTTTTGTCATTTTAAATTTTTCTGGCGTTTGTTTGTGTACTTAGTATAGTTGTACTATGAATGTTTGGGAAGATTTACAGTTTTAGAGATCAAGGGCAAAATGTCAGGCATGCCCAGTTCGTCGCCTTTTTTAAATAGAATTATTTCGTTTGTTCTCACCCATAATCAAGTTTGTTTATGAAAGTTTCTGTCTTTTGTGTCATATCTATGTATGGGTTATAAGTTTTCTGTTTCATAAAATAACAATTCCTGCTATTTCTCACGTTTCAGGTTTCGTGTATTATTTCAAAAACATTTTAAGAATTTCAGACTTCTTATATTTTTATTATTTGTAACAACTGTACCTATATTATGGACTGTTCCGTACAGCGTATTATTGTGCTTTCTTGATGCAGTTTTCTTCGCCTCTAATTCGTAAAGTTTCTGGCGTTAAACTTTTTGTTATTTCCCTACACAGTACTTAGAATAGCTAGTTCAGGCAGAGTAGTTTCAGATGGTCGCGTTAGCTATGTTTGACGAGGACATCTGGAAGTCTGGGAACAATTCATGAAATAGCCAGCCCATTATATAGAACGGGAAAATGTGAACAACGGCAGCACCTCGACAGAAATTGTGTTCTGGTTTATACAATTATTAATGACTGAGAAAATTATAGTGCTTACGAACGCTGATTTTATTCTGAAAGTAACAACCCTACATTGTTTGTAGTTGACTTTGGGGTGATAAGTTTTGAAAAGTAGTTCATCGTTAGTTTCCCCGTTGTCAGTATTGTAGTGTACATAATGCATGAGTTTACGATTACGTATATAGCCGTGTCTCTGTTGCCAGTGAAGTTAAATCATCCGTACTCGGCATTCTCATTTGCTGTGTGCATCGTTAGAGCTGGGGAGCACTCAGTCGCTCATGTTGACCTTCCGTTATGGTCTGTTGTCTCTAAACGTTTCACTGCTCTTGTGGTGCTATCTCAGAATATTTGAACATCGTATGATATTTCAGTACTATTTCAGAACATATGAACAACGCATGATCGTAGTACTTCAGAATATGTAAACATAGCGTGGCATGTTGGCACTACTTCGGAATATATAAACATAATGTGACATTTCAGTGCTACATCAGATTATATAAACATCACGTGACGTGTCAGTATTACCTCAGAAATATGAAAATTGCGTGCCATTTCAGTATTCCACAGTTGCCGAAGTAATCCTTCTCCTTATCTCCGATTAGCTGTGAGTGACTAGAATGGATTCTCATTTTTCTTATTCTTAACATCAAGTCAGTATCATTATTGGTGCCTTCATTAGGATCGTATGAATAACCCAGTTGCCTTAGATTAGTCATTTACTGTACTCCACTAAAGGACATCATAGTTTGTATGGGAAGGGGAAGGAGAGAAGTGTCGCTTTAGTTTTATTGTGTTCTTATAATCTTTACACATCACAGAAAGTGCTTGCTCTAATGTCGGAACAAAAGATCACAGAAAGTGCTTGCTCTGATGTCGGAACAAAAGATCACAGAAAGTGCTTGCTCTGATGTTGGGACAAAAGAAAGTCGCAGCACCTGTAGTGATTTCAAGATGGTGGTTGCCTGAAGTGTGTCAATCTTCTGATTCAGACATTTCACGTCTGCGCCAGAGCAAGAGCTAGTTCTTGACGTCATTTCAGTTTTTGCCAGCTCTTTCAATAAATGACTTACAGCTAGCGGTGTTACAAGTTTCTGTTTGTATTTATAGTTCATTCTTCTGTTACTTGGCTACAAAGTTATATTTTTGTAATTCATTCTTCTGTTACATGGCACTAGCGCTAAATTATTGTTATCATGTCTTCTGTTACATTGTTACATCGTTGTATTTACATTTTTATACTCAATCTTCTGTTACATTGTTACAACGTTATAATGCTAAAGTGAAATATAAATCCCTCTAGAAAAAAAAAGAAAAGAAACATTCACGAATTTGGATTATCACTTTGCTTATACTCTTAAACTGATGCTGTATCGTTAAATATTGAATATCTATGCTTCATGAAAACATTAATGTGCGTACAGTTTTGTTTTGAGTACATTCGATTTACGTTACACTCACAAGAAAAGCCCAGGTGGCATACATCTTACATCGCCTGTGTCAATACAGAGAACACGTTTAATGTAATATGATGCTTTGTTGGGAAACATCTCTGGAGAGAATTATGGGCCTTGTCAGTACAGTCGTCTGTGCTGTGTATACTGACTTATGGGCATTCCCTGCTTAAGGCTGCTATATACTGACTTATGAGCATTCCCTGCTTTAGCCTGCTATATACTGACTTATGGGCATTCCCTGCTTTAGCCTGCTATATACTGACTTACGAGCATTCCCTGCTTTAGCCTGCTATATACTGACTTATGGGCATTCCCTGCTTTAGCCTGCTATATACTGACTTACGAGCATTCCCTGCTTTAGCCTGCTATATACTGACTTATGGGCATTCCCTGCTTGAGGCTGCAATATACTGACTTACGAGCATTCCCTGCTTGAGGCTGCTATATACTGACTTACGAGCATTCCCTGCTTGAGGCTGCTGTATACTGACTTACGAGCATTCCCTGCTTGAGGCTGCTGGGCTGGGTAGAGTGAAAAGAGCGAATGAAGCAGGAGGCTCTGATGTAGAGAGCAAAACAAGACCACAACTCAGATCATCAGAGAAGTACCCCCTCCCCTCCCCCAGCAAGCGTTTCGGTTTTTTAAACTTATTACGTTGTAAAAAGGGGGGGGGGAAGAAAAGGATGAGTGGGCCTCTCTGAGTCATGACTCCCAGAGGTCTGTGAATTGTTGGTTATAACCGCTCCACGATGCTGAAGGAACAATTTTTTTTTATAAATAGGAAACTACGAGGCTTTGGTACGGTAAAGTAAGAGAACACAGTTTTGTAGGATTATGCTAGGGGGTGCTAGTTGGCTAAGTCGATAGTACGCTGTTCTCTCGTGGCTAGACGGCTGCTCGTCCTACCCGTGTTCGAATCCCAGGTAATTCTCTTGTGTTTTTTCTTTCTTTCACGTCTCACTAAAGTCCTTTGTCTGCGATTTTTTCGAGGTCTAATCCTACAAAAATTGGCGAACTACCTTGCGATCCCTATGTGACGTTTAACGGCACGGGAAGGATATAAGAATCTTACAAAACTGTTTTCTGTTACTCACGAGGCTGAAGACACTGTTGGAATATTCACGCTTGTAACGTGTCAAAGTTCCTGGCTGTTTGGTGAGTTCCGATAAGCTGTCTTATATTACCGTGACCAAGTCCTTGAGCACGCTTCGTGTTGGCGCCCTTGCTTGTCTACCGCGTCATGCTTGGCTATTTGTACTATCATAGGAGAAGACGCCTCCTTATCCCCGTTAGTCTACGGGACACCCGTGTGCAAGATGGAGTACCCGTATAGCCCCCCGACCAGGGTGACGTGAAGCCATGGGAGCAGGTGGTGGATGGAATGAGAGAGCAGCCGAAAGATAATGTTGGTTATGGTCATCATTCTATGATGGTAGGCAGGTGATCTCAATGTAGGGACAATGGCTACGATCATTGACTAGTACAGTCACTGCCTGGAAGGAAAGCAATGATAAACTATCTTCTGGAAATACACCCAAAAAAAAACCCAAACAGCAACATGGAAGGTCAGATAGGAAAAAGATCTGGTGGTGAGGCCCCCAGGCCAGATAGATCTAATTTTAACACTGGGGAAGAGTGTGGGACAGAGGTCAGTACTAGTAATTGTGATGACGAACAAAATCCTGACGGTGTTACTAAGGAAAACTCCTGCATCAAACTAAAAAGAAAATAAGAGTAGGAATATGGAATGTGAGAAGTATGTGTGAGGGAAAGTATCAAATAATAAGTGACCAGATGAAAAGAACGGGGATACACATTTTGAGAATCTGCGAACATCGATGGAAAGGATCAGGACACTTCAAGAGCGAGAATGATAGTGTCTTTATATTCTCTGGTGGAGAATTAGGAGGAAAGAATGTAGTGGCTTTTTACTTGGACAAATTAACGTCACAAGCATTACTAGGTTACAACCCAGTAAGTGATAGAATCCTCACTGTAAGACTTAAAGACACTCCTAGAAATGTAACAATCATCCAGATATATGTACATATATCAGCAGCAGAAGAATGAATGAATGATCTTTATTTTTAAATGGTAAAGGATTGGTCACGCAGGCCCGTCTTACATTCTGCTCTTCATCACCCATCTTTCATTCTTCCCACACACTCGATTTAATACAAGTATACACATTACATTATGAAAAAAAACATATTAATAGAGTGTAAAATTAAACTGTTACATTCAAAGTAAAAGAGAAGAAGTAATTAACCTAATAAAATAGCTCTCACACATAAACATATAAGAAGAGGAAGTAGAAGACTTTTTAACACACTGCAAACGACGATAGACCACATACGAAGAAATAATATTGTGTTAATAATGGGCGATTTTAATCCAAAGATTGGTACAGAAAGAGCAGAAGACGAGGGATATGTTTTGAGAAAATTTAGTATAGGACATATAAGTGAGGCAGGAGACAATCTAGTGGCGTTTTGCATGGAACATGAGCTAATGGTAGCTAACACAATATTTACACAACATCCAAGAAGACTTTACACATGGACATCACCTGATGGGAAAACCAAGACTCAAATAGATTACATTTTAGTGCAAAGAAGGTGGAGATACAAGTATAACATCAGCAAAAACTTTCAGGTGCTGAATGTGACATGAACCATGAGTTATTAATAGTAGACACGAAGATAAAGATAAAAAAGACAGTTACGGGATCAAGACCATTCCGCTTTGATCTTACAAAAATACCAGAACAACACGGTATAGAAGTGAAGAACCGTTTTGAGATACTGATGGCTGTACAGCAGGAGATGACACCTGATGAATTGGTAACGCAGGCCAGAGACATCTTAATAACAACAGCTAAAAATATGAGTCCAATAAAGAAAACACAAAAGAATGGATGGATTACAACAGGCACATTAGAGCCAATAAAACAATGTAGAGAAATGAAGACGAAATGGAAAGTGACAAATAACACAGGAATATAAATCTTTAACAACAGAATTACGAAGAAACATAAGAAAAGACACAAAACAATACATACAGGATTGTTGTGAAAGAATAGAAGGACATCAGAAGTGTGGAAGAGATAGTGAAATGTTTAAAGAAATGAAGACATTGACGAGAAATGTCACATCTGAGTTAAATGTGACGAAGTGGGGGAAGACTTGATAAAGACGGACGAAATTGTAGAAAGATGAAAGAAATATTGCAGAGAAATGTATGAAACAACCGACTGTGAAAGCAGAAATCAACAATGTGAATTATTATTCGAGGAGAACTCGAACCGACAATTGAAGAAGTTTTATGGGCAATAAAGAATCTGAAAAATGGAAAATCACCAAGATGTGATGATATAACAATGTATTTGGTGTGAACTATCATGTTAATCATGATTATTAAATATGATTAAGTTTTTCTCTTGATCACAACACATCGAGGTCTCACACGCTTACCACATTCACTAGATCAGAGCAAGTCCGATGAAAAGTTCACTGGATTATTTAATTCTGACAAATAAGTTCAAGATGTATTGTCGACAACATCACTTGGATTTTATCACTTAATCATTTATTCACAATATCAAACTCTTATCATATTCTACATACAACATTTTGGCAATGTTCTCAACTTCAGGATATTCTACATGTGATACCTGGACGATTCTGAACTCTGTTTTCTAATAGATCTGCAACACGTGGTCTGATAATTTCTCATCTGAAATCTCTTTACTCGAAGTTTCAAAGTAACTAATCTTCTTAATCACTTGAAAAACATCTTCACTCTAACACTGCTTCTGATTCTGTATCGTCTCGTTCTCTTTCTTGTTCTTCTGTGTTTCTGTCCTCTCCGCTCTACTGTTCTTCTATTCTTCTTCTGATCTGTATTCCTCTTCTTCTTTTGTTCTTGTCTGATTCTCCTCTTGTCTATCTAATCCTCTCTGACAGTCTTCCTCTGCCGTCTCAATGGGCCTTCGCTTACTGACCGTATTTGGTCAGACGATTCCTCACTCGATCGTCGCTCTCTGTCTGCTGCTCCTCTCTGTCTGTTGTTCCTCTCTGTCTGCTGTAGCCACTTACTCGCCATTTCCAGGTTGGACTTCTCGTACCACCGAGTCGTTCATTATTGGTTGGACTTCTCGTACCACCGAGTCGTTCATTATTGGTTGGACTTCTCGTACCACCGAGTCGTTCAGTGTTGGTTGGACTTCTCGTACCACCGAGTCGTTCAGTGTTGGTTGGACTTCTCGTACCACCGAGTCGTTCAGTGTTGGTTGGACTTCTCGTAGCACCAAGTCGTTCATTATTGGTTGGACTTCTCGTACCACCGAGTCGTTCAGTGTTGGTTGGACTTCTCGTAGCACCAAGTCGTTCATTATTGGACTTCTCGTACCACCGAGTCGTTCAGTGTTGGTTGGACGTCTCGTACCACCGAGTCGTTCATTATTGGTTAGACTTCTCGTACCACCGAGTCGTTCAGTGTTGGTTGGACTTCTCGTAGCACCAAGTCGTTCATTATTGGTTGGACTTCTGATGAATTGGTAACGCAGGCCAGAGACATCTTAATAACAACAGCTAAAAATATGAGTCCAATAAAGAAAACACAAAAGAATGGATGGATTACAACAGGCACATTAGAGCCAATAAAACAATGTAGAGAAATGAAGACGAAATGGAAAGTGACAAATAACACAGGAATATAAATCTTTAACAACAGAATTACGAAGAAACATAAGAAAAGACACAAAACAATACATACAGGATTGTTGTGAAAGAATAGAAGGACATCAGAAGTGTGGAAGAGATAGTGAAATGTTTAAAGAAATGAAGACATTGACGAGAAATGTCACATCTGAGTTAAATGTGACGAAGTGGGGGAAGACTTGATAAAGACGGACGAAATTGTAGAAAGATGAAAGAAATATTGCAGAGAAATGTATGAAACAACCGACTGTGAAAGCAGAAATCAACAATGTGAATTATTATTCGAGGAGAACTCGAACCGACAATTGAAGAAGTTTTATGGGCAATAAAGAATCTGAAAAATGGAAAATCACCAAGATGTGATGATATAACAATGTATTTGGTGTGAACTATCATGTTAATCATGATTATTAAATATGATTAAGTTTTTCTCTTGATCACAACACATCGAGGTCTCACACGCTTACCACATTCACTAGATCAGAGCAAGTCCGATGAAAAGTTCACTGGATTATTTAATTCTGACAAATAAGTTCAAGATGTATTGTCGACAACATCACTTGGATTTTATCACTTAATCATTTATTCACAATATCAAACTCTTATCATATTCTACATACAACATTTTGGCAATGTTCTCAACTTCAGGATATTCTACATGTGATACCTGGACGATTCTGAACTCTGTTTTCTAATAGATCTGCAACACGTGGTCTGATAATTTCTCATCTGAAATCTCTTTACTCGAAGTTTCAAAGTAACTAATCTTCTTAATCACTTGAAAAACATCTTCACTCTAACACTGCTTCTGATTCTGTATCGTCTCGTTCTCTTTCTTGTTCTTCTGTGTTTCTGTCCTCTCCGCTCTACTGTTCTTCTATTCTTCTTCTGATCTGTATTCCTCTTCTTCTTTTGTTCTTGTCTGATTCTCCTCTTGTCTATCTAATCCTCTCTGACAGTCTTCCTCTGCCGTCTCAATGGGCCTTCGCTTACTGACCGTATTTGGTCAGACGATTCCTCACTCGATCGTCGCTCTCTGTCTGCTGCTCCTCTCTGTCTGTTGTTCCTCTCTGTCTGCTGTAGCCACTTACTCGCCATTTCCAGGTTGGACTTCTCGTACCACCGAGTCGTTCATTATTGGTTGGACTTCTCGTACCACCGAGTCGTTCATTATTGGTTGGACTTCTCGTACCACCGAGTCGTTCAGTGTTGGTTGGACTTCTCGTACCACCGAGTCGTTCAGTGTTGGTTGGACTTCTCGTACCACCGAGTCGTTCAGTGTTGGTTGGACTTCTCGTAGCACCAAGTCGTTCATTATTGGTTGGACTTCTCGTACCACCGAGTCGTTCAGTGTTGGTTGGACTTCTCGTAGCACCAAGTCGTTCATTATTGGACTTCTCGTACCACCGAGTCGTTCAGTGTTGGTTGGACGTCTCGTACCACCGAGTCGTTCATTATTGGTTAGACTTCTCGTACCACCGAGTCGTTCAGTGTTGGTTGGACTTCTCGTAGCACCAAGTCGTTCATTATTGGTTGGACTTCTCGTACCACCGAGTCGTTCAGTGTTGGTTGGACTTCTCGTACCACCGAGTCGTTCAGTGTTGGTTGGACTTCTCGTACCACCGAGTCGTTCAGTGTTGGTTGGACTTCTCGTACCACGGAGTCGGTGGACTCTGACAACAACACTGCAAGTCTTGCTTTTCCTGCTTTAAACTCCTCTACGACTTGGGTGGTGGGCGCAGCTTTCTTGTCTTGATTATAAAGCAGTGTGTATGTATGCTGGCAAATATCATCATCACATGCACACTTTTCTTAGTGAAATGCTGAAACAATATAAGTTAGAGTGATCAACATTTTTACTCTACTTCAGAGTATTTGTTGGTTAACCAACAGAGGTTTATAGTATTTGTTGGTTAACCAACAGAGGTTTATAGTATTTGTTAATTAACTAACAGAGGTTTATAGTATTTGTTGGTTAACTAACAGAGGTTTATAGTATTTGTTGGTTAACTAACAGAGGTTTATAGTATTTGTTGGTCAGTCAACAGAGGGTTATAGTATTTGTTGGTTAACTAACAGAGGTTTGTAGTATTTGTTGGTTAACTAACAGAGGTTTATAGTATTTGTTGGTTAACTAACAGAGGTTTATAGTATTTGTTGGTTAACCAACAGAGGTTTATAGTATTTGTTGGTTAACTAACAGAGGTTTATAGTATTTGTTAATTAACTAACAGAGGTTTATAGTATTTGTTGGTTAACTAACAGAGGTTTATAGTATTTGTTGGTTAACTAACAGAGGTTTATAGTATTTGTTGGTCAGTCAACAGAGGGTTATAGTATTTGTTGGTTAACTAACAGAGGTTTGTAGTATTTGTTGGTCAGTCAACAGAGGGTTATAGTATTTGTTGGTTAACTAACAGAGGTTTATAGTATTTGTTGGTTAACTAACAGAGGTTTGTAGTATTTGTTGGTCAGTCAACAGAGGGTTATAGTATTTGTTGGTTAACTAACAGAGGTTTATAGTATTTGTTGGTTAACTAACAGAGGTTTATAGTATTTGTTGGTTAACTAACAGAGGTTTATAGTATTTGTTGGTTAACTAACAGAGGTTTGTAGTATTTGTTGGTTAACTAACAGAGGTTTATAGTATTTGTTGGTTAACTAACAGAGGTTTAGAGTATTTGTTGGTTAACTAACAGAGGTTTATAGTATTTGTTGGTTAACTAACAGAGGTTTATAGTATTTGTTGGTTAACTAACAGAGGTTTGTAGTATTTGTTGGTCAGTCAACAGAGGGTTATAGTATTTGTGTAGTATGTATAGGAAAAGGGACAGATTATTAAACATTAGTTTTTTTTTAATACCAGAAGCAGTAAAAAAGAGTAAAAAAAATCAGTGACCGGTCGGCTAGAAGGGTGTGCAACTCCGAGTAGATCGGTACCGACTGAAACAATATAAATAGATGTGATAGAATTTTGGTCGGTCAGGACAATTATTCGTTGAGCACGAAAGAAGGTGGCAACCGATCGATTAACATACATTACATTACATACGTACATACATAATGTTACGTAATATAAGCTAAGCAGACACGCGCCTTATAACAAATGTTGAAAGTTATGTCCTTGTGCGTTTATGCAGAATTGAACGCATTTAATTTTTATTTTATTCACAAACACGTTTCTTATATGTGCTTGCGAAATGTTTCTTATGTACGTGTATTTTGTGTGTTAACATAATCAGAGAGCTGAAAACAGGCCTTATCTGTTTAAAAAAAAAAAGGTGACATAAAAAATATCAGCAGTTTTAGTTTGAACGAAATTTTAAACCATTCACAGTAACGGAGTCGTTTTTCATGCTCCACCCCAGCAAATGTTGGACCTCTGTTACTTTTATATGGGAAGAGTTTCAGATTTTCTCTGACAGCTTTATGCGCTGTTACAAGCCCGATGCCTTCCTGTTGTGCCAACTTCCACAAAGTCTTTGATGGACTTTGAGAAAACTGCACTGCGATGAGGTAGGGGTGTTCCTTGAAATTTTTCAACAAACTGCTCCAGCGCTAAATCGCCGTATGTATTGCCTTGAAACACCTGCTCAACAAGAAAAATACCTTCCTCCAGTGAAAGACCCGTAGTGAATAAACTGATTTAGACAATTCGCCCGCCGTGCGCTTCAAACAGCGCTTAACAACTGAATACAGAAACGCAGAGTCTGAATACAGTGAATGTTACGCAACAACAGACTTAACACCTTAACAGGTGGATGTGCCTAGATCTCGCAGCCACAAAAATACTACTACGGCACCGGAGTCGATACTGGGATACGGCACACTGACTTCGAACTCCCTGCGCGCGCGTGTGTATATATATATATATAAAGGTCAGCGCGCGCACGCGCACACGCACACACACACACACTCACACACACACACAAGCGTTCAGAAAGTAATGCTCCACATCGTTTTTTTCCCAGCTAATAATGAAGATAGAAGCATGAAATTTTGTACACTTTAAATATGGCATGTGTCTATTCTTATATCTTATATCCTTCCCGTGCCGTTAAACGTCACATAGGGCTCACAAAGTAGTTCGCCAATTTTTCCTGTCTTCGGCGAGTCTTTCAACCTCATCAAAGGATTTTATGCCTGTTAACTTGGCCTCTCTTAATAATGTCCTCTTCAGAGTTTCACGCGGTCTGCCCCTTTTTCTTCGGCCTGTTGTGTTCCACTTGATAGCTTGTTTTGGGATTCTCTGATCATTTCTTCTCATCAAGTGACCAACATATGTCCATCTCCTTTTCCTGATCACCCATGAAACTGGTTGTTGTTCAGTCATCTGTCTTATCTCTGCATTGTTCTTGAATTCATTCCACTTGATGCCGAGTATTTTCCTTAGGCATTTGTTTTCAAAAGAGTCTAATTTCTTTTCTATTTCTTTAGTTGTTTTCCAGCGTTCACATGCATAAATGAGGGTGGATATTACATTTGAATTGAATAGTCTTAACTTGGTTTTTGTGCTTATAACTTTTGAATTCCATATGTTCTCAAGATTCTTGAAGATTGATGCTGCTTTTGCAATTCTGATCCTAACTTCCTTTCTAGTGTCACCATCCTGGTCTATGTAGCTGCCAAGGTATGCAAATTGATTGACTTCTTCAATATCTGTCCCTTCTATGTGTATTTTTCCATTTTGATTGATGGGAATTTTCATTATTTTTGTTTTGTCCTTGTTAATTTCAAGTCCTATTTTGCTAGCCAGTGAAGACAGGCTATCTGTTTTTTCTTGCATGGAATTCACATTATTACTGATAAGAGTTATGTCATCAGCAAAATCAAGATCTTCTAGTTGGGTCCCATGTACCCAGTCAATACCTGTGTTACTTGTGCAGCATTTTGTCATTATGAAGTCTATTGTAATCCCAAAAAGTAAAGGAGACAGTATACATCCTTGTTTCACGCCTGTTTCAATCTGGAACCATTCACTCATCTCTTCTTCTGTCTTGACTGCACAACCGTATCCATTGTATAAGTCCTTAATGATGTTGACAATTTTAGATGGTATTCCATATAGACATAAAATTCTCCATAATGAATCTCTGTGTATGCTATCAAATGCCTTTTTAAAATCTATGAAGTTCAGTATTAATGGTTTCTGCTTTTCAATATGTTCTTCAAGTATTATTCTGAGAGTAAAGATCTGGTCGAGACAGCTTCTCCCTTTTCGAAATCCTGCTTGTTCTTCTCTCATTGCAGTATCCACTATATCTTTGAGTCTTTTCAAAATGACCTTGCAAAATACTTTTGACACAACTGATATTAAGGTTACTCCTCTCCAGTTGTTACAGTCACTAAGGTTGCCCTTTTTTGGTATTTTAACAATGATTCCTTTCTTCCAATTAGAAGGGACCTTTTCTTCTTTCCAAATTGTCTATTATTCAAAATGTGTCTATTATGTGAACCAAATTACACCGTAACCGGCCAAAGAATATGGCTGCTTTAACCGTTGAAATGGAGCGTGTTAGCAACTTTGCGGTGTAAGCAGCGAATTGTGATAGAATTTCTCGTTGCAGAGAATGAAACTGATGTGAACATTCACACGCATTTATGTGATGTGTAGGAAGTCGACAGGAGTACAGTTAGTTTCCAGGTTCAGAGAATCAAAGAATCAGTAAGTGGAGATAAGGAGTTGCGTGATCGGCTGCACTGTGGACGTCCTGCCACAGTCACCAAAGAAGACATATTGAAATGCGCTGAGGGTATTATTCTTACTGATAGGCGTATCACTACTCAACAGTTGGCCTTAAAGCTATCAGTCAGCAATGGTAGTGCATGTGCAGTTATAAAAGCTCTCGGATTTTCTAAGGTTTGCGCAAAATTGGTTCCTCGAAGTCTCACAAACGGCCATCGATTGCAAAGGAAAGCAATTTTTTCTGAATTGTTGGAGCGTTTCAGTGCTCTGAGAGAGAGAGAGAGAGAGAGAGAGAGAGAGAGAGAGAGAGAGAGAGAGAACTTTTTGGCTAAGATGGTAACAGGTGACGAAACCTGGGCATATCATTTTGAACCTGAGACAAAAAGACAGTCAATGGAGTGACATCGTCCACAATCACCACGAAGAAAGAAATTCAAGACAACTCCTTCAGCTGGGAAGGTCATAATCACTGTCTTTTGGGACATTGACGGCTTGATTATTGAGGATATTATGCGAAGAGGAGAGACATTCAATTCGCAAGCTTACATTAAGACATTGAAAAACTCAGTCAACGTTTTCGCAGAGTTCGGACGCACAAGAATCCAGCAGACCTGCTTCTCCTTCACGACAATGTGCGCCCTCACACAAGTCTGGTAACACGGGAAGCAATCATCAGATTGGGTTGGACTGTACTACTCCATCCACCCTATAGTCCAGATTTGGCACCCTCTGATTTTGATCTGTTTGGTCCACTTAAAGATGCACTCCGAGGGGTAAGATTTAAAGATGAGGAAGGAGTGATTCATGCAGCGAAGAAATGGCTACATAATCAAGAGAAAATCCGGTACGGGCTAGGAATACATGCACTTGTTTCGCGCTGGCTTAATGTCGAACAAGTAGATGGGGATTATGTTGAATAATATCGATGTTTACATGACATATCCATGTATATTGTATATAAATTTAATCCTTTTTGAATCAACAGCTCGTGAGAAAAACGATATAGTGCATTACTTTCTGAACGCCCCTCGTGTATATGTATGTGTATATATATATATATATATATATATATGTGTATGTGTATAATTTTCTTTGGTTATGATTTATGTTCTAGGAATGTGGATGCCTGCAAGCTGTGCTGTCAATCTCTCCGACCCACCCCGACCTGTAGCATAGGATAGTATTATTATTTTGAATTTTAGTGTTATTATTATTATTGACATTTTTATTATAGTTATTATCATTATTATTGATAAGAAGAAAGTAGGTCACAAACGATGGAAAATTTGAGAACCGGTGGGAAAAAACACTCCCGCTGTATTAGTAGTAATGTTACGACGGAAGAGTAATCAGACTAAGTTGATAACAAAAATACAAGGCAGTGAAAAGCGAGGATACAATAAAGGTAGATAACTGACTGAAACCTTCGACATGAAAGAGATTGTGGACTTGGATAGTAACCCTCGTGACAAAGGTATATAATGTTTTGGCGCACCTGACAGATGAGGGATATGTGCTAATCTTAGGACGCAATTTGCACACAGTTTCGAACAAAGGGAGTGGACTGGCTCATCACAAAAGAAAGATCTAGAGGTGTGTCCTATTGGACAACTGGCTTACGACATATAAGCCAGGCAGGCAGTTTTGAGGAGGAAGAACAAAAAAATAACGACGAAGGAGAGAAAAAAAGGATGGACATAGAGAAGAACAGAGGGGACAGAAGATAGAGTTATTCACGAGTTGTTGACCTGCACTGTAGAGATGGACATTTTCAGTCACAGTTTATGTAGAAAATAGCGCTAGAGTTTGATTTTGTGAACAATGATTAAGTGCTTCAACGACGAAACCAACGAATTGTGTGTTCTATTGCATCTTATTCCAAGCGATGTCAGCAATACATCTGTGACCTTATCTGCCAGAATTAAATGGAGTCAGTGAACTTCTTAGCGGACTTAGTAAAGTGAATGTTGTAGTATTTGTGAAACCTGTTCTAGACCACAGAAATCTGGATGGTGTGTGAAGATAATGTCCCGTAACGACTAACGAAGATTGAAGTATAACACGATGAATAATAATACGGCTTTAATTGCTAGCATGAAGTAAAATGCTGTGGCGGTCACAGCGTGTTAACAAGGCTGTATGAAAGTGCTTTAGGTTGTTGTTGATAACATTTAAAAGTCCAAAGTGTGCTGCTATAACTCAAGGACGAGGAGCCATCGATTCAAGTGATGGAAGTATAAGACAGTATCAGTTTGAACTTCTTCATCATTATTATAATATATCACAAGCTTACTTACTTACAGACCCACTGTTGATAGATGATTGGTATATGGTGTACGTAAAATTTGAAATGTTTTTAATATGCATTGAGGGTTTATGTGTGCAAATGACACCTATGTAATATTGAACTTTATGTATAAGCATTTAGATATATTTTCTTGCGAATAGTTCTCTTTGTTTACAATTAGACAATTTATCTTGAAGGATAATATGAAATCATATATGGGACGGTTTCGTTTAAATAATACTAACCCCTTAATATATAGGAGATGTTAATTGATTTCATTCATTCCTTGTTTAAGCTTTGTATTTAATGAATGAATCTTAAAGTATTGAAGAAATGGATAAAGGGTTGACTTTGTTGTACATATTATAAATTGATGATCGTTGGACAGAAAATCGGTATTTTGTGTTTTCCTTTTACTGTAAAATTTGTAATGATGAATGAGAGATAGGAATAAAACTTAAGAACAGATCACAGACCTGGCATAATATGGTTAGTCACATGTATACGAACAGTCAGCATATATCTCCTATAACCTAAAATATAAACAAAATATATACATTATAGAAAATTAACTGTTTTAATTATTCCTACATTTGTCAGTCAACACAGGGTTATAGTATTTCTTAGTCAGTCAACACAGGGTTATAGTATTTCTTAGTCAGTCAACACAGGGTTATAGTATTTCTTAGTCAGTCAACACAGGGTTATAGTATTTCTTAGTCAGTCAACACAGGGTTATAGTATTTCTTAGTCAGTCAATACAGGGTTATAGTATTTCTTAGTCAGTCAACACAGGGTTATAGTATTTCTTAGTCAGTCAACACAGGGTTATAGTATTTCTTAGTCAGTCAACACGGGGTTATAGTATTTCTTAGTCAGTCAACACGGGGTTATAGTATTTCTTAGTCAGTCAACACGGGGTTATAGTATTTCTTAGTCAGTCAACACGGGGTTATAGTATTTCTTAGTCAGTCAACACAGTGTTATTCACGAGTTGTTGACCTGCACTGTAGAGATGGACATTTTCAGTCACAGTTTATGTAGAAATAGCGCTAGAGTTTGATTTTGTGAACAATGATTAAGTGCTTCAACGACGAAACCAACGAATTGTGTTCTATTGCATCTTATTCCAAGCGATGTCAGCAATACATCTGTGACCTTATCTGCCAGAATTAAAGGAGTCAGTGAACTTCTTAGCGGACTTAGTAAAGTGAATGTTGTAGTATTTGTGAAACCTGTTCTAGACCACAGAAATCTGGATGGTGTGTGAAGATAATGTCCCGTAACGACTAACGAAGATTGAAGTATAACACGATGAATAATAATACGGCTTTAATTGCTAGCATGAAGTAAAATGCTGTGGCGGTCACAGCGTGTTAACAAGGCTGTATGAAAGTGCTTTAGGTTGTTGTTGATAACATTTAAAAGTCCAAAGTGTGCTGCTATAACTCAAGGACGAGGAGCCATCGATTCAAGTGATGGAAGTATAAGACAGTATCAGTTTGAACTTCTTCATCATTATTATAATATATCACAAGCTTACTTACTTACAGACCCACTGTTGATAGATGATTGGTATATGGTGTACGTAAAATTTGAAATGTTTTTAATATGCATTGAGGGTTTATGTGTGCAAATGACACCTATGTAATATTGAACTTTATGTATAAGCATTTAGATATATTTTCTTGCGAATAGTTCTCTTTGTTTACAATTAGACAATTTATCTTGAAGGATAATATGAAATCATATATGGGACGGTTTCGTTTAAATAATACTAACCCCTTAATATATAGGAGATGTTAATTGATTTCATTCATTCCTTGTTTAAGCTTTGTATTTAATGAATGAATCTTAAAGTATTGAAGAAATGGATAAAGGGTTGACTTTGTTGTACATATTATAAATTGATGATCGTTGGACAGAAAATCGGTATTTTGTGTTTTCCTTTTACTGTAAAATTTGTAATGATGAATGAGAGATAGGAATAAAACTTAAGAACAGATCACAGACCTGGCATAATATGGTTAGTCACATGTATACGAACAGTCAGCATATATCTCCTATAACCTAAAATATAAACAAAATATATACATTATAGAAAATTAACTGTTTTAATTATTCCTACATTTGTCAGTCAACACAGGGTTATAGTATTTCTTAGTCAGTCAACACAGGGTTATAGTATTTCTTAGTCAGTCAACACAGGGTTATAGTATTTCTTAGTCAGTCAACACAGGGTTATAGTATTTCTTAGTCAGTCAACACAGGGTTATAGTATTTCTTAGTCAGTCAATACAGGGTTATAGTATTTCTTAGTCAGTCAACACAGGGTTATAGTATTTCTTAGTCAGTCAACACAGGGTTATAGTATTTCTTAGTCAGTCAACACGGGGTTATAGTATTTCTTAGTCAGTCAACACGGGGTTATAGTATTTCTTAGTCAGTCAACACGGGGTTATAGTATTTCTTAGTCAGTCAACACGGGGTTATAGTATTTCTTAGTCAGTCAACACAGTGTTATAGTATTTGTTAGTCAGTCAACACAGGGTTATAGTATTTGTTAGTCAGTCAACACAGTGTTATAGTATTTGTTAGTCAGTCAGTACAGTGTTATAGTATTTCTTAGTCAGTCAACACAGGGTTATAGTATTTGTTAGTCAGTCAACACAGTGTTATAGTATTTGTTAGTCAGTCAGTACAGGGTTATAGTATTTCTTAGTCAGTCAACACAGGGTTATAGTATTTCTTAGTCAGTCAGTACAGGGTTATAGTATTTCTTAGTCAGTCAACACAGTGTTATAGTATTTGTTAGTCAGTCAGTACAGGATTATAGTATTTCTTAGTCAGTCAACACAGTGTTATAGTATTTGTTAGTCAGTCAGTACAGGGTTATAGTATTTCTTAGTCAGTCAACACAGTGTTATAGTATTTGTTAGTCAGTCAGTACAGGGTTATAGTATTTCTTAGTCAGTCAACACGGGGTTATAGTATTTGTTAGTCAGTCAACACAGTGTTATAGTATTTCTTAGTCAGTCAACACAGTGTTATAGTATTTGTTAGTCAGTCAACACGGGGTTATAGTATTTCTTAGTCAGTCAACACAGGGTTATAGTATTTCTTAGTCAGTCAACACAGTGTTATAGTATTTCTTAGTCAGTCAACACAGGGTTATAGTATTTCTTAGTCAGTCAACACAGTGTTATAGAATTTGTTAGTCAGTCAACACAGGGTTATAGTATTTCTTAGTCAGTCAACACAGGGTTATAGTATTTCTTAGTCAGTCAACACAGGGTTATAGTATTTCTTAGTCAGTCAACACAGGGTTATAGTATTTCTTAGTCAGTCAACACAGTGTTATAGTATTTCTTAGTCAGTCAACACAGTGTTATAGTATTTCTTAGTCAGTCAACACAGTGTTATAGTATTTCTTAGTCAGTCAACACAGTGTTATAGTATTTCTTAGTCAGTCAACACAGTGTTATAGTATTTCTTAGTCAGTCAACACAGTGTTATAGTATTTGTTAGTCAGTCAACACAGTGTTATAGTTTCTTAGTCAGTCAACACAGGGTTATAGTATTTGTTATTCAGTCAACACAGGGTTATAGTATTGTTAGTCAGTCAACACAGGGTTATAGTATTTGTTATTCAGTCAACACAGGGTTATAGTATGTGTTAGTCAGTCAACACAGGGTTATAGTATGTGTTAGTCAGTCAACACAGTGTTATAGTATTTCTTAGTCAGTCAACACAGGGTTATAGTATTTCTTAGTCAGTCAACACAGTGTTATAGAATTTGTTAGTCAGTCAACACAGGGTTATAGTATTTCTTAGTCAGTCAACACAGGGTTATAGTATTTCTTAGTCAGTCAACACAGGGTTATAGTATTTCTTAGTCAGTCAACACAGGGTTATAGTATTTCTTAGTCAGTCAACACAGGGTTATAGTATTTCTTAGTCAGTCAACACAGGGTTATAGTATTTCTTAGTCAGTCAACACAGGGTTATAGTATTTCTTAGTCAGTCAACACAGGGTTATAGTATTTCTTAGTCAGTCAACACAGTGTTATAGTATTTCTTAGTCAGTCAACACAGGGTTATAGTATGTGTTAGTCAGTCAACACAGTGTTATAGTATTTCTTAATCAGTCAACACAGGGTTATAGTATTTGTTATTCAGTCAACACAGGGTTATAGTATGTGTTAGTCAGTCAACACAGGGTTATAGTATGTGTTAGTCAGTCAACACAGGGTTATAGTATGTGTTATTCAGTCAACACAGGGTTATAGTATGTGTTAGTCAGTCAACACAGGGTTATAGTATTTGTTAGTCAGTCAACACAGGGTTATAGATTTTATTAGTCAGTCAACACAGTGTTATAGTATTTGTTGATCAGTTAACACGGATTTAGAGTAGTTTTGCTCACAGAATGCATAGTTGATGGCCATTTCTAATTACTGGGAGTATTTGTCAAAGCGTATCAAGTGAACAAAGCAGTTTTACAGTTCAGAATTACAGCCACTTCAGTGAAAGAATGAGCACGTTGTGATCAATGCTTTTTTCACCTAGGTCAGGTAATAACATGCTTTGTTTTGTTTGTCTGTTGGGGTTGCCTGAACAACAAGACGACTGCTTTATAAAGATCTTTCGTGACAGAGACGTGCTAGTGTGATTACATTCATTGTTAAGATAATTATTTGCTATAGAGTTTTCACGCGAGAATCACTTGTGTGTGCATTCAGCATTCAGTTTAGGTGACACTTCTGAAATGGAAATGTTTAGACATGGAAAAACAGCAGTAGGTTTGTTTCGTGATTAATCCAAGGAGAAGTCCGGCCCAGTCTTTTAATGGGCATAACAAAAACAGGTTTTGGGTTGGTTTTTTTTATAGTAACATTGTACAGATGATAGTTCATGTCACTGTACAAACAGACCAAAGACTGATCGTTCGTGTTTACTGCACAAACAGATTAAAAACTGATGGTTTATGTCAATGTATAAACGGACTGAAGACTGATTGTTTATGTCAGTGTACAAACAGACCACAGACTGATTGATTCATGTCACAAAACTAACATCATATTCATATGCCCACCTACTGTCCGGTGTTTTATTTCATTTTGTTTTATCACCAAGATGGTTCTAAGGACTGTTATTGCCGGAGGTGGGGTGGAGGATACGCTCTCCACTCCAATGCCGTGCGTCACAAATAGCCTCTAACAGTCAAGTCCAGCCTCAGGCCTTCTCGCGGCAGAACTGTTTAAACTGACAGGAGAAAGGGCGAAGGCGAATATCTGGCGCCTGAAAACCAGACGCTCTGGGTAGATGAGAGTCATGTTTGGTAGCTCATCTATCGCTTCTGGCGAGATTCTTCAGCTGCCGTGCGTGGAGTGGGGCTCCTTCCGGCCAGTGAAGAAATGTGCAAATGGGGTTACCGTGCGGCACCACTGTGGAAAAGGTGAAAGAAAGGAATAAGCGGAGCAAACAGTAGTCAAATCACGGCACCTCTGGTCTGGGGGTCGGCCAAGTCCTAAGTGCACTCATATCGTGCGAAATGCCTGAACCGTCTTAACCCAGACACTGCTGGCGATATTCTTCGGATGCCGCGCGTGGAGTGAAGCTCCTCCCGGGCAAGGAAGAAAATGCAGAAAAGCAATTAGGGTTGCTGTGTGGCGCCGACGTGAAAAGGTGATGGAAAGGATAAAGTGAAGCTTAGTCGGTATGTCCAGTAGTATCGCTGCGAGAGCTACTCATACCACGGCGCCTCTGCTCTAGAGGTCAGCCACGTCCGAAATACACTCATACTGGTGAATTATGCCTAAACTGGCTTACACCAGGGGTGAAACTTGATGGCTACGCATGTCACGGTACCTCCGCTCTAGAGGTCGGTCACGTCCTAAACACGCGCATGCTGGGATAACATGCCTAAACCGGCTCAACCCAGTGGTGGAAGTCACTAGTGGCAAGGATTCGCCCTCTTGGACAAAAGCTCCATCCTGGTCACAACTAGGAAGGGTAGTGGCCACGACCACAAAATGCTGAAGTCGGAGACACTGGACCAGTGCATTCTAGATAGGCAACCACCTCACACCCGGCGGGGTGTAAGCGTATCCTAATCACGCTGAGGTTTTCCGCTGAGAAAGAAGTCCAACGCTGGACTGGATGGGCAACCACCTTTCACCCGGCGGTGATACATGGGTATCTCAAAACACGTCGAGGTTTTCCGGTGAGAAAGTCCAACTCTAGCCTGGATGGGCTACCACTTCTCACGCAGCGGGGATATACTGATTTCCAAAACACGTCGAGGTTTTCCCGTGAGAAAGTCCAGCTTTAGATTAAACTGGTGCAACGAAAACCACGGTGTCACGCAATCCCGCTTCTGATACCCACCAAGAATACAGGCTCAAGCCATGCGATACTCTGAACCTCTTGTGGTCCTTTTGGGGACCACACGGGGGAACCACACGGGACCTATCGAGGACCACAGGTGTAAATTCAGTAGGATCACAGGGCGGTCTTGGTGGTAGAAGCGAACGAAGAAGAAGAAGATCACCAAGATCAGAAATAATGAAGAAATGGAGCATTTTATCTATTTAAATACTGTTTACAAATGTCAGAGGAGAAATTTAAACACTTTTATTTACAATAGAATAATCATCAAAGGAACTTTGTGCTTATAAGTGAGACAGTTGGTAGTTTCTGTCCCAAAATTAATTCTTCTCATAAATTTAATTTGGGCTAAAAGACTTATCTCAGTTCATATTACTCAGTGGATGTTTACTGAATAGCTGAAAAATAATTCTGATGTTTATCTTGCAGGTAGGTAAGAGTTAATGTGTCAGAATGAGAAAGAATGATAATCCGAGCATTTAGCTCTTTCGTTTTGTTGAATGTGTGATCATCATCATCATGTGCCGTGCCGACTGGCGTTGGCTATTATGCTTCTCCAGAGTACCCGATCCTTCATGCAGGCCATCAGTTCAGTTGGTGATCTCCTCTCACACCATCCCGTCAGACTGTCCAGTATCATTTCTCTTGGTCTTCCTCTTGATCTTCTTCCTTCCATTTTTCCTGTTGTTATAATATTTTCAATGCCCCCTCTTCTCATTACATGTCCTATGAAAGTACATTGTCTCTCTCTTATCTTTTTGACAAGGTTTTTTGTCTCTCCAGCTCTTCTCATACATTCTTCATTAGTTATTTTTGCTGTCCAGGGGATTCGCAACATTCTTCTAATAAACCACATTTCTGCTGCTTCCAATGGTTTTTGTGCAGACCTGCCTATTATCCATGATTCATTTCCATAACCATAGTCTCTGTCTTTTTGATGTTCAAAGTAAGGCCGTTCTGTTCACTTTCTTTGGCGACTTTATCCAAGAGATTTTGCAGGTCTTGTTGGTTCTCAGCTATCAGTGTCGCCATTCACTATGCGAATATGTGAACAAGATGTTAAAAGTAATGTAATAGTATTGTAACGTAAGTTGGCGTCATACTTGTATGAGATGGAACTGATTTTGAATGTTTGCCCTGGTGTGAAAACCCAAAGACATAAGAGCGGAGTGTCAGTCAGGCCTGTTTGCCCAGGTCTTCACTCTTTCACACACAAGTTCGTTCGCTCATTTATCTTTGCTGTTGTTGATAGAAGTGACGACTGCGGTAAAACTGAGTCTGTTAAGAAAGGCACGCAGAGGAGTATGGTTCAGCTTTAGATAGAAAGAGTGAAGAAATGGGCGGGAACTGAACCCTGGTCCACTGTGTACTTTTATTGGTGTTATTAGTAACATCAAACACATACTTGTCGTAGATTTAGTTGTGACTATAGATCACGTTATCTGCTGGAGAACATCTCTTGACTGTTGGGATTTACCTATAACGGTTATGCACAGTATCTACTCCTGGTACTTGTTTATTGAGAATCAGGATTGTCATCTGTACTTGAAAAACAAAACAAAAAAAACTAACAGTAGTAGGCAGTAATATTTTTAAAAAGAAAAGTACCGCATTCCCTCGATTAAACGCCGGGACAGAAATAGTGGCCTGGTGCTGGGGAAAAGGGGGGAGGGGGTATGTTACGGAGCAATGTTTCGAATAAACTCATGCTTCAAAAAAACGCCGGGTCGTTACATCGTCACTGTCTTTCTATGAAAAGACCTACGGTATAAGCTAATACCGATTCTGCAGAATCGTAATTGGCATTTTGCGGATGAACGCGTGCCTTGAATAGACGCCGGCCTCTTATTAAACGTCGAATCAAGACGACAATTTTGTGAAAACGCCGGCGGCCTTTACTCAAAGGGAATGCGGTGTTTGATTTAAATAAATTATTGGAAAAGAAAAATCAAGACTCGATAGCGCTTTATGATATATCTGGTCGTGAATTAGAGCAGTAACGAACGAATCTGCACTGCTAAATGATCTTCGTAGCGTCCACAGGATGTAGTCTGTGAAAACCAACAGGCTAAGATGAAGCACGCCATTATATTTCCCTACAACACAAAGTATACGTTAGGAACGTTCTCATAGCCTTCAGTTCAGAGTTCTCTGCTGTTTTCTTCCGCTGGTTGTATTTGTGTATGTCCTTCTTTATATTTAATCGGGCTTTTTAAAAAAGGTGTAACGCTCTTACTTCGATCTCATTTTTCCAGAACTTCTAGGGTGTCGTTACCGAAATGTATCTTCCACGTAACAACGTAAACCCTCGTTTCGTTTCTTACCTGTATCTTCCACGTAACAACGTAAACCCTCGTTTCGTTTCTTACCTGTATCTTCCACGTAACCACGTAAACCCCCGTTTCGTTTCTTACCTGTATCTTCCACGTAACCACGTAAACCCCCGTTTCGTTTCTTACCTGTATCTTCCACGTAACAACGTAAACCCTCGTTTCGTTTCTTACCTGTATCTTCCACGTAACAACGTAAACCCTCGTTTCGTTTCTTACCTGTATCTTCCACATAACCACGTAAACCCTCGTTTCGTTTCTGATATGCATCTTCCACGTAACCATGTCAACCCTCGTCACCGTTAGACTCCTACTGTGGAGTAAAAGCCGGAAGCAAATTTTAGGTTCGTTGAAACGTGTCATTTGTGGAGTCGGAGTCAGTCAGTAGAATGATAGTTTAGTCGGAGTCGGTAAGTAGAATAATAGTTTAGTCGGAGTCGGTAAGTAGAATAATAGTTTAGTCGGAGTCAGTAAGTAGAATAATAGTTTAGTCGGAGTCGGTAAGTAGAATAATAGTTTAGTCGGAGTCGGTAAGTAGAATAATAGTTTAGTCGGAGTCAGTAAGTAGAATAATAGTTTAGTCGGAGTCAGTCAGTAGAATAATAGTTTAGTCGGAGTCGGTAAGTAGAATAATAGTTTAGTCGGAGTCGGTAAGTAGAATAATAGTTTAGTCGGAGTCGGTAAGTAGAATAATAGTTTAGTCGGAGTTGGTAAGTAGAATAATAGTTTAGTCGGAGTCGGTAAGTAGAATAATAGTTTAGTCAGAGTCAGTCAGTCAGTAGAATAATAGTTTAGTCGGAGTCGTAGGTTTGGTATACCGACTCCCCTGTCATGGTTTTGGTATATAACAAGTATAAAAACTCTCTTCATGTATACTGTCCCATTCTTGTATAGCAAACACAAACGAGCACACACATACGTGCACCCACAATCTCATTTGTCTTTGGCACAGCCTGTTCGTTAATATAAAATGCAACATTTTCAAGATCATTAAAGTAAATTAAGGAGCATATTATCCTTTTCCTCACGTGAAAATTAAGCCCAATTTTACCCGGGTAAAAAAATCAAAGCAAAATTGTAGTCTTTGTGTTATTAACGTGCATTCCACATGGAAAAAGCTCGCAGAATCTTACCATTAGCGCATTACAGAGAAATAAAACCATAACAGGCGTGGCCTTCTGTTTAGTTTAAAGATTGATTCAGCGCATGCCGGGGTGGAGTCTTTCATGATCTCCCAGGAACGTTTCTCGAGAAGTTTAATTTCGCCTATTAATCAGTTTGTTCGTTTTTTTTTCCCGTAGACTCAACCTTTTCTCTGTTCTCAATCACCTCAGGCGTGATTGTTCTGGTTTAGTTCAAATACACGCATTTAGTGATCCTCTGGAGAGCGCGATGCGCAATTCCTCAGTGATAGAAATGTCTCTGACTTAAGCTTACAGAGCGGTGTTTGTTGTAGTGAGCAGAGGTCAGAAACATGTCACGGAAACTTTGGTGGTAATAAGTAGAACTGGATTTTTTTTTTCCCGGTTTCTAGTCAGGTTGAAAAATCCAGCGTGTTGGTGTTGTTCGATATGAGAGATGAAACATTTGAGAGTACGAAAGTCGTGTTTTCTTATTTTCATTTCTCGCCGTCATTTTTGAACGTGTTATAGCTTGTAAGTTTTAAAAAAAAGCCGTTCTGTTCCGCCAGCTCCCAGTTTCTGACATGAAAACCTCGACAAGGTTTAGGAAGCTTAATTGGTTACTTGTTGTTGTCCTTTGTTTAACGAGAATGTGTTATACACAAAACACTTGGTGCGTTCCGCTTCTTTCAGTTTTATTATCTTAGTGATTCTTATTAAAGAGAAATGTTATTCAAATTAGTCGCCATTTCGTGGACTTCACTTGTTATTATAAAATGTATATAAGAAAGAGGACCCGATGAGGAAAACGCTTTCCTGATTTAGCAATCAGCAACCCATAGCTGACAAGCTAGCAATCAGCAACCCATAGCTGACACGCTAGCAGTCAGCAACCCATAGCTGACACGCTAGCAATCAGCAACCCATAGCTGACACGCTAGCGTCAGGGTTTGTGAACCGTAACTGACCAGGATCATGCATGCCCCGCCTCTCAGTTGGTATCCCCAGTAACAGTCCTACCTTGGGAACGGGACAGGGATCGCCATAATCCCCACTGGGGTGGTGTCTGCTAAAGAAGCTTTGCACGCTCACAGCTGTTTAGCAGCACCCAGGCATTGACAAAAATAGCGGTACTCAGTTCGTTAGTGCGCTGTTCTCTCATGGCTAGGCGGCTGCTCGTCCTACCGGAGTCCGTGTTCGAATCCCAGGTAATTCTCTTGTGAGTTTTCTTTCTCTCATGTCTCACTAAAGTGCTTTGTCTACGATTTTTTCGAGGTCTAATCCTACAAAACTGTGTTCTCTTACTTTACCATTGAAAAAATAGGCACCCTAGCCCGCTCCGAATCCGACACGATGATATGCCTCAACATCTTCACGACATTAGCTGCAGAAGAATACCAGCTCACAGTTTCAAGGAGGAGGAGGAAGAGAAGAAGAAGAAGAAGAAGAATACAGAGAATGTTAAATGAATTATCCTTGAATGAAACAAAAATGCATAGGAAACAATTAAAATTATCCCTCTGCCTCTAGACTGGACTGGATTGTTTAAGCCTGCTTTGTTTAAAAAAAAATCTCGTAAAAGCTAGCATTTTTTTTTCTGTACAAATTCTTATTGGCAATACACGTATTGCTACCTTCACTGCTGATAGAACGTTTTGAAAAGAAAAGCAGGTTAAGACGGTATTTTACCTGAGATGAAAGCTGTCTGCAGGCTGTCTGTACACGTTTGCTAGTTGTGGAAGCCATAGCAGTACTGTGAGTCTTAAACATTCTTTTCTGGGATATATTTTACCACATTTTACATTGTTCTATTTCAGGATGTTTTCAACAAGACCGTGTTGTCAAACAGGCTTCTATCTCGGCTAAATGGAACATTATTTTGGTAGTGGTGTAGCTTGTTAGGTTGTGATTTCCAAGCTCATCGCTCTTGTTTGGACACTCGCAGAGTAAGATATATTGTTTGCTTTGACATTGTTGCGTTTTGTTGAATGTTGTAGCGTCTTGTTGGAATTGTGTAGTGTCTTGTTGAAAAAGTATAAGGTCTTTCCTGGAATATTGTAGCTTCTTCTTGGAATGTAGTATTGTAGTGTCTTGTTGAAATATTGTAATGTCTTGTTGGAATTATGTAGTCTCTTTATGGAGTATTGTAGCGTCTTGTGTGAATTGTGTAGTGTCTTTTTTGGAATATTATATAGTTTTGTTGGAATATTGTAGTGTCTTGTTGGAATTATGCAGTGTCTTGGTGGAATATTGTAGTGTCTTATTGGAATTATGCAATATATTGTTGGAATTGTAGAGTATCTCGTTTGAATAATGTAGTGTCTTGCTGCAACTTTCTAGTGTATTGTTGGAATTGTATAATGTCCTATGGGAATGTGGTAATATCTTATTGGTATTGTTTATTGGAACTGTGTAGTGTTTTTGTTTCAGTTCTGAAGTATGCTGTTTGACCTCTGTAGTGTTCTGGTGGTATTTTTTGTGAAGTTAATGTAAAAAAAAAAGAACCCGTTGTTTTGTAAATTCTGAAAGGATAGGATAAGTCCTCTCATGCCTTAGAGGCACATAGGGATATGGTGTTAGTGCCCATATTTTCCTAAATTCTGAAAGTAGTATGTTACAGGAGAGAGAAGAGAACACGAGACAGAGAAGGAGAGAGAAGAGAAAAGAGAATGGTGTGTATAACCGATAAAGAAAGCCAGAGAGCAAGTATTGATTTCATCATAAACAATCTGTCAAGAAGTGTCGGACTGCCAGACATTCACGTAGATTATAGTTCCCAGCCTCATTTTCCTTTCAAGTAAAAATCGTTCTTTTCTTGTCTAGTGAAAAAAAAAAAATCTTAAATAATCAGATAAACCGTCTTTGCTGGGAGCGGACTAACTAACAGGGCAGTGATTGTTAAACTGTGGGTGGGGGGGGGGGGGGAAGACTCCTTGTACTAGTATGTGTTGTTTTGTTGTGTGGTATAAGAGAAGACTATCGCACCCCCCCCCCTCCCATTTCAGTTACCGGTTGATTCTGATGGCAGAGTAGTTCATCTGTGGCATCTCAGCGAAATGTCTTTGTGTGTCTACGTTTGTTCTTGTTGTTGTTGTGTTTGTTTTTTTTTTAACGCGCATTAATTCCCATTATATCGTTGTAAAATTAACCCTCCTTGCAGAGTGTGAGGATTTTATTCCATTCATCGCTTTGTTTTTTCCTGCTTGAAGTAGGGTTAACCGGAACTAGATGCGGTTCGTATATTCAGAAATCTATGTACAGCTGAGAAACACATAAATGCCTTTGAATGTAAATGCTACAGAAGAGTTCTCCAAATATCATGGATACAAAAAAGAACACATATATCTATACTACAAGAGCTTAATATTGAAGAAGGCTGGCTAGTAAAGAGGATTAAAGAGAGAAAACTTAAATATTTTGGACACATTAAACGTCATGATAATTTAGATATTGGAAGGATACATAATGGGAAAAAGAAAAAGAGGAAGACCAAAACGAAGATGGCTGCAAGACATCGTTGACGATCTGCAAATTGACGCAGCAGCAGCAGGCCATCTTGCTCACAACCGAGAAGCCTACAGGAGTGCTGTTTGGGAGGCAAAGTTCCTCAAGGGACATGCAAATGAATGAATGAATGTACAAAGGTGACGCGTCACTTGCCGCGTGTGATGTAGATTTTGATGAAGTATTTGTAAGAAAACAAAGAAATACTTCACGCTAAATGACCGGCCCGGGGGTGGGGGTGGGGGGGGGGGGTGTTTCGCCTTAAGATGAATTATTATTTAATTCTTCATTTATTGATCAGCCGTTATCCCTTTTATTGTTTTTTTTTCCTTACTGTGTCCTACCAAAACTGCTATTAATAGTGGATTTCTAGATTGTTAAGTGAACTATTACCCTTTATAGTGTTATGTATTCGCCCTTTTTCTTGCAGTAATCACTTTATTAAAACTTTGTATTTTATTAGTGGGGGAATTGAGGGGGTGGGGGTGTCGCTTTTCACATTTTAAACTGGGTATCGAAACCGTTTGAGGGCGTCTGTTTATATTCTTTTCATGTGCTGAATGTCCTGTAACACTTGAAGTGCATCTGAGCATCAGGAAATGACATCATTTGAGTGTCGTAGGAACAGGATCAGGTTAGAAGCAGGAGTGTTATGTGGAAGCCGTTGCAGCGTACTGTTAAACGCCAGCTAGTGTAATGTGGAAGCCGTTGCAGCGTACTGTTACACGCCAGCTAGTGTGATGTGGAAGCCGTTGCAGCGTACTGTTAAACGCCAGCTAGTTTGATGTGGAAGCCGTTGCAGCGTACTGTTAAACGCCAGCTAGTTTGATGTGGAAGCCGTTGCAGCGTACTGTTAAACGCCAGCTAGTTTGATGTGGAAGCCGTTGCAGCGTACTGTTAAACGCCAGCTAGTTTGATGTGGAAGCCGTTGCAGCGTACTGTTACACGCCAACTAGTTTGATGTGGAAGCCGTTGCAGCGTACTGTTTAAACGCCAGCTAGTTTGATGTGGAAGCCGTTGCAGCGTACTGTTAAACGCCAGCTAGTGTAATGTGGAAGCCGTTGCAGCGTACTGTTACACGCCAGCTAGTGTGATGTGGAAGCCGTTGCAGCGTACTGTTAAACGCCAGCTAGTTTGATGTGGAAGCCGTTGCAGCGTACTGTTAAACGCCAGCTAGTTTGATGTGGAAGCCGTTGCAGCGTACTGTTAAACGCCAGCTAGTTTGATGTGGAAGCCGTTGCAGCGTACTGTTAAACGCCAGCTAGTTTGATGTGGAAGCCGTTGCAGCGTACTGTTAAACGCCAGCTAGTGTGATGTGGAAGCCGTTGCAGCGTACTGTTAAACGCCAGCTAGTTTGATGTGGAAGCCGTTGCAGCGTACTGTTAAACGCCAGCTAGTTTGATGTGGAAGCCGTTGCAGCGTACTGTTAAACGCCAGCTAGTTTGATGTGGAAGCCGTTGCAGCGTACTGTTAAACGCCAGCTAGTTTGATGTGGAAGCCGTTGCAGCGTACTGTTTAAACGCCAGCTAGTTTGATGTGTGAGCCGTTGCAGCATACTGTTAAATGGTAGCTGCAGCATTTTTTTTCACTACCTTAATAGAAAAAAATTATATTCGTATGTTTACCTACAGTTACACTGGTGTATGGAAGCATCGAGTACTCATATTACTTGTCCACGGTTCCTTTGATATTGGTAGGAGTTATATCAGAAACCTAGTTGTTTGGATACCTTTGGTATCCAAATATAACATTCGTAATTTGCTCCCAGGCTTTTTAAAACTTCTGTATACATAGGTGTGGGTAAATGCTAAAACACTGACAGATATTTTGCCAACAGTTACTCTGGTTACAGTAACATATAAACAGCCCCGTAGTTGTATACATATAGGTAGAATAATGTCAAGAGAAGGCAATCAGTGATGATTATAAAACATTTCCAGAGAACAAATAGGCCGTGTATTTTTGTGCAGTGGATAATTACAATTTAAGCTGAGTTGTCTTTTCCTCCTTGTAGGAGAGAGATCAAAATTCTATAGCCCAAAACCAAACAAAAGGGAATTTTCTAGCCTGAAGTGTTAACGGTCTGTTTGCCTAGAGGATAGTGAGGTTTTCATGTTCAAATCTGAAAGGAGACAAAAGCTGTCTTGATGATGTTTCTTTCTCTACATTCTGTGTTGTGGCTGAGTTCTCTGTTCCATTGTGCCGACGATGGAGCGGATTTGTGAGGGCGCTGGAGTTCGCGTCGGTTTTAGGTTCAAGTGGTCATTTTATTTTTATGTTTGTTATTGCTAAGTTTGCCGGGAACATTATGTGAACCCTGTCAACGAGGCATTAATGAGCGCATGTTTATGGGAGGAAATGTTTGTAAAAATCTTGAAATACAGTGATCAATAAGTTTTAAGGCGAATGTGGAATAACACGAAGAGCTCGTGACAGGACTTTTCCTCGTTAGCCGCGCCGTGATATCTAGCAGCGAAATAATGCTTATCCTTTAGAGTAGCAAGCGTCAGACAGGAGAAACAGGAATAATAAAGGAGTTAATGAATCTTTTGCTATCGTCAGATACGTAAGCTGACAGAAAACTTCACAAAATTTTGCAATCGTCAGATACGTAAGCTGACAGAAAACTTCACAAAATTTTGCAATCGTCAGATACGTAAGCTGACAGAAAACTTCACGAAATGTTGCTATCATCAGATATGTAAGCTGACAGAAAACTTCACGAAAGTGCTGTGAAATGTAGCTGGTGTTAGGTATTGGCTGTTTCAGTGTCTTCTTAGTAGTGGGGTTATAACTTTTGTCATGACGTGTATTTAAGATAAGGTCAGTCACCTCTGAACTTATTATGAACTCTTTTATATTAATCTTTTTTTTTACATTCACTTGAATGCTGCTTTCATATATTAAAAAAAATAAATTCATGTGTGACTTTCTTTATTTTTCTTTTCCATACGAGTTTAAATATTCTCTCTCTCTCTCTCTCTCTCTCTCTCTCTCTCTCTCTCCCTCCCCTCAGCATTCCTAGCTTTTAAGGCTTACATATTTTTGCAATACAATGTCTCCATTCATATGTGCTTCTGATGCCAGAAAATTTGTATCCTAGCATTGCCTACTCCTGACCTAAGTTGTCTCTCTGTCTTTGCCTTTCTGCCTCTTGGTCTTTTCCCCAGCAGTAAATCTGTACCGTGACGTGTTCATGCGTATTTCTGGCAATAATATGAACAATATTTCCACATGATATTTTACTGGCCTAAGCTTGTGCTTACCGGGTCTGTTACTGCAGTTTGGGGGTGGGGGTGGCTGGAGAAGCCGGCATTTCAGTTCTCTGCGAAGTCATTGTACCATTTTGTGTCTGTATGTGTGTGTGTCGTCTGTCTGTTTGTCTGTCTGTCTGTCTGTCTGATCATGTTATACTACTATTTTAGCCATTTCTTGTCACTGTTGCTAAGTAGAGCAGAGAGAAAGTTCTGTCTTATAACATTCAGACCAGCCACAATATTCGCTAAATATCCTCCTCTAATATGGTGAGTGTGATGCCACCTCTGTAAACTCTGCACAGTATGCCACTAATAAGTTTGTGCCATCTTGAAGGTTTTTACAGATTGTTTTATTCCCTGTGGGAATGCTATATTCGTTAATTTTGTCCTAGAGTAGTGGCACTCCAAAGTGAGGCCCACCTCAAGCACCAGGGAAATCACCTGCAGCGCCGACGGTCGTCGATGACTCGCCCACTGATCGTCGAGAAGTTGTTTGCTGTATCAGTCGTGGTAACGTTGTGGTAAATCTGCGGTTAACCTTCCCTTCCCCAGCCTTGAGGAAGATACGAGAAAACGAAACTTGCTGAAAGAGTTATTATTTTGTGAGCTTTTCCAGTTTCTTCCCCCTTGAATGTATCTTTTGGCGTGGAAATAAACTTGGAAAGAAGAGGAAAACCAAAACATTCTTTGAAACAGCTTGTCATCATATGAATGTTTTAAAATGTTTCATGTCTGACATTCTTAGGCCTATTTTGATATTGCTATTCTGTCTAACTTGTGTGCATTTTCTTGCAAGATAAAATTATTTTGTGAAGTGTTATGTGCTTGTTGTTTTTCTTATCGAAATTGTATATCGATTACAGTGTTTTATCGATTTTATACTGTTGCTATCAGACTAAAGATATGATTGCCAGCAATTTTTTTTTTCAGTTTTCTCTGACTGATACGTCAGGTATGTTTGTTTTCAGCGCCGTCTTGTCCACACAGATTCCTGCCCATTTTGCAGTATAAGTTTTTGTTTTCTGTTTTTTTTTCACTAGTTTCCTCCCATACAGTTATTACCTCTTCTCTCCTTCGTTGAGTTTGTAGACTACAATCGTTTCACATAATACATTAATAATAGAATGGATATCGTCTTTGTCGTCTAGCGAGCAGCTCAATCTTCTTAGCGATAGATCATGCTGATGACGCAGACTTTCACTCAGACCAAGAAGTCTCGGCAGATCCACAAATCCAATTTGAAGTGAGGTCTGCGAACAATTGTAAAACTGCAAGTGCTTTTTAAATATTCTTAAGCAGACAAATATTGATAATTCCTTGTGATATAAATATTTTATAGTGTCATTGATGCTGCCATGGCTACTAATCGAAAGTCAGTGATGCTGCCATAGCCATTGGTTGAAAATTGGTAATATCATCCTGGCAGTTGGTGAAAATTAGTAATAATCACCATGGCAATTGTTTGGAAATTGATAATATCACCGTGGCAATTGGTTGAAAATTGATAATATCACCCTGGCAGTTGGTAAAAATTAGTAATATCACCATGGCAATTGGTTGGAAATTGATAATATCACCGTGGCAATTGGTTGAAAATTGGTAATATCACCTTGGCAATTGGTTGAAAATTGGTAATATCACCTTGGCAGTTGGTTGAAAATTGGTAATATTACATCGGCCATTGGTTGAAAATTGGTAATATCACCTTGGCAATTGGTTGGAAATTGGTAATATCACCTTGGCATTTGGTGAAAATTGGTAATATCACCTTGGCAATTGGTTGAAAATTGGTAATATCACCTTGGCAATTGGTTGAAAATTGGTAATATCACATCGGCCATTGGTTGAAAATTGGTAATATCACACTGGCCGTTGGTTGAAAATTGGTAATATCACACTGGCCGTTGGTTGAAAATTGGTAATATCACACTGGCCGTTGGTTGAAAATTGGTAATATCACATCGGCCATTGGTTAAAAGTCAACTTTATACCACCACAGTAGTGAAGTTTTTTTTTGTTACAGCGCGTGTCTTATATATAGCATCATGATTTAGATTAACAAGTTTATAAAGTAAATAGCAAACGAAGTGCTGCTGAAATTTTACAGAATGTTGACTACTGGTTCAGCGTTTCTTTTCTGTGATTGCTATGTTTGTTCATGTGCGATTGTTATATGTGAGTTTTAGAACGATCAAGGCTTTTTGGTTGAAACTTTTCATGAGCGCTATTACATTACTTTTTACGTTGTATAATTTTTGCATGTTCTGTTTCAGTTTTGTTTCTCACAGACCTTCAGCAGCTGTCAACGCTTCTGCCACACATTAAACTAGTGCTAATGTAGGCAGTAAAAAGTTGGTGCTTTGTAATGGAGTCCATTTTGGCCATATCGTCGTTTACACACATACAGATAACATTTAAGCCTGAGTGGTATTTTTTACCACCTGTTACACTAGGGCTAATGTAGGCAGTAAAAAAAGATTTTTTTTAAATTATGGAGTGGAGTTTTCTGCTTCCAGTTGGTCTTGTCCTGATTTACACACGCCCACATATTACCTTAACTGTTCGTAAGTTTTCCATCTTCCACGGACTGTGTCTGCGTCACTAACAGAAGCGGAATTAGAGATTTTCAAACTTTTTTCCCCTCCTGCTTCTGTCGTATAATATAGAAGATTTATGTAGCATTTAGTTTCACTTCTTCACTAAGACGGGGCTGGTTTTTGAAAATCACTTGTTAAAATCTTACATTGATTTGATTTTTTGCGCCAGCTACATTCGTGATCTGTCTCGTAATAAAAGTAATAGGTTGGACTGTTTTGGATGTGAGCTGTGCTTAAGGACTGAGACTTATGTGTCTGGTCATTCTCAAACTGTAAGCTAAATATTTTCGTCAACTGAAGCCACAGTGAAGGTTTTGTGTAGTGGTAAATTCTCTTTACATTCTGAGAGCAGAGGTAATTTGGAGAGGTAATTTGCCAGATATTGATACAAGATTGCTAGCGTCTCTTTCGCTGTTCATCTCATTAGTTCTAGCATTGTTAAAGTTTGTTTAGTATCCACACCGGCAGTAGCGTGAAGGCAAGTTTCTTGTCATTTTCAGAGTGTGCACGCGATATCTGATGGCCGATGTCCTGCTGTGACTGCATGATACAGACATAAGAAGGCAGTGAAAGCTGCAGTTAAAAGATTGAAGAAGCTACGGTTCTAACGGACAACTCAGCCAGCTACTAGTTCTCATTGTTATTAATACCACCGCTGGTGTTTGTTTCATTGCTTTACTATCGTACATTGAAAAGCACTTTACTGCGTTAACGTAACGAACAAAATACCTTTTGTAAAGATGCACGGCTCTTGAGGGTATTTAGTGCTCGGCACACAGTTCAAAGACTCGTGCTTGTGTACGGAAGCCACAGTTTATCTCGGCTATCTCTGACAGTTGTCGTTCGCTTTGTTCTTCGAGCGACCATAGCATTCAACTTCCACGTCTTGTTCTAATCTTGAGAGTTGGGCGGAACTACCGCTCTTTGCGACATTTTGTTTTGCTTTGTTTTGTTTTTATCAGCGAATACGGGCTGTGAGGATTTTCACGTATAACTGAGCTGTTATGCCTTGTTAACTTTGGGTACTGTAATGCATCTATCGTTCCATATTCTGTGACCTGGCAGAAGATATTGCCTAGCGTATGCCTAAAGTAGGCCATGTATAATGGTAGAAATGTGTGAAGACTTTTGTTTCTTTAGTTTAGTGACATATGATTGAAGATTGTAAGGGTACCGTGGCGAATAATCATTGGCTTCAGAACATTCATCTTGACGTGTGTTCGCTGATTATGTTTTTCTTTGATAAGCACAGAAACTCTCCAGAAATCTGTACACTGTCCTCGTCTGACTGTTACTGTTCTATGTGCACTTCCCAGTTATCTAGCCATCTCAACAACACTGCGGTTTACATTTTATCAGTACTTGTAGTGGGACATTTACTACACCTTTCCTACCGCATGCTTGTTTGGGTCAAGAGGACTAAATTTAGTAATTATCCCCCTTAGCATTTGCCCCACTATATTCAGTGTTCAGTCTCACGGCATATAATTCATAATACTTCACAACCACGAAAGATTACTTTTGCAGAGTATTATCATGGACTGTATTGTAGTAAATATTTGAAAGGCATCTTTTTCACTTGCTTGGAAAGTCCTCTGATGCTGCTTGCTTGAGATATCACTTTCATCCAGCTTGTAGTTCGCTGCGTTAATTTCAGGGAATCACAAAAGATTTGGTTTTCGCATCGTGAAAAAAAAACCCGTTTTAAAGTAATACCTTTTGATCATGTTACTAACGTGCATTATCTTGTTCATCTTGGACAATTTTCCTGGCCTCTTTGTCGTCAGAGCTTTAGAAATGGCTCACCCAACGTTTGTAAATAGACCTTCGCTGATGTAATCAGAAAGTTGGCTTGATCAAGCAGATCACATTTAGATAAGTGGTAGCCCCTGCATCCCGTTGCATGACTTGTGCTGGCTTTCCTGGTTCAACAACTGCAGGTTAGGGGCTGTTGTTGGACAAAAGGAGTGGGGAAGGAGAAGAGGGAAATAACCTGCAGTTTGTTCACACATCAGAGCTAAACAACACACAGAAGTGAGGGAGGAGAGCTACGAGCTGGCACTTGTCCGTGCCTTGATATGTCATAGACATAATCATTTCTGTCTTTTTTTTTTGTATAGACAACATAAATAATTCTGGCGTTGTGACTCGACAAGTTAGACAACAGACTCATCTTACTTTATTTTTGTCTTTTAACAATTAGCGAGTGAAAATAACACACCGATGGTAACTTCATATTTGAGAGAATGTAAGGTAGAAGCATTCCAAGACATAAAGTTGGGAGTGAGACAAGGATGTGTTTTATCTCCTGAATTCTTCTCCTTGTACAGCGAAAACATGAGAAATATAGAGAGCTTGCCAGGAATATTAATTGGCGGGTACAACCTTAGCAACTTAAGATATGCAGACGACACAGTTCTGATTGCTAAAAGTGAAGGGGAGCTACAGGGTTTTCTGGGCATCGTGGTTCGTGAAAGTAAAAGTAAATGTCTCAGCCTGAACAAAAAGAAGACTGAAGTGATGGTCATCTCAAAGAAAATAATACCACCAAAATGTAGCATTACCATCGATGGCACAGATCTGAAACAAGTTGATAGATTCAGGTACATATACACTTATAACAGCTGATGGGAAATGTCACAACGAAATAAAAAACCAGACGTTCTCAGGCAAAGTTAGCATTCCAGAAAATGAGAAACATGTTGTGCAACAGATCTATATCAGTGGAACAAGATTCCGAGTACTTACATGTTATATCGAGCCAATTTTGTTTTATAGATGTGAAGCATGGTCTACGAATAAGAGAGTACAGCGAGAAAAGGAGGTCATGAAAATCTGGTTCATAAGAAGGCTGTTGTAGGTACCATGGACAACTAAGAAAACCAACGAGTAAGTCTTAAGAGAAGCTGGAGTTAAAAGGCAAATTACAGCAAAGAACAGAGGCAAACAAGCGAGATTTGTAGGACATTTTCTGAGAAGAGGAAAATTGGAGCACATTGTGGCAACTAGAAAAATTGAGAGAAGAAGAGACAGAGGAAGACAGAGAGAAGTGACTTGATGGGCTGTGAGTGTGGCTAGGAAGAAAGTCACCTGTCTAAAGACAGGGAAGTGTGGAGAGAAATGATCGCCTACGCCACGGGGCGCGGCACTTGATTGATTGAGAAGGTATGAGGGAAAACTGAAAAAGGTATTGTCATTTTAAAGTTCATCATGATTTTACAAGGTACATAGTTTAATGCATACATCAAACTGAAGCTGAATGTGTGTGGGATTTGAGAACTGAAGAACAGAACACTGAGAACTGAAGAACAGAACGCTGAGAGCTGAAGAACAGAACACTGAGAACTGAAGAACATAACTCCACACGAACTTGCGTACCCTGTCATTTACTCTTCTTATAAATATTGTTCTCTCTATTTGTGTCTGGACTTCAGTAGTTCTCTCTCTCTCTCTCTCTCTCTCTCCTCCTCCTCCTCCTCCTCCTTCCTCGTCTAATTTCACATCTTTTCCTTGTTGGTTTAGGCTGTTGCCATGACAGCACGGATAATAAACATCCTGCCAAGCGTACATTCATAAGATTGTATTTCGTAGAAGAACGTCAGTAATCGACAAAAACTGGTTCAAAATCTACACAAAACTATCAGACACGCCATGCCATTGGCTATTTTTTGCTGTAAATGAAAGTCTTGTGCGCTTTATTATTTTTATAGCAGTTTTTGTCAAAGATAATCTATCACATAAAATTCGTGTAGCTATATCGTTTTAGTTTCAGTCTATACACTCGTGATGTGATACAAGTAATAATGAATGAAAATGGCAGTTTGTTATAGTCTCAGCAAAGTGTTCCACATAAAGGGAATTAAAATGCACGAAGCGTGAAGCTTTATCATAAAAGTATAGGAAGTTGCCCTTTGAAAATTCTCAAATGTAATGATATCTGTTACCCCGAGTACAGATATCGGTTTGAATTTTATATATGTATATACTTCCTTTACATCACGAAACTGTATCTCTTTCTTTTGTATTCTCTATGTCCTGGCCTTTATGAGGTAGCGTTCTTCTACCAACTGTAAGTGAAAGTAGAGGTTTGGAATTAGATGTAGTATAATGGTTCTCGTAAACACAAATTACCTGGTTCCTTTATGGATTAATTAGCATAATTTTTTAGTAAAGAACATTGATGTTCTCTTCAGTTTAAGATTTTTTTTAATTGGGAAATAACACATTTTCTGACGGAATAGTTTTCATAGGAAGATGTTTCGACAGTAGATTGGACACGTTTTAATTTTCAAAAAAATCAGTTTTTAATTAAGGGACTCATTTTGTTCAGTTTTTAATTGTATATTGTTGGATACCGGTCTACTGCCACGATGTTGGTAAATACTTAGATAATTTACATGGATAGTCGTGTTTTATAAGATGGTCTTATAAGTTTTAAGATTGCTGAGCAAGCTTCAAGATTGTCCTGTAAGCTTGAGGATTGTCTTATATGCTTCAGAATTGGCATATAAGCTTTAGGATTGTCTTATATGCTTCAGGATTGGCATATAGGCTTTATGATTGTCTTATATGGTTCAGGATTGTCATGTAAGCTTTATGATTGTCTTACATGCTTCAGGATTGGCATATAGGCTTTATGATTGTCTTATATGCTTCAGGATTGGCATATAGGCTTTATGATTGTCTTATATGCTTCAGGATTGGCATATAGGCTTTATGATTGTCTTATATGGTTCAGGATTGGCATATAGGCTTTATGATTATGCTGTAAGTGTCACATCTAAAATCATACGACAGTGATTATGATCTTTTATAACATACTACAGATGGCGAGTCTGTATGTGGATTTAGCATTAAAAAATAAGAGTCCGAGAAACATGTTATGGAGAAGCAACGACTTATCAGAGACCGTCATTCAGGGCACAGAACCCTGGACAGAGATAGAGCAAGTATATATTGGCCAGATCAGTTGCAGGAATACGCTGGAGTGACCTTTACAGAGGCATGTGTCCTGATATCGATGGGTTTGGAAATTACCCAGTGCCTTATATACTGTAATGCATCGCTCCCCAATCTGTGGTCTGGTAAGAGTTATGCTGAGACCTGCCTAGCAACTATACTGAATTATACAGTGCCACATGACAGTCATGCCGATTACGATATTATATATATATATATATATATTCCTGTGTGTGCATGTACATATGTACGTATATTATGTTTGTGGATGTGTGTGTTCTTAAACACTGCCATGCACACACATAATCATATAATTGCATACATTACATTCATATAACTGGGAGACAGGAAGATCGTGAGAAAACACTTAAGTTAATAGGAATGTTTAAAGAAGTAATCGTAACAGGCAGTCCGCGTCAAAACGGCGACAAGTAACAGCGGGCTATGCTAGAGTAACAACTGATGAGGATAGTGAAACGTGGTCATTGCTAACACGACTGATTATGTCCCTGATATCATTTAACAGATGTGAAACACAGGCTTCCACGCACTAAACTGATAGAGCACGATGCTCTGTCATGTCATTAAATATGACAGTGATAATATAAGCAGAAAATATAAACAGAAAAAGTGGGCGTTGATAGCCTCTGTGGTCACTGAAACAACATCATGCCAAGCGATATATGAGAAATGTATTTGAACATCTGTAATTAGTCCGTGGATACTTGTATGCGAGGTATCCTCCCTACAGTTACAGCTCTTGGCTACGAGTACAGCTCTTGGCTACGAGCATTTCTTCACGTATCTTGCTCTCTGGAAAACTTCACGCTAATAGCTTTTAGGAGGGAAAAATGTTCGTGTATATGCTGCGAGACAAATGCCGAAGCTAAACATCATCAACTCCCAGCTTAAAAGCAGAAAAATCTCCAGGCGGCGCTGCAGCTTGTAACCAGGGGGAGAGTGCTATAATCACGCTCCTACAGCCCTCAGTCACGTGTGCTGGTTGCTCGATTTCATCCAAACAACCACGTGAACGTCAGCGATGATTTGAGAGCTCTGTTAAAAAGTTGTTCTTCCTGGACCTCGATTTTTCCGGAGATCTCTCTTGTCGTTATGATGAGACCAATCAGATTTTCTCTATAGATCTTCGTTTTAAGAAACTCTCAATCTTGATTATATTAATTCTGTGAAATCTTGATTTTCAGCTTATTACGAAACCAGCCAGATTCCACTCAGGCTCTATATAAAACTGATTAAAATTTCGGACAATTCTCCCCTATTATTATAATGACCCCGGTCAGTTTTTGGTAACCTTTGCATGGCGCGTGAAAGAGAAATTGTTAATCACTAGGTTATTAGCTCACTCTGTGTCGCCAACCGTTTCATTAGGATGATGGCATTTCGTCTTCAACCACTCTGTCATAAAAGTCCGTTCATGACACGTTAATGAATTCTGTCATTTCTTCCTTGTACAATTAAGGTCCTTCTTGTTAAAACCCTGAAAGAAATAAATGAACAAGAGTTGCTCGATGTAGACGATGACCGAGAATATTACCATGCTATAGGGGAAACAGGTCATTTTAGTACAGATGATATTAATTTACTTGGTTCATGTTAGCTCACAGAAAGCTCTGTTGATCAGATTTGTAACATACACTGGTACGGCTAGAGCAATAGCTAGGAAGAGAACGGGCAAGCTGCCTGTAATAGGATGTAGTGAAGAGAGTGTTGTGTTCCTAAACTCTGCTCATATTCAGTACTGCACTACCGATGATGACTGATTGATCGCCCTAATGTTTCGTTTCATATCAGTTGGTTTTTCTTTGAAATAAAACTAGTATTTCTGTGCACAAGAAACAGTAGAGAGCGTAAGTAATTTATAGCTATAAAATGTCAGGTGCATGTGCATGTAACAAACTGTATAATCCGGATATAATAGCATTTTTTGTTGTAGACTTTGGTTTCTTTGGTGACAGATGCCAGATGATCCAGGAAGCTGGTGATCATCTCCCAAGACTGATTCTGCCAATGTTTCATTGGCCACCATCTGAACTTACTCGCTTCTCCTGCTTCGCGTCGGCAGCCGATGTGGGGGAAATGCCTTGTACTTGTTACAGTTTTTCTAATTGTCTTATAAAGAGATCCATTAGATGTGAAAACCACAACCATGTAGGATTCCAGGAGATTGGCTGAAAGAAATTGCCTGCTGCCTGCTCTGTCCCGCGACATTTAAATGCCGTAGGTTGTAGTGCCTTCACATTTGTACGCCACCGCAGCATTTTTGGTAAGGATGCCGCCACCTGTCCTTGGTAACTTTTTTTCTCTTAAGGAAATCCCAGGTACCCGATACCCAATTTTTGTTTTTAGACTGGGTTGACCCCATTGTTGGTCGGTCAAAAAAAAAAAAAACGTGCGAAATCGAGCCATGGATATTCTGATGGGCAGGCAAGTGCACCATACACAACACCATATACGAATATTTTCATGTATTTGTTTACACTACCAATACAGTCCTGCAATTAAGTTCTTGAGATGTGTAGCAAGTGCAAGTGCAAGAGCAGCTTAGCAAGAGGACGTGAAAACATGTTTCGTGTATTCGCATACACTAGTCATACAGTCCTCAAGTTAAACTGTTGGGGAAATGTTGCAAGAGCAACAAGAGGACGACGTTACGCCAGGCTGAGTACCGTTGCCTAGTTGAAATATTGACACAGGAAACAATGCGGAGGCGAACTACAAGTACCAGCTCGCCAGACACATCAACATTATTAGAAACTAGAGACCAGTTTCATATCAACGTTTGAACCAGAACAACGCCAGCCGTTATCAGTTATGTGTATACCTTATCAATTATTGGTGGACTATTAATGATTTCCTTGCTGGTCTTGTTTTCATACTACAGCGGCAAATATTTCACTGAGCTTGCGGTTTTATTGGTCAATAAACCGTTAACTGTCACGTGTCTGCACCGAAGATAAGGAACTAGTGATATATCGGTCACGCTAGGAAAAATCATATTTATCTAGCGAATCTAGCTTTCAGCTAGAATATATCCAAGCACCATTGTGTACATTTGATCCCTGATTTTATTCATTGTATTTCATGTGCTATAATAACAGCCGTAAGAATGTTATAATAGTAAGTTGAGAACAGCTGAAGTGCTGTTACAAAACATATTTTATAATAACTTTAAGGACATCCTAAGATGTTTCAGTAACTTTAAGGATAGCCTAAATTGTTATCGCAGCTTTAAGAACAGAGGAGTTCTTTAAGAGGTATATTATTACACTGTCTTTAGGACAGTTGTGTACTGTTGCGATACCTAAATTATATTAGGGAGAGCATACGAGGTGGTATCAGAAAGTTCCCAGACTGTAGCAAAAGACGCGCCGGTCACTGAAGGTCATTACTCCCAAACCTGCCGAGTCTATCTGCAACGTGGCTTGCTACTATCTACACGTGTTCAGTTTGTATACGTGGTTTTGTAACCCAGTGTTAGAACCGCTCTGCGATCTTTATGATGGCTGACAAATTCTAGCAATTGCCTACGTCACATTTTGCGCGAAACTCCCCAGATCTGCTACCGAGACCCTTGAAATGCTCCTTCAGGCTTTTGGCGAACGTGCTTTAGATAGACGCAGGTTTTTGAGTGGAACACACGTTTTGAGGCCGATCGAGTGGCCGTTCAAGATGACGAGCGTTCAGGGCCACCAGTCACGATCAGAATGCTAGAAAGTAAGGGGGTGGGGGTGGATTGATAAACTCATCGATATTGACCGTCGCCGAAAAAAATCCGCCAGTTCTTTCATGTGGCTGGAACCAGCACTGAAGTCTGCCAGGAGATCCTGGCGGAAAACTTGGAACATGCATCTCATTGTTCCGAAGTTTGTCCCCAGCGTATTGACGCTTGATCAAAAGCAGCTGGGTCTGGACGTGTAAACCACGTGTACGAATTGAACACGTGTAGACAGCAGCATCCAAGCGGCGGACGGACTGTGTAGGTCTGGGAGTAATGACCAGTGTCCCCCGCGCTTGTTTGTCAACTGTGAAGTCCTGGCATTTACAGTCCGGGTACTGTCCTTTACCACCTGGCATCTTTAAGGACAGCAAAGTGCTGTCATATTCAGACAGACCGAGTAGTTTTTCTCCAATTAGATGTATACGTCTTTTTATTCGTCTTAATTGCTGTTGTGTTAGTGTGTCGATGGACGGAGAAAGAAATCTTCTGACGTAGTCCGAGCATGGAAGCTTCTCAGTTGTAGAAGGGAGTCTATGCCATGATCTAAGCTGGAGACAAGAGAGCGGAGAATGAGTTATTTCGTGCCTTCCGCTGGAAGAGAGCATAGCAGTCTGCCTACTTTGTGGGGGGGGGGGGGAGTGAAAAGATAAGACGGGGAGGGAGATGCTGTAGAAATCGTCCATCGATCTTTGTAACAATATTAATTTTTGCTAACTAAATGAGTTGGAAGAAAATTTGCAACGAGGATTAGTTGTAGTGGTGTGTGTGTGTGTGTGTGTGTGTGTAGGGCTGTGGGAAGTGTTCTCATACAATAATAATAATAATAATAATAATAACAGCCTACCGCCACTTCTCCCCACTCACACATCTCCTCAAACGCTCAGTTCTGGAATCAGACGAACATTTTGAAAATAATAATTGTTGATTTTGTCGCTGTTTTGACGTTTTCTCATAATAAAGGGCCCATGTGGGAAACCTGCAGGCCTGACTCCACATGTGGCAAATTAGGGAGGAAAGTATGGCAAACTCTCTTTGCCAAAATTAAGATTTTCTGCTATTCTCATTTAACTTTGATATTAAACGTTGGATAAGAGAAATTGCCGCAACTCATTGTTGTTTTAGAAACGTGTGTCTGAGGCCGGTGAGCTGATTCTGTGCAGCAAAAACAAGTTCAGGTTTATAAATATTTACTCCGTCGTTGAAATGAAAAACTGTTCTCTTCTTAATAAAACCCGTCAACATTTGCAAATCTCGGCTTTTCAAGTTGTTTTTTTTTTTTTTTTGGTGTTTGAATATTTGCCTTGTCAGTGTAAGTTTTCTGCAATGAGGTTATCGCATCAGAATAAAGATTTCAAATGTTATTGCTTGTTTGTAAGTAGACTCACGTTGTCCAAGAGTTTCAAGTTTTAAGACAGACTTACAGCTTGTGAACATTGGCATGTTTGGCGCCCGGTCGATGAAGAATTGGAACTCTCTGAGTCATGTTTCGTGGGACTTTGATTTTTCTTCAAGTCACTAAATACGTTATTGAAATTACAGTATTTTGATCTGTTGTGACGAGCTGAGCTTCGCGCGTGCGACTCTGAGTACATCAGTAAGTCGCAGTGACGGAGATATAACCAGGATGTAGGAGGAGGACTGGAGATATAACCAGGATGTAGGAGGAGGACTGGAGATATAACCAGGATGTAGGAGGAGGACTGGAGATATAACCAGGATGTAGGAGGAGGACTGGAGATATAACCAGGATGTAGGAGGAGGACTGGAGATATAACCAGGATGTAGGAGGAGGACTGGAGATATAACCAGGATGTAGGAGGAGGACTGGAGATATAACCAGGATGTAGGAGGAGGACTCCACAGTCTAAATAAAGCTCTTGGAGTGGAGAGAGGGTGGTGGGGGGGGGACTAAAAATTCTGTCCGTTACTCAGTGACCAGTAAGCAACTGCCTGGTCGTGGCTGTGTCACATCACTGACAGAATTCATCTACTGCTTGGGTTAGTCACCGACATATCAACCGAATACTGCTTGGGTTAGTCACCGACATATCAACCGAATACTGCTTGGGTTAGTCACCAACATATCAACTGAATACTGCTTGGGTTAGTCACCAACATATCAACCGAATACTGCTTGGGTTAGTCACCAACATATCAACCGAATACTGCTTGGGTTAGTCACCAACATATCAGCCGAATACTGCTTGGGTTAGTCACCAACATATCAACTGAATACTGCTTGGGTTAGTCACCAACATATCAACTGAATACTGCTTGGGTTAGTCACCAACATATCAACCGAATACTGCTTGGGTTAGTCACTAACATATCAACAGAATACTGCTTGGGTTAGTCACCAACATATCAACTGAATACTGCTTGGGTTTGTCACCACCATATCAGCCGAATACTGCTTCAGTTAGTCACCATCATATCAAACCGAATACTGCTTATGATTACCTTCTTTGGGATAGACTCACACTGTCCACAAATCAACATTAGACATGGAAATGATGTCCCAAGACATGGTCCATCACCACAAACATCACACGGCAAGACGAATGTTCATTTCAGATTGTGTATACGAGCATATTGGACTCACTTCCCAAGTTTTACTACCGTAGTCATCCTGTTTACGGGTCATCCAGAACCCAAAATGCCTTCTGCTCTTGGCAGAGTAGAACTGTCACATCATGCGAATCTCCTCGACACATCTCAGCTTGTTTACTCTTAATGAAATGGTCTCAGCTGAGAAAGACAGCCGTACAGAAAGCTAGCACAATGCTGGGCTGATCACGTAACCTTTGGACAAGATTCTTGTGCTTTTTACGCGTCTTTTGCTTGTACGTGGCACTGTATTGAACCTGAGTTTAAATAGCGTTCGTTAGGACAGGTCAGATTGATGCTGTCACAGCAAGAATGCTATCTTTGTTTGTTCACTTACAAGTTATTCCTGCTCGTGAGATCCGGCTTTCGATCTAAAGATAAATTAATGGTAGTACTGCTTCTAGCAGCGAGGGTTAGTTCACTTGTAATGTTTGAGAATCGTGTTTACTGTGCTTTGAAACGGATGCAGGAGGATACCTAGATACGGTTATGAAAGGATGGTTTAAAGCGCGCTTAATTTAACTATCTTATCTGGTATCTCGTTGTCCGCTTGTCCAAGCACGCAACCATTAACAAGCTTCAGACGCTATATATGACTCATGACAGGAAAAAAGTCCATTTAATGAAATGATAGCAGGTTGTCTTGGTTTTTTTTTTGTTCATGTCCTGGGACTTAGATGCGATAATGAGCAACATAGTAGCGTAGTGATTAGTGCATTCGTTTCTCATGTTTATCGTCGGTAGTTCGGTTGTCACCGAAGATATTCTCGTCAGCCATGTTGAAAACCTAAGTACCTGCGTTCCGCCTGAAACTTTGTAAGAAACATGGCCTGGCTTAATGCTGATACCCCCTCTATTGTGGTGCTGACAAGTCAAGGAAAACATGGCCCGGCTTAATGCTGATACCCCCTCTATTGTGGTGCTGACAAGTCAAGGAAAACATGGCCTGGCTTAATGCTGATATCCCCTCTATTGTGGTGCTGACAAGTCAAGGAAAACATGGCCCGGCTTAATGCTGATACCCCCTCTATTGTGGTGCTGACAAGTCAAGGAAAACATGGCCTGGCTTAATGCTGATATCATCCCTTCTAGTTCGTTGATAAGTGAAGGAAAATATGACCTGGCTTAATGCTGATATTATCCCTTATAGCGCGCCGACAAGTCAAGGAAAATGATCACTAACATCCTTCTTATGTATGATGTCTTAGTGGTTTACAGAGAATGAACTTTAACTTCTACCTAGCCACATCAAGTTTTTGTGTTAACACCACCGAGTGGCACACGTGTTTTCTCTGATTTCAGTTCAAGCCTCAAGCAGCTTACTCTGGTAGAAATAGATGATGTCGAAGAGTTGTTAAATAATCTCTATAGTTAGTTTTTGTTATATTTTATTAAGGGAAGTTTTTAACGCGTCCAATCATTATCTCACTTTTTTTTTGGGGGGGGGGGGGGGACTCAGAAAATGTTAGAAAATTGTTGGACTCTGTACATTTTCAGACAGGGCCAGCTTTTTACTCAGTTCGGAATTATTGATGATGTGAATCGATAGGCATGGTAGGGTTGTGTGGGAGAAAATTGAAGCGTGACCGTAAATATGTCCATGTGGTTGCTGAAGACCACGTAGAGGCACGATGTGGACATCGTGTGTGGTTTTCGTGTGGTATTGAGAGCAGTAAACACCGCGTCATCCTCGTATACTCAGCCCAGCAGCTTCTCAGGAACTTTTCTTACCTAGTGAGATTAGCTAGTCGGGGATGAAGTCTTGAAAGCATTATTCAGGTTTCATTGAGCATTTGTGTAAAAATCTGTGTACGAGGGGCGTTCAGAAAGTAATGCACCACATCGTTTTTCTCATGAGCTGTTTATTCAAATTACATGAAATTTATACACAATATACATGGATATGTCATGTAAACATCGGTATTATTCAACTTAATCCAGCGCGAAACAAGTGCATGTATTCCTAGCCTGTACCGGATTTTCTCTTGATTATGTAGCCATTTCTTCGCTGCATGAATCACTCCTTCGTCATCTTCAAATCTTACCCATCAGAGTGCATCTTCAAGTGGACCAAACAGATCAAAATCAGAGGGTGCCAAATCGGGACTATAGGGTAGATGGGGTAGTACAGTCCAACCCAGTGTGGTGATTGCTTCCCGTGTTACCAGACTTGTGTGAGGGGGCGCATTGTCGTGAAGGAGAAGCAGGTCTGCTGTATTCTTGTGCGGCCGAACTCTGCGAAAACGTTGATTGAGTTTCTTTCAGAGTCTTAATATAAGCTTGCGAATTATCTCTCCTTTTGGCATAACATCCACAAGAATCACACCTTCAACGTCCCAAAAAGACAGCGCATTTCAACATTTCTGCCTTGGTGGCTGTGGCAGGACGTCCACAGCACGGCCGATCATGCAACTCCTTATCTCTGCTTATTGATTCTTTGAACCCAGCGACTGATTTTACTCCTGTCGACTGCAAAATTTCCATACACATCACATAGACACTTGTGAATGGTCACAATATTTTCCTTCTCTGCAACGAGAAATTCTGTCACAATTTGCTGCTTATACCGCAAGTTGCTAACACGCTCTATTTCAACGGTTAGGGCAGCCATATTCTTTGGCCGGTTGCTGTGCAATTTAGTTCACACAATCGGCACATGCCATATTTAAAGTGTGCAAAATTTCATGAATCTATCTTCATTATTAGCTGAAAAAAAACCGATGTGGTGCATTACTTTCTGAACACCCCTCGTATTATATATACAACTTATTGAACGTTGGTTATATCAGTAAGTTATCTGATGTTATAATACAAAAATAATTCTTCAGTGCCATTTTAGTAGAAATGAGCTTCCGTTAAAAAAAACTACTGGTTATAAATCACCAACGGTTTTAAAAAACTGGTTATAAATCACCAAGGTAATCTCACGAGCTGTAGCTGAGAAACACAACTTGAAAATATTTCCCACTGAAACACTCGCTCCCAGAGAATTATTAGATGGGCAGAGTTCTCCGTGCTTGAGGATTTGGATTATGCAGATGATGTAGCACTCCTGGCCCACACACACTCGTTGGAGAGGTTGATACTAGAAGGCAGCAGTGCCCGGCAGAAGAGAAAAGGGACGACCTCGCCGCAGATGGACTCAGGACATCATGGAAAGTCTGAATGTGTTATTACGAGACGCTGGTCAACTTGCGCAAGATCGCATTGCATTCAGAGAGGCGGTGAGAGGATCAACGTTCTGGAAAACACGCGTTACATGAAGAACACACACCCATCCACCAACATATAGAAGAACACACACCCATCCACCAACATATACAAGAACACACATCCATCCACCAACATATACAAGAACACACACCCATCCACCAACATATACAAGAACACATAACCATCTACCAACATATACAAGAACACACATCCATCCACCAACATATACAAGAACACACACCCATCCACCAACATATACAAGAACACATAACCATCTACCAACATATACAAGAACACATACCCATCCACCAAAATATACAAGAACACGCACCCATCCACCAACACATACAAGAGAAAACACGCACTTCGTATACAATCAACAGACAAGAGGGGCAGAACATCAGTATGAACAAGTCAGAAATAATGAAAATAAACATAGAAAACCAAACAGTAATCAAAATTAATGACAGAAACAGATGTCTTGACATACCTTGGCAACGTACTAAACCTTCACATACCTTGGCAACGTACTAACACCAAAAGGAGGAACAAATAAAGACATAAAAAGTAAGTACAGCGTTCAATTTTCTTTTTACTAGAAACGCCTGAAGTACTCCCACCAGTAGAACCAAAACAAAACTTGACCAGAGATTCATACTCGAATATGGAGCAGAATGCTAGAAAACGACTTTAAAAGAAATGGGTAAATTGTCCGTATTCAACACAGATTTCCTCAGAAAGCTTTTGAATGTTTATTGGCCAGAGACAATAAATAATAGAGAGCTGCTTTCCCAGTGTGAATAAGAAGACATGGCTGTTCGTATATTAGCTAGATTGTCGTGTGCTCGGAATGGTCCCCAACAACATGGCTACAACAGCCATAAGATAGACATCCGCGGGTAAGAGAGGTCAGCTGAAGGCTACCTGATGGAGAACTGTAGAAATAGAAATGAGTGGCATGCAACAACTGAGACACATAGAAAGGCTGACCATAAACCGTGAGAAATGGAGAGAATATGTTGCAGCCGTGCAGGACACCACAAGGCGTAATAGGCGGTGTTCTGCTTAACCCATCACAGACACAAGACACGGAATGGGGTGGATGGAAGACATTCAGACTATCCCAGTGGTTCAGCCATGAATCTGATTCTGTTTACTGTTTCTACCAGACCTAACTAGAGGAGAAACAGAATCGGGGTTTGTACCCTGGGACCCAGGCAGTCGATGCGGTGAGAAGCCCTGTTCTTCCCCTTCTCTTTTCTCGTTAGAGGCATACATTTTTAAAAATCAAAATATTACAGCGTTCAGCTAACGGTTCGAATTGGGGGCCCGGTAGTAGCTGACTAGCGGCCGAAGCTGGCCCTCCACAACCCTGATTTATGTATCCTCGTTGCTACTTCTGCATGACTCGATATTGTTGAGCTTGTTCTTTTCAAGTTAAACAAGGCTGCCCGTCAGCCTCTGTCTATGTCCTGTAACATCTCAGGGTGATTAGCCTAACCCAGACAGTGATAGGATCTTCTCTTGAGGTAACCCACATAGGCTGTGCTTAATCCGGCATTGTGGTGGAGGAGTATTTTTAGATGTTAGTCAGACTTTGTACCTGGCGTCTCTTCCTCTCCTTACACTCGAATGCAACAAAATCTATTGGAAGATTCAGTGTTCTATGAATGCGTAAAGTGACAAGCCGGAGTGACATTCATTATTTTCACATTATGCATTACAGTCATGTAAAAACGTGTCCTATAGAGAAGGTTTATAACCGTCGTACATTGATATAAGGCTTTCCTGGTTTACATAAGCGGTTCTAGACGCCATGAAGTGTTTACTTACAACTCAGAAACTTCTTGCACTGGTTTCCCTGGACGTGAACGACGGTTGCAGGCGTTTTGTAAGTATTCCATATTGTATATATATATACATCTTGTGCACGAGCTTTTGATAGTGTTTTTTATCACATCATCCAAACAACCCCATAGAGATGAATCTTCACCAACCTTGCACAGTTGATTAGACTAGGATGTTGTAAATAATGTCACTTGCTTGCACGATGACCACCTTGTTTGATCAGTGCCAATCTGCGTTCAGTTTGTGAGGACATCCAGATGTTGTATCACAAGATCGCCGGTCTCCTAGGTCTCATTTCCGTGCTGGGTAATATAAAACATTTACTCCATTCTCTGTCTACCGCAGAGATGAACATTTATGTGTTTGTCAGTACGATATCCCACGTCCTTCACCGAGTACGATATCCCACGTCCTCCACCGAGCACGATATCCCACGTCCTTCACCGAGCACGATACCCACGTCATCCACTAAGCACGATATCCCACGTCATCCACCGAGCACGATATCCCACGTCCTTCACCGAGCACGATATCCCACGTCCTTCACCGAGCACGATATCCCACGTCCTTCACCGAGCACGATATCCCACGTCATCCACTGAGCACGATATCCCACGTCATCCACTGAGCACGATATCCCACGTCCTCCACCGAGCACGATATCCCACGTCATCCACTGAGCACGATATCCCACGTCATCCACTGAGCACGATATCCCACGTCCTCCACCGAGCACGATATCCCACGTCCTTCACCGAGCACGATATCCCACGTCCTCCACCGAACACTGTGATACAAGTGTTCTTTACAAAATGTTTTTGTCAGCTCTCATTTCAAATTTATTCACAAGATCAAAAGAAATGATTTCCGGTTCAGTAAATGTGTTCTTTAATTAAGTGAAAAAAAAAGTCATATGAGGTTCTCTCCCCGTGGACTTGTATACATTGTTTAAGATTTCAGTGGGGTTTTGTTCTGAACCTGCTTTATATGTTCGTCATGCTGTAAGAGATAATTATCTGTTGCGATTATTAGTTGTAATTTTAATCCGTTACTTGAGATGATTGTGCTAGAGTGAAGGTACGGTTAGTAGGGCTGACTTAAGAGATGATTGTGCTAGAGTGAAGGTATGTGTACTAGACCTGACTTTGACCAGAAATGATTGTGCTAGAGTGAAGGTATGTGTACTAGAGCTTACTTGGAGCAGAAATGATTGTGCTGAAGTGAAGGTAATGTTACTAGGGCTGACTTAGAGCAGAGCTGGTACTAGAACTGACTTTGAGCAGAGATGATTGTGCTAGAGTGAAGGTTAAGTTACGGCAAGCAAAACATTAAGCGCTGTTTCATGTAGCTGGTGCTGCTAGTAGAAGACTAATGTGCTCTTCCAGACGACAGAAATGCTTCCTGTACTTGTATCAGAGAACTGGCTTCTTGGAGGCGCTTGAGGACTTCCAGCAGGCCACTGAGACCCACACACCACCTTACTTCATACATGTAGCCAGTGAGACCCACACACCACCTTACTTCATACATGTAGCCAGTGAGACCCACACACCACCTTACTTCATACATGTAGCCAGTGAGACCCACACACCACCTTACTTCATACATGTAGCCAGTGAGACCCACACACCACCTTACTTCATACATGTAGCCAGTGAGACCCACACACCACCTTACTTCATACATGTAGCCAGTGAGACCCACACACCACCTTACTTCATACATGTAGCCAGTGAGACCCACACACCACCTTACTTCATACATGTAGCCAGTGAGACCCACACACCACCTTACTTCATACATGTAGCCAATGAGACCCACACACCACCTTACTTCATACATGTGGCCAGTGAGACCCACACACCACCTTACTTCATACATGTAGCCAGTGAGACCCACACACCGCCTTACTTCGTACATGTAGCCAGTGAGACCCACACACCGCCTTACTTCATACATGTAGCCAGTGAGACCCACACACCACCTTACTTCATACATGTAGCCAGTAAGACCCACACACCGCCTTACTTCATACATGTAGCCAGTGAGACCCACACACCACCTTACTTCATACATGTAGCCAGTGAGACCCACACACCGCCTTACTTCATACATGTAGCCAGTGAGACCCACACACCACCTTACTTCATACATGTAGCCAGTGAGACCCACACACCGCCTTACTTCATACATGTAGCCAGTGAGACCCACACACCACCTTACTTTATACATGTAGCCAGTGAGACCCACACACCACCTTACTTTATACATGTAGCCAGTGAGACCCGCACACCACCTTACTTCATACATGTAGCCAGTGAGACGCGCACACCACCTTACTTCATACATGTAGCCAGTGAGACCCACACACCACCTTACATCATACATGTAGCAAGTGAGACTCACACACCATCTTATATCATACATGTAGCCAGTGAGACCTACACACCATCTTACATCATACATGTAGCCAGTGAGACCCGCACACCATCTTACATCATACATGTAGCCAGTGAGACCCGCACACCGTCTTACATCATACATGTAGCCAGTGAGATCCGCACACCGTCTTACATCATACATGTAGCCAGTGAGACCCGCACACCGTCTTACATCATACATGTAGCCAGTGAGACCTGCACACCGTCTTACATCATACATGTAGCCAGTGAGACCCGCACACCGTCTTACATCATACATTGAGATGACAGTAAACGCAACTTTGACCGTGCACAACAAACCACATCGACTGCTCCAAGCAAATCAAACAAATAAGAAAATATGCATCCTGCTGCTTTTTTTCTCTCCATTTTTTTCATTTTCTGTTTAAAAAAAAAACATCAATTTCTAGCAAATCACAGTCTGCAGCCGGTATGTTTTTGTTATTGATGTTGATTATCTTAATGCCCTTATTATTTTCATTCAGAGTTGGCTCGATTGATAAGAGAAATGCCATTACTCTGTTCAGCCTCAGAGTGAAACATATTTTCTATTTCTAATCGATTCTTTCTCTTACTGTACGCCATCTTTCCCCACTAATTACATGCACCCTCAGCCGGAGTGGAAGAAGACAGTTCTCTAGGGACGTTCCTGGCCTCCTCTGTTTCTATGAAGAAAAAAAAAAAGCGTTCTACCTGGATCTTTGCAGCTGTTACATTTTCCAGCAGTAGGCGCTTAGTTCTGCTTGAGTTGTGATTCTTCTGCCTCTCTCTCTCTCTCTTTCTCTCTCTCACTCTCTCTCTCACTCTCTCTCTCACTCTCTCTCTCTTTCTCTCACTCTCTCTCTCACTCTCTCTCTCTCTCTCTCTGCACACGCACACGCACGCTTACTCTCTCCTTCACACACTATTATGGGAGTATAGTGAATTCTAAACTGCTTCTTCACACGTGTGTCCATTAAGTACCTGGTTCAGTCAATAAACATTGGGATAATCTACGAGAACCTAACTTTAGATTCCAGCGGAAGTGTTCACCCTGTTAGGAGGGTGGCCAAACTTGCATAGAGTAAGAACCATGTTCGACAAGCTGAAGTTCTGCAGCTGCAAAACATGATCATATATTACACATATTTTGCTTATGTTAAGGTCAGGTTTTGTTACACACATTGTATATAAATGTCAGGGAACAACACTTTCATGTAATAACATTTATTCGTTGTTAACATCGGCTTGTACAGTTACTGATTCTTCAACAAAATCCCCCTGTAATCCTTGCTGATCAGAAATGTATTTAATCCCTGACTCAAATATAGATTTAAAATTAGTATATGAATTCTTCAGCATAGTTGCTAACCATAAAGTTAAACTTTCGATTGAATCCAATCTCGTGCTATTTCTGGTAAATAATTCTACAGCTTAAAAATCTTTTGGTTATCTTTTATATTAATTGTGATGTAAATAGGAGTTCAGCCAACATATTTCCGCCATCCGCACATTATGTACCAAAGAGCCACATGTGGCCTGCGAGCCCCAGTTTGGCCACCCCTGCTCTAATATAAGATGTGAAAATCCACGTCTATCAGGAAAATGCAGATTCTTGAAAATATCGACTCTCTTCCTGGTGAATAGTGCATGAGGTCTGATAGGAGCTTCAGTAACTGTGCTTCCTTGTCTGGCGCTAATTCTCTACGCCGGATTAAGTCTAGATAGTGAAATTCACTTAATTATTATTTATTCTGGAGTCGGCGTTATGAGGGAAAACAGACACATGCATGCGTCATGAACGAGAGGAAGTGGCGAATCACTGATTTCCATAACATAATAATAGCAGTAGTAATTACAATAATAATAACAATAATTTTAAAAAATGTTGTTCGTCTTTGAGGACTCTGTTAAAGCTTGCGAAATGTCAGTTATTTATTTAAAAAAGAAAAGCATATTGCATTTAATGCAGAACATTATTTCTCTAGTCCAGTCTTGCGATGACAGAAGGTCGGCCGTAGAAACAAATCTGGAAAATGGTCGGAGACGGCCGCTATAGGTCGCGGAGGCCGTACACAAGACGGTTATAGACTGCGGTGGCTCTGTCACCCATACAACACAACACCATACATATCACAGTTATAACACATTACTGTGTCTCATATACGTGCATGTTATTACAGTATGATTCTTTATTTAATGTGTTTTGATTCATATTTTGTGATTAATTCTCACTCAGTTGCTGTGCTAATCTGCATTTTGTTAATATTTTAAAAAGTGAATGTAAACATGTCTCTTCTTTTTTGTAACATTTTAGGATGGTGAACTATACCTGTCTGACCTTCCCATATAACGACCGACATTTGGCCAAATCGAATTATGGTTTGATGGTCGGTCCCAAATACGGCCTAATTCGGCACATGGCCGTAGCGCGTTTCATTTTGTCTATTCATGCTCCCTTTAACCACCTTTCTCTCCCAACTTTTTTTGGGGCACATAAAGAGTTTCTAGTAATTTTGTCTTCTGATGAAACTCTTTCATGAGGGCCTACCTGGAAAGCACTGCTCAAGGTTGTACGGGGTGATTTAGATAAAAGCACGAACGTCTTAATTATTTATAACTTGTTAACAAGAGTTTCTATAGGCTTGAGTATTCTGTCAGAGTTTCTATAGGCTTTAGTATTCTGTCAGAGTTTCTGTAGGCTTGAGTATTCTGTCAGAGTTTCTGTAGGCTTGAGTATTCTGTCAAAGTTTCTGTAGGCTTGAGTATTCTGTCAGAGTTTCTGTAGGCTTGAGTATTCTGTCAGAGTTTCTGTAGGCTTGAGTATTCTGTCAGAGTTTCTGTAGGCTTGAGTATTCTGTCAGAGTTTCTGTATACTTGAGTATTCTGTCAGAGTTTCTATAGGCTTGAGTATTCTGTCAGTTTCTGTAGGCTTGAGTATTCTGTCAGAGCTCGTCCTCAGTTCTGGAGAAGCAGAATATTAATGTGTGAGGTCATGCAACACGTGCTACCAGCCTGTGAGAATTTGTTTTTTCCTAACCAGCCTGCGGAATATTCATGTAAATTGAATCCCTTGAATATGTGACTGCTCCCGATTTATGTGTCCACGAACGGTGAAAGCGTTTAGAAAGCAGTCAAGAGGCTCATGAGAGTGCCTGTACAAGATTTCATGTATGTGACTCATACGTTAACATGAAGCAGTCATAGACCAGATCTGTACATTTCAACCATTGAAATATATTTATGTGAATTTGTTTATATTGACATTAGTTTCCACAACATTAGTACAGTCTCTCTCTCTCTCTCCCTCTCTCTCTCTCTCTCTCTCTCTCTCAAACGTGAAAAGACTTTACTCACTTCAAAAACGAGCAGTAAAGCTTATAGATGACAAACATGCAGCACATATTACAAATAAGAACAAACATCTTGATATTCTACCCCTTAAGAAGAGATTTCTTTTCAACAAGGCCAAGTTAATTCATAAAATTCTATCGCACAATGCTACACCCTATCTGTGGTCGTTGTTCAAATCCAGCCCAAAACACAGTCAACGCTTAACCAGCTGCATTCTCCCCAAACTAAGGCTTGACATGTTTAAGAAAAAGCTTATCTTACTCAGCTGCCCGCCTTTGGAGTGCCCTACCATCTCATGTAAAACGTATAAGTAATATTCGTTCTTATAACTTCAAACGTTGTCAACATCTGTTTGATATGGACTATATGATGGGCTATATGCCTAACTAAGCATACAAGTAATCTAAAGTAGTTTAAAGTATGGCTTGATTTTTGTAATTTTTTATACTGCTTTTCCATAAATGTGTTAGTTTTGAATGAATGTAAAAATGCAAGTTTATTTCGTGTTGTTGCATAAATCAGAGTGTAGAGTGTATAGACATGAGATAAATTTATTATTTATGTATGTAATTATTTAATTGTGTCTTCATAATTATTATGCTCATTAACAAATGCTGAACGACTGTGACTGAGTGAAAGCTGTATGATGAAGGGCAGAATGTCAGACTGACCTGCGTGCCCAATTCTTAACCCTTTGAAAATAAAATATGTTCATTCTCTCTCTCTCTCTCTCTCATACACACATACACTCACTCACGTATGCTTGAGACTATGAGTAATGACAGTTTTTTTGTAAATACATTTTTTTGCCTTGTAGAATTGTTTTATAAGTCGTGACTGAGTGTTTGCCCTAGGAGCCAACATTCCTGCGTCCTGTCCTCAAGAAAAGAGAGAGAGAAAAAAATCCTTTTGTGGGTGTCATTGATTTCTCTGCCATTGATTGATTGATTGTTGCTAGCTTTGTTTCCACTTCCGGGCCGTTGCTGAAGGGTATAGGTCTTGGCAGCAGTGAACAGATCTTTCAGATCCATTAAACGCGTTTTATTTTTCATTGATTCTGGTTGTCGGGTCCTGTAAACTGCGGTGTGAACATTCATGATTGCTTTATAACGCAGGAACTGCTATCATATCTACGCCATGTGAACTGTAGGTAATGGTGTACTCTTTTCAGTAGTTAAAAATTATGAAAGCAGAATTGTTGTCTGGTAACAGTTTGTTTGGGCTTGTGGCTGTATCAGATTTTTCACATACACCTGCTTCCATCCGCTCTACTTTTACTGTTGTCTGATGAAGGCACAATGTTCTTTTTTAGGTACATGGTATAGAATAATCTTTTTTAACATTTAAACTATTTCAGAGATCTTTATGTATTTACGCGGTCAGTTTAAAGTAGATACACATCATTTGGTCTTGTGGAACTCACAATGAGGAATAGCTTTACAGTTTTCGTCGTTAGCACTAGTTGAGCTCACAATGGGGAATAGCTTTACAGTTTTCGTCGTTAGCACTAGTTGAGCTCACAATGAGGAATAGCTTTACAGTTTTCGTCGTTAGCGCTAGTTGAGCTCACAATGAGGAATAGCTTTACAATTTTCGTCGTTAGCACTAGTTGAGCTCACAATGAGGAATAGCTTTACAATTTTCGTCGTTAGCGCTAGTTGGAAGTTCCGTAGGCCAGGGTCACAGAAAAAGCAACAGCATCTGGGCACTTTACTACCTAACTCGTCATACCGGCTACATGGCTACAGACAACTAGCACAGCGATCGTTGGACATATGGCTACAGACAACTAGCACGGCGATCGTTGGACATATGGCTACAGACAACTAGCACGGCGATCGTTGGACATATGGCTACCGACAACTAGCACAGCGATCGTTGGACATATGGCTACAGACAACTAGCGCTGGACAAAAGTGCTGATGCCTTGCGTCATGATAATGTAAAGAACAAGCTCTTTGTGATTATTTCCCCTACTCATGCTCCTTTTTCAGTATTTATTACTAGGTTCTCCGTCTCATCGCCAACCAGATACACCCATAATGGCTCCACCGCCTGTGAGTTATCGGACAGGATGTTCATCGATGGTCCTTCGCATCACAAGATCATAAATACATACAGCATATAATTCTTGTTATTGATACTGTGTGGCTTTTCTTATGTTTGGACTTTCTCCCCCGACTCAGTGTTTCCAAAGAATGACTTGCTTAAAGTTACAAAAACTTAGCAAGGAACCATTAATATTGTTGTGTTATGTTAGTGGTACAGCGAAGTAGTTTATGAGTGAGTATATTTGTAGTAATCAGAGGTGGAAGTAGCATGTTGTAATCATGCACTGATAGCATATGCTCTCTCAACGTTTATTTTACTTCTGCTATACACTTGTAATTTAGGTATGAAAACGCTTTCATGGAAATCTGCAGGCTCCTTATTGCTGCTCTGTCTACATCTCCACTTAGTTTTTGTTTGTTATTGCTGAGATTTTTATCTAACAGGCGACCTGTTTGGCTGAGTGGTTAGGGTTTCGATCCGGTAGTGCAGGGTTAAAGTCCCAGCAGTGGGTTTTTTTTTTCCTGGTACACACCAAAAAAAGGCCCCGGGGTTCACCCAGCCTCTAAAAATGGGTACCGGAGAAATCTGGGAAGGTAAATGCCGTCGGGCGTGACACTGACCACATCAGACTTTCATGTGCCGAAGATCTTGGAAATGTGGGCCTAATCTCCAGTATGCCTTAATGGCATATGTATGAGGGAATTTTACCTTTTTTTAAATAAAAAAAACATTGTATATTTGTGTCTCAACGTTTCTCTTAATGCCACTTAGTTTTTCAGCCGGACTTAGTTCAGTCTACGGTTTAGACATGGCTTCTGTACTCCACTTTACAAGGAAACGGGGAAAACTTTCACATGTTAGAGAGGCACAGCATCGTAACTGTCGGCTCGTAGTTTGTTGAGTAAAGTTTTCACCGTCAGCATGTGATATTTTCACAGGAAACTATCAATATTTGCTGATGGTTTTCAACAAAAAATTGTTTCCTACAGTTTGTTCTTGCTGAGTCGTGTTCCAGTCACGCACATAGTGTCGTGCACGATGGGAAGTTTGAGAGTTTTTTTCTTCCTCTTTTTTGACGTTGTTGTATGAATTTACTTCTGTCTCTTCAGAAGTAACACTCTTCTCTCCTCCCCTCTCTCTCTCTCTTCCCTCCTCTCTCTCTCTCCCTCCCCCCTCTCTCTCCCTCTCTCTCTTCCCCCTCTCTCCCTCTCCCCCTCTTTCTCTCTCCCACTCTCTCTCTTCCCCCCCCCTCTTTCTCTCTCTCTCATACATATACAATTTGTGCACTGACAAACACTATTTCCCTGACGCCTTTAAACTCGCCAAAGTGTTTCCACTTTTTAAATCTGGACAGACTAGTGACCTCTCAAACTATAGACCTATATTTATTCTGTCATCATCATCTAAACCTCTTGAAAAACATATACAAAAGTTAACCCTGCTGCACATGCAGGAAAACAATCTACTGATAGACAGTCAGTCAGGTTTTAGACCAAATCACTCGTGCCATACATTCATTCATGTGCATTTCCCGTGCGGAACTTTGCCTCCCTAACAGCACTCCTGTAGCCCTCTCGGTTGTGAGCAAGATGGCCTGTTGCTGATGCATCCATTGCAGATCATCAACGATGTCTTGCAGCCATCTTCGCCTTAGTCTTCCTCTCTTTCTTTTTCCTATTATGTACCCTTCCAAGACGGTTCTCTCTAGATTATCATGACGTTTAATGTGTCCAAAATATTTAAGTTTTCTCTCTTCAGTCCTCTTTACTAGCCAGTCTTCTTCAATATTAAGTTCTTGTAGTGTGGATATATTTGTTCTTTTTTGTGCCCATGATATTGGAAGAACTGTTCTGTAGCATTTACATTCAAAGGCATTTATGTGTTTCTCAGCTGTTTTGTTAAGTGTCCATATCTCACAGGCATATGTCGCGATGGGAAAGATGCATGCCCTTAAAAATCTTATTTTTGTAGTTCTGTCTGTTCCTATCCACAGATTATTTAGTTGTTTTACTTTCTGAAGAGCGATAGATGTCCTCCTTTTTAATTTCCCTCATTGTGTCTCCATTATTAGTTAGCAGTGATCCAAGATATTAAAAACTCTCCACTTCTTCCAGTTTTTCCTCACTGATACACATGTCAGCTGCCATACAGCGTTAACTAAAATGACTAAAAATGTCACCCTCTTTGGATGTGAAGGTCTTATTTATTCATTGAGAAATATTGGACACATACACTGTTAATTCATGGTACATACAATTTATGTTGACGATGTTTTTGAGTTGTTTTTTTAACAAAATTCATGTGTAAATAAGGAAAAATGTCCTATACTTTGATGCAGATATTCTTGGCTATGACAATCTAGCGGCACACCTCTCACTTTCATGTGGCACTATATTTTGCTGCGGAACACCCTTTGGGTAAACAGTGATCTAGAGTGACGTTCCGTTTCGACAAAAATTCTTCATCTTCGAGCGCACTTGTTTCCTCAGCACAGCGTATCGACTTCCCCATTCATACAACTGGGTCGACAGGAGACTGACATAATCATGAACATCGCAGATTAGAACAGAGCACATTTCCGGACAGCCAATCTAAGTCGTCTTTTATAGGAAATTGGACAAGATTGTAATGTTAATCCAGTCCACGCTGATGTTTGGTGGACGAGGAGCTGAACTGTGTCTGAGTGTCTTCTAACAGTGACCAGTCATATTTTCACATCTAGACACTGCTAGTTCTGTCATTAGTTGCTCTTTTAGTGGCATACGAAGGATTTTATCGTGACCTGTAGAGAAGTGCTCTCCTGCAAGAAATGCTGCTGACTTGTTAGAAAAGCCCTTTTTTTCTCTTTCTAGAATAACAGTATATTAGTGCATGACTTTATCACTGAGAGAACACAGGAGCCTAATGAAGCAGTGATTTTCAACAGCTAATCACATGACATCATTCCGCTGCTGGCAAGATTCTTCAGCTCCCGTGCATGGGGTGAAACTCCTCCCAGCCAATGAAGAAAAATGCAGTTAGGGTTGCCTCGCGGCGCTGCTGTAGAAAACGTGATGGAAAAGATTAAGTGAAGTAGCCAGTAGCCTCGTGGTCAGGGCTACTCATATCACGGCATATCTGTTCTAGAGGTCGGCCACGTCCTATATACACCCATACTGGCTCAAATGCCTAAACAGGCTTAACCCAGGGGTTAAACTAAGACTCTGCTGGCGAGATTCTTCGGCTGTCGCGCATGGGGTGAAATTCCTCCCGGCCAATGAAGAAAAATGCCATCAGTGTTAACGCGCGGCGCCGACGTGAAAAAGGTGATGGAAAGGATTAAGTGAAGTTTAATTAGTATGACCAGCAGTCTCGCGGTGCGGGCTACTCATACCACGGCATTTCTGCTGTAGAGGCCGGTCACGTCCTTTATACACCTATACTGGAACGATAAGCCTGAACCGGCTTAACCCAGGAGTGAAACTTACTAGTGGCAAGGATTCGTCCTCCTGGACAAAAGCTCCGTCCTGTCACCACCAGGAAGGGTAGCGGCCACGACCACAAAATGCTGACGTCGGAGACACTGGACCAGTGCAGTCTAGATAGGCAACCACCTCTCACCCGGCGGGAATATACTGATATCCAAAAGACGTCGAGGTTTTCCGGTGAAGAAGTCCAACTCTAGGCTGGATGGGCAACCACATATCACCCGGCTGGGATATATTCATATCCAAACTACGTCGGGGTTTTCCGGTGAGAAAATCTAACTCTAGGCTAAACTGTTGCAACGAAAACCACAGTGTCATGCAATTCCGCTTCTGCGACCCACCGAGAATATAGGCCCAAGCCCCATGATACTCCGAACCTCTTGTGGTCCTCGAAGACCACAGCGAGGCTTAATGGGGTTCTCTCGAGGACCGCAGGAGTAAATTCAGCAGGATCGGGGGCGATCTTTGTGGTAGAAGCGTACGAAGAAGAAGAAGAAGACATGCCATCATTGAGAGAATAGATGAGCCTGATGAAGCAGTGATTTTCAACGAGGAATCACGTGACATAGCGGTGAGGAATTTCAAATGTGTGTTTCAGTACTTACCAATTAAAAGAATGTATAATGGTGAAAGTCCTTGCTTGATGATTATTTAATATATGGGGGGTGGGGCAGCCTGGATTGAGAAAGGAGGGGTGAGAGCTGGGAGTTGAGAAGCATTGCTAGAAATGTTTCTTTCCTGCTTGTTTTGTCGCTGTTTTAGATAATAATACTCGCAGTAAGTTGTCGCCAAATAATGTGAAAATACAACAAATTATAACAGTTTTCCACAATGCATGGAGTCCTGTAGTAGCAGTTCTTACTGTAAACAGTGTTCGTTGAGGTAAGTTTATTTATGACCACACCTCCTCAGTGAAGGATCTGTTGACATATTTAACATTCTATGACCACAGCTTCTTCATGAATGATCTGCCGACATCATTTAACGTTCTGTGACCACACCTCCTCCTTGAAAGATCTGGTGACATCGTTTAACATTCTATGACCACACCTCCTCCGTGAAGGATCTGGTGACATCATTTATCGGATGAAAAAGTTAATCTTTCACGACTGCGTACTTCCAAATCGATCCTTAGTTTTTGACAACGCGGACGTTGGAGAAGGGCGTGGACATTTTGGAGAACGGAGGTCCCTGTGTAAAAGTTATTGTACCGACTTAATTCCATGATCACCACGTGTGTATCACACATTAAAATAAGTGGAAATGAATGAAGATTCCATAAATGAAGTTATTTGTCATAACAAAAACAAAGAAAAGAAAAAACTGGTGTGAAACGATGGATCGATTTTTTGGCGCTAAAAAAATGTTAGGGCTGAGCAATAAAATCTACTTTATACTTACCTTAACTGTGTCATAATCCAATATAGAATACGTAGTCATTCAAATTTCAACACAGAAAAATCAATATTTATGGATGTTTGTGATATCCGATAAATCTAACAGATCTACAGCTACGAGAAACACATACAGTAAGATAGGTCTAGTCGGTCGGTGTGACCATTCTACCACTCAGTCTCGAAATAAACTTGAATTTTACCTCCCTATCTATATTTCCAATATGGCTTCCATTCGCCACGCTTAAAATACTAGTTTAACTTTGTATTCAGAAGAGTTCTAACTGGTTAAATGAAAAGTAACATCATGTTTTAAACGAAAGAAAGTCCGAAGCCTTATAGGGCTCTTGATCGGGAATGGCCCTGTGCACAGAGATCCTTATAAGGGATCGCTGGTCGTCTAAGAGTTAACATTCTATGACCACACCTCCTCCGTGAAGGATCCAGTGACATCATTTAACATTCTATGACCACATCTTCTCCGTGAAGGACCTGGTGACATCATTTAACATTCTGTGACCACAGCTTCTCCTTGAAGGATCTTTTGACATCATTTAACATTCGAATTGGTTATCATGTCAAAGATAAAATTGTTTGGAGAAAGCTGTGCTTAATAACAAGACAAGAAAATAATATTTCGCTCTTATCCTTTATCTGAATACAACAGAGAGAGAAAGAAAGAGAGAGAGAGAGAGGTGTGAACTCATTGTGAGAATGAACAATACAGAGTTTCAATCTGAAATGTGTCAAGAATGAACACTAGCCTGTAGAGCTTCTTTATGTGATTGCGAGCTTAATCTAAAACTCTTAGTCTGCTTTCAAACAATCAAAACACAGGGACAGATACAAAGCTGAATTGTTACATGTAATTGCGTGAACGCACAAGAGGAATGATGTAACGTCAGGGAAACAGTTTTGTGTTAATTTTTTATGTTTGTCGCATGGTGCTTCTTGTCCTTCTATTATTATGCGTCAGATTCATGGTGTAAACATGAACATATATCTCACAGAGCTTTTTATGACGCTGAAAGTGTGTGCGCGCGCGCTCTTTATTCCTAGATATTTAACTTCCGTGTCTGGATGTAGAGGAATTTGTGTTTTATTTCAGCTCAGGAACATTCTTACATTATCTACGTATCAGAAACATTCTTACATTATCTACGTATCAGAAACATTCTTACATTATCTACGTATCAGAAACATTCTTACATTATCTACGTGCCTGCAACATTCTTACATTATCTACATGCCAGCAACATTCTTACGTTATCTGCGTGCCAGCAACATTCTTACATTATCTACGTATCAGCAACATTCTTACATTATCTACGTGCCTGCAACATTCTTACGTCTACGTATCAGCAACATTCTTACATTATCTACGTGCCTGCAACATTCTTACGTTTTCTACGTATCTAAGGAAACCCTCCAAGCCGAGCATCATCGTGAATATCTATTCGTGTGTGAGTGAACTGGCGCCTTCTTCACAACTTCCTCAACTGATATTCAACAATTATCCGCAGCTGAGGGGTCATTTTAGCAGCATCTTTTGTTTACTTCAGTGTTTGACGTCCCTCGCACAGCAGGTTACCTAGCCATGTTAATGAGATCATCTGTTTGTGCTTGGTTCTGCAAGGCAGGCATTTCCTAAATAGATATGTCGGCCATGTTCATGTTTTGAAGGGATTTTTTTTCCTTGTTCAGAAGTTAACCTGTTATCACGTGACCACGCAGCTGACACCTGCAAGAACGTCAGTTTGTACTTGACTGCATGCTGGCATATGACGTCATTTTACTGTAGCTGATGTCGCCCTGTGACATAATTTCCCTGCAGCTGATGTCGGCATGTGACGTCATTTTCCTGCAGCTATTGTGCGTCACTTTCCTACAGCTGATGCCGGCATATGACGTCACTTTCCTACAGCTGATGCCGACATAGGACGTCATTTTCCTGCTGCTGATGCCGACATATGACGTTACTTTCCTACAGCTGATGCCGGCATATGACGTCACTTTCCTGCTTCTGATGCCGACGTATGACGTCAGTTTCCTGCTGCTGATGCCAGCATGTGATGTCATGTTCCTACAGCTGATTCCGGCATGTGACGTCACTTTACTACAGCTGATGCCGGCATGTGACGTCATTTTCCTACAGCTGATGCCTGGATGTGACGTCATTTTCCTAAAGCTGATTCCGGCATGTGACGTCATTTTCCTGCAGTAGTTGGTCGAGTTACCATGACAAGTCTTACGTTTAACCTAAAAAAAATAAGTTACAACTAGACATCTCACTGTATTACATCATCTTGACAATATGTTTATAAAAACTCTCTCTTATCCATTCTTCTCTTTCTTTTTACTGTAGCCTACGTGCCAGAGCAATTATTTTATCTTTACTAGCGCAGTTTAGGGGAAATGAAAATTTTTTTAAAAAATTCTGTAAAAAGATGATCCCAATTCGACATCTCATGCTCGTGATTTTGAAATGAATATGGCAAACAAATTATCTCCCTTACTGCGAGCTATCTTGCTAGCAGCAGGTGAGAGATGGTGTGTGTATATACGTGCCAAGCCAGCCTCAAAGCTGGGAAATCCATTGTAAGATTGATTTGCTAATGAGAACCGTGGAATCCTGGTTGTTAAGTAAGATTCCTGAACCAGCAAAGTGTGATTGTGCATTTATTTTCTCGTTCTGGATATGTCTAAGCACCAAGACGTTGTTCAGGTAGGCGGAGGTTAATACAGAGAAACGCGCTGTTAATGTTTGAGGTAAGTAGTCTACGCGTTCTTTATTAGGCGCAAATCAGTCAGACAAGAGAACAGTATCATCTGAAGGTCAAGAGAACACACGTATATGTCTGTCAGTAGAGTCGGAACTTGAACGGATGTGTTGGTATGACACTTATGCTAAAGCTCTGTTTAATGTCCTTAAGACATTATACAGAGTCTTTTGTGCGATTCAAAGGAATGTAGGAAAGTAGAGGTATCACGTGACTGTTGTATGTCACATTGTATGTAAACAGTTGTAGATTTGCCACAGTCGAGACCTGGCCCTCGAAGGAAAAGACTGGATGGATTCGTCGGTTATTCCTGATGTTCAAAACGGATTGTAGTGTTCTGATGTTGGTACTGTTTAGTTATATAGTGTTCTGTTGTTGGTACTGTTTAGTTATATAGTGTTCTGTTGTTGGTACTGTTTAGTTATATAGTGTTCTGTTGTTGGTACTGTTTAGTTATCTAGTGTTCTGTTGTTGGTACTGTTTAGTTATATAGTGTTCTGTTGTTGGTACTGTTTAGTTATATAGTGTTATATGTTCCAAGATAAGATAAATATTTGCTTATCCACGGGAACGTGAGCAGAGCACAAGAGAGAGAGAGAGTGAGTGGCAAAGATGTCACCAGATGTCACTATGAAGTCGACAATAAAAATGATGCACCACAGTCGAATGAATGTCTCAGGTGAAGTATCTGACAATAGGCTGATGTGTGTATGTGCGCGCGCGCAGGCGTGCGTACACAGGTAACAGGACACAACGCCAGAATAGGACAAGACATCCATACGTGATCACTATCATGGTGAGTAAAGCTACGAGAACAAAGAACCTATCGCTAGCCTCTTACAGATTTTGGAAAAGATGTAGACATGTATAGCAGGAAAAGTTTCGGAACAGATTCCATATTTAACATCAGTTGAGAGGGAAGTTGGAAACGAACTTTTGTTTTTGTTTTGTTATTTTGTTTTCTAATTCATGTTGAATGAAAGAGAAGCAGATGATCTCTATGCATATTCACGGAAAAGGAGATCCCAGGGGAGAGAGAAATGATTATGTAAAGCACTCACGAGAATGAAATCATAAAAATGATAGTTCTACTTGAGAGCAGACGAGAAGAAATGAATGAATAAGCTAGCGGAAATATCTGTTTACACTTGACAGTAAAATAGCCACCTGGCCCGAACCCCAACCCTGTTTTTTAACGTCTTGTAAACAGCATAGAAAATCTTGCTTTAACAAGATAAAACAGTGTCTTGTTTACCGCCTCCAGCAGAAAGTGAAATATGAAAGGAAATTATGACAGCCATCAATGGCGCTACAGACTTGTCAGTTTATCAGAATAATAGCCAGCCCCTTCAAAGGGCGAGATATGCAGCATATATTTGAAGCAAGTCTCGCGCTTTCGTCGGCTCAAACAGGCAAAAATTTCAGATCGAAATGAGCGCGCCACCAAGATCCTGCAGTCTTCGTTTGGTCGGAAGCAGACACCGGTTGGATTGAGGGCTGGAATTCCTGTACTGCTTAGATCGCTGCCTGCGCCTGCATGTCTCTCCACAACCAGGGAGAGTGAGTGAGCAGTAGTGTCCTTTGTGTTCTCACGTTGGTGGTTTACCATGAACTTACCAATGACTTTGTGGCACGGGAAAGATGATTTCTTTTATCTGTAAGCACATCACCAGCAGGTAAAGATCACAGCCGGGATTCTTTTGTTTTTTTTTTTGGTTTTATACCTGGTTCCGGTGATCGTCTGTGTGAAGTTTTATGTGTGTATCTGGTTCTGGTGATCGTTTGTGTGAAGTTATATGTGTGTACCTGGTTCTGGTGATCGTTTGTATGGAGAGTTTTTAAGTTTGTACCTGGTTCTGGTGATCTTTTGTGTGAGGAGTTTTTAAGTTTGTACCTTGTTCTGGTGATCGTTTGTGTGGAGAGTTTTTAAGTTTGTACCTGGTTCTGGTGATCGTTTGTGTGAAGAGTTTTTAAGTTTTTACCTGGTTCTGGTGATCTTTTGTGTGAAGAGTTTTTAAGTTTGTACCTTGTTCTGGTGATCGTTTGTGTGGAGAGTTTTTAAGTTTGTACCTGGTTCTGGTGATCGTTTGTGTGAAGAGTTTTTAAGTTTGTACCTGGTTCTGGTGATCGTTCATGTGAAGAGTTTTTAAGTTTGTGGCTTCAGCCGTTGTGAAGTCAGTGAACACTATTCTTCTTGTATTCTCGCTATCCAAATGCGCTTTGCGTCAAGGATTGTAGGATTAATTCGTATTTCATCATTTTAATCAAACAATTTCTGGACTTTATTTTTTATACATTCAGGCGTAAGCATGAGAAATGTGTAAATTACTTCCAGTTATGTTTACTTATTGCCATTGTGCATGATAAAATCATTTTCTTTTCAGTGACACCAGTTGATTAGCATTAAAACTGAGACGGTTCTTTCTCATGTCTGTCCGTATATCCCGTCTTATTTGACGGCTACCATTTTAAAACTTCTCTTACCATTTCCCTGGCTTCTCTGATTACCTGGTTTTGTTTTCCTTTTCGTGTTTATGTCCATTGTTCAGCCGCTGTATGTCATTCTTCCAGCTGAGCACGTATATGTCATTGTTCAGCCGCTGTATGTCATTCTTCCAGCTGAGCACGTATATGTCATTGTTCAGCGGCTGTATGTCATTCTTCCAGCTGAGCACGTATATGTCATTGTTCAGCGGCTGCATGTCATTCTTCCAACTGAGCACGTATATGTCATTGTTCAGCCGCTGTATGTCATTCTTCCAGCTGAGCACGTATATGTCATTGTTCAGCGGCTGCATGTCATTCTTCCAACTGAGCACATATGTCATTGTTCAGCCGCTGTATGTCATTCTTCCAACTGAGCACGTATATGTCATTGTTCAGCGGCTGTATGTCATTCTTCCAACTGAGCACATATATGTCATTGTTCAGCGGCTGCATGTCATTCTTCCAACTGAGCACATTGTTCAGCGGCTGTATGTCATTCTTCCAGCTGAGCACGTATATGTCCATTGTCCAGCGGCTGCATGTCATTCTTCCAACTGAGCACGTATATGTCACTGTTCAGCCGCTGTATGTCATTCTTCCAACTGAGCACGTATATGTCATTGTTCAGCGGCTGTATGTCATTCTTCCAGCTGAGCACGTACATGTCATTGTTCAGCGGCTGTATGTCATTCTTCCAACTGAGCACTTATATGTCATTGTTCAGCGGCTGTATGTCATTCTTCCAGCTGAGCACGTATATATCATTGTTCAGCGGATGCATGTCATTCTTCCAACTGAGCACGTATATGTCATTGTTCAACCGCTGTATGTCATTCTTCCAACTGAGCACGTATATGTCATTGTTCTGCGGCTGTATGTCATTCTTCCAGCTGAGCACGTATATGTCATTGTTCAGCGGCTGTATGTCATTCTTCCAACTGAGCACTTATATGTCATTGTTCAGCGGCTGCGCGTCATTCTTCCAACTGAGCACATATATGTCACTGTTCAGCGGCTGTATGTCATTCTTCCAACTGAGCACATATATGTCATTTCTGAGTATGCATTATGTACAACTCGAATATGTTAAAAACACTCGTATTGTATGTCATAAGCTTGTAGCTCTGTTAATGTCCATTAATATCTGGATATTTCGTAAATATTTTTACTATGCTTTGTCATAAAGTGAAAAACTTTGTACTTGTTTAAGAATGTTCTCTTTATTTTGAAAGCTGAAAAGTTCGTTGTTATAACTTGTTGTACATGTACAAGCTCCATGTACTTACATATTCTGTCAGCGATACCATGAACGTCTCAACCGTCCATTCTGTATCATCGCCATCATTCTGTATCATCGCCATCATTCTTTTTGTTGTGTTCTTTGTGGAAGATGGTTGCACTGTCCGTCCACCTCGCACTGTCTCATGCCTTGTTGGTACACCTAGTCACGTTGGCTTTCCGCTCGTCTGTAGATGTCATCGTACGGTTCTTGTAGTCTTGTCTTTGTTGTTGTTGTTGTTGTTGTTGTTATTGTTGTTAACGTTTTCTTTAGATGTCGATGTTGTTTTGTTTTTCTTCAGCTTATTGCATAAAAGTGCTTTAGTTGCTACGTTTTATTGTTTTTCATCATTTCTCTTGTCAACTTTATTTGTTTCAGCGCTTCATTTTTAAAAAAAATCTCCACACGTATAGACTCCAGCTCATTCATGAAGAACTGCTTAGAATAACCAAGGCATATGGTTTATCCGTCCTAGTTTGTTCATTCTACTGTATGTCCACATGTATACGGTTTAACTTGTTTATTCGTCTGTATGTGCACGTATTATATGATCTAGTTTGTTCGTTCTTCTGTACATCCAAATATGAAAGTCCTAGTTTTCGTTGCTCTTGCGCATGCATTAGAAGCACATATGATGTTCAGAATACAGCTCTCAGATTTCATTACTGTACTGTATACATGGATGTAGTTATTTCTCCTGACCATAGGTTTAGCCTTCTTCCACTTGTCCTGCTAATGTTTTTTTCAATTATCCGTTATCATGAGTTTAATAGAGCATGTTTCCCCTTTCATTTCAGTTGTTCACTGTTCAGCTTCTTCTTCACATATTTTTGCTATGCTCAGCAAATTATCTTGCGTTTTGTCATTTTAATATTTAATCCCAGGTCTCATACTTGTTCCTTGCCCCCACATCTTTTTTTTTCTTTTGTCATTTGATTGTGAAAGTCTTCTGGATTTCCTGCCTTCTCTGCACAACTTCCTGGACTTCCAGTGCTTCTTATATCTTATATCCTTCCCATGCCGTCAAACGTCACATAGGGCTCGTAAGGTAGTTCGCCAATTTTTCCTGTCTTCGGCTAGTCTTTCAACCTCATCAAAGGATTTTATGCCTGTTAATTTGGCCTCTCTTAACACTGTCCTCTTCAGAGTTTCACGCGGTCTGCCTCTTTTTCTTTGGCCTGTTGTGTTCCACTTGATAGCCTATTTTGGGATTCTCTGATCATTTCTTCTCATCAGGTGACCAACATATGTCCATCTCCTTTTCCTGATCACTCATGAGACTGGTTGTTGTTCACTCATCTGTCTTATCTCTGCATTGTTCTTGAATTCGTTCCACTTGATGCCAAGTATTTTCCTTAGGAATTTGTTTTCAAAAGAGTCTAATTTCTTGTCTATTTCTTTAGTTGTTTTCCAGCTTTCGCATGCATAAATAAGGGTGGATATTATATTTGAATTGAATAGTCTTAACTTGGTTTTTGTGGTTATAACTTTTGAATTCCATATGTTCTCAAGATTCTTGAAGATCGATGGTGCTTTTGCAATTTTGATTCTAACTTCCTTTCTGGTGTCACCATCCTGGTCTATGTAGCTGCCTAGGTATGCAAATTGATTGACTTCTTCAATATCTGTCCCTTCTATGTGTATTTTTCCATTTTGATTAATGGGAAGTTTCATTATTTTTGTTTTGTCCTTGTTAATTTCAAGTCATATTTTGCTAGCCAATGAAGACAGGCTATCTGTTTTTTCTTGTATGGAATTCACATTGTTACTGATAAGAGTTATGTCATCAGCAAAATCAAGATCTTCAAGTTGGGTCAATACATGTGTTACCTGTGCAGCATTTTTTCATTATGAAGTCTATTGTAATTCCAAAAAGTAAAGGAGACAGTATACATCCTTGTTTCACACCTGTTTCAATCAGTGCTTCTACTGGGAATATTGTCCAAGTCGTATCCCTTATATCTACAGCATGTCTTATTTATGCCTGATATGTCCCTGAAGTTTTTGAGGGAGGAATTGTTCTTTATGTCCGGAGTGTTTCACAGACATAGAGTTCTACAAACGCTTTCTAAGAAGGGGTTCCTTATAGTGAAATCAAGAAAAACCATCGTGGGGAAAAAAAAGGCAGAAGTTAATAAATTAAGTTTTACAGGAAAGTAGATCATACATCAGTGGAAATGAAGAGAACACACATGTACAAGTATTAGAACAGCTATAAGTACAACAGTTTCTAGAGGAAATACGGACGAAGGAAACAAAATAATTTGGTCGCATCAGAAAACAGTAATAGACTGAAAAAATATACTAGACTGAAAAAATATACTATACTGAAAAAATATACTAGACTGAAAAACATACTGAAAAAATATACTACACTGAAAAACATACTAGACTGAAAAAATATACTAGACTGAAAGGCGGAAGGGAAAGTAGTGAGAGATAGACAGATATGTAGATGCCTAATAACTTCTTCTTTCTCATGCCTGTAGATGAGTACTATGACTAGCGCTTTATTTGGTTTATAATAAGGGAGAGTTGCGCAAATTCGTCAGCCTCAATCTCTCTTTCTGATCTTATCATGTACCAGTGGCAAGGCAAGTCAGGACGGCAGGAGATAAGTCAGGATGCAGTGGATGGCCAGAGTGTTCTATTGTGTCTCACAGAGCCCTATGTGAGTGCTCTACTATAGTCGCCTTTCTGCCCGGTGGTCAAAACAGACTCACACGCGCCGTCCGCCGACTACAGAAACAAGGTAGACAAGGCCCTTTGTTACCGTCAGTTAACACACTGAAACCAGCAGGCGAGAACACAATGCCAACAACACACAAGGCCGCCGTTTTGGTGACCAGCATTTGAATTAGAAACTCTCCACACTCGCAAATATATGAAATCATATGTCCCCAAGAGGAAAATTTGGGCACTAACGCCATATCCCTATGTGCCTCTAAGGCATGACAGGGTTACCTTTACCTTACCGTTTAGAACACTGGTATTCCAGATATGTAGATAAAAAGATGACATACGAGAGTATACCGTCAAGGCGACAGAGAGAGAGAGAGAGAAAACTGGGGGCTCATTACCTCCAGTCGTACCGAAGACGGCACATGATGATGGTGATGGGTTGTTTCACAAGCATGACCTAGCATTTGATATGCTTGCGCCGGGTACATGTGTTTTCTGCTGCTCCTGGTAAGTGTGTTTTCTACTCCTGGTAAGTGTGTTTTCTGCTGCTCCTGGTAAGTGTGTTTTCTACTCCTGGTAAGTGTGTTTTCTACTGCTCCTGGTAAGTGTGTTTTCTGCTGCTCCTGGTAAGTGTGTTTTCTGCTGCTCCTGGTAAGTGTGTTTTCTGCTGCTCCTGGTAAGTGTGTTTTCTGCTGCTCCTGGTAAGTGTGTTTTCTACTGCTCCTGGTAAGTATGTTTTCTACTCCTGGTAAGTGTGTTTTCTACTGCTCCTGGTAAGTGTGTTTTCTACTCCTGGTAAGTGTGTTTTCTACTCCTGGTAAGTGTGTTTTCTACTGCTCCTGGTAAGTGTGTTTTCTACTCCTGGTAAGTGTGTTTTCTACTCCTGGTAAGTGTGTTTTCTACTGCTCCTGGTAAGTGTGTTTTCTACTCCTGGTAAGTGTGTTTTCTACTGCTCCTGGTAAGTGTGTTTTCTGCTGCTCCTGGTAAGTGTTTTCTGCTGCTCCTGGTAAGTGTGTTTTCTACTGCTCCTGGTAAGTGTGTTTTCTGCTGCTCCTGGTAAGTGTGTTTTCTGCTGCTCCTGGTAAGTGTGTTTTCTGCTGCTCCTGGTAAGTGTGTTTTCTGCTGCTCCTGGTAAGTGTGTTTTCTACTGCTCCTGGTAAGTGTGTTTTCTACTCCTGGTAAGTGTGTTTTCTACTGCTCCTGGTAAGTGTGTTTTCTACTCCTGGTAAGTGTGTTTTCTACTCCTGGTAAGTGTGTTTTCTACTGCTCCTGGTAAGTGTGTTTTCTACTCCTGGTAAGTGTGTTTTCTACTCCTGGTAAGTGTGTTTTCTACTGCTCCTGGTAAGTGTGTTTTCTACTCCTGGTAAGTGTGTTTTCTACTGCTCCTGGTAAGTGTGTTTTCTGCTGCTCCTGGTAAGTGTGTTTTCTGCTGCTCCTGGTAAGTGTGTTTTCTACTGCTCCTGGTAAGTGTGTTTTCTGCTGCGTCTGGTACGTATATTCTCTGCCGCGAAAGTTAAACCTGTAAGATTCTTCCAGAAAGAAAATCGTGAAGATAGTCTGTAACTGACAGAGTTGGGTAGTCAGAACAGATATGATGATTTGCTACAAAGTATCATAGATTTGTTCATTATCTTTTAATTATATCTCAGTTAGCACTTGTGTGTGAGTGAAGTGAATCTAACAAGAAAGATTATACAAGTGTAGACATAGAGGAGCGTAGAACATGCACGTGATGGCGTTGTTTGAACTAGAAGCCTGCGCGAGTAAAACAAAATGAACGCTTCTCTTTCACAGTGACAGCACAGCACAGGCTGTTCATGCGAGAAGATTATGTCGGGATATTTTATTTATAAATATGTAAGAGAAACAAATGATTTCAAGTTACGTATTTTTAGTCATTGTATTAAATGATCTTTTATAAACTTCACATAACAGTGAGAACAGTGTAGCGCTGTAACCTCCATCAGATCACTTCTGTGTATAGTTTCACTGCTGACCCATGGATCGTTTTCCAGGAGTCACTAGCAGCAGCTCTTCTTACCTGTCTCATAAGCTCTTCTTACCTGTCTCATTAGCTCTTCTTACCTGTCTCATAAGCTCTTCTTACCTGTCTCATAAGCTCTTCGTACCTGTCTCATAAGCTCTTCGTACCTGTCTCATAAGCTCTTCGTACCTGTCTCGTTAGCTCTTCGTACTTGTCTCGTAAGCTCTTCGTACCTGTCTCATAAGCTCTTCGTACCTGTCTCATAAGCTCTTCTTACCTGTCTCATAAGCTCTTCTTACCTGTCTCATAAGCTCTTCTTACCTGTCTCATAAGCTCTTCTTACCTGTCTCATAAGCTCTTCGTACCTGTCTCAGGAGCTCTTCGTACTTGTCTCGTTAGCTCTTCGTACTTGTCTGAAAATTTGACATCAATACACTTTTCTTGGTGCCAATTTAACAGAGAGAAAGTTAACATCAAAACTATAATTAATTGGGGTTTTTCTCCTACAACGTATCTTCGCTTGTTAGAAGAAAGAAGGCTAGTGAGCATTCCGCCAGAACGCCTGAACAGTTTGTACAAGTGATTACAGTGTTATTCAGGTTCTGAATCTACTAGAGTTGATACAAACCGTGTTATACAGCTCGCCGCGAGCTCTGTAGGGAAGAAGCAGTGAGTGGTCTTGGAAAACGACATGTCTTTCAAAGAAGAAGAAGAATACATTCACTCGTATTGACAGTACGCTATGTCAGTTTCTCCAAGCTCTTCTTGTTATCTGCCAGAAACCGCATTAAGTGCTGGACCTCATCTTTACAACAGACATTATACAACGACAACAGTAACAACAAAAGTTAACTTGAATTAATATTTCTAGTAGTTATACTTTTCTTCTTTAACTTTAACAAAAATGTCACAACATAAGAGGGAGACATAGGTTTATTACATGCCTGACACACATACTCAAGCGCCGTCCTTCTTGATGTTCTTGTAAGTCCTGCTTCTGTCGTTGTAAGTGATGCCCTCTCTCATTTATGAGTTGTATGATACACCTTTTTATGTCTGACGTCTGTAGCTTTTCTAGGGTTAAATATATTCAGGTGTTTCCTTAACATGCCCTCTTATTTTACCTTTCATACCTGCTGTCACACTGCATTAGCAGTAACCACTTAACCAGTTACTGAAACCATAACACGTTTTTCATAGCAGCCCTCGTCCTCTCGACCTTTGCCAGGTTGGAAGTAACGTCATATACAGTCAAATACACATAGAACAAATAACAGTAGGTTACTTTCAGTGAAAGAAATGAGCGCAGTGTTAGTTTGAACAGTGCTCCGTCAGTTTTCTCAGGACGCTGATGATATTATTATAAGAAAAACGATCAAATAAATCAGCTGAAGTTTGGGTCACCGTCTCTTGATGGTACAAGTTTCTGTTAGTTTAAAACCAAACAGGTGGTATTTATAGAAAAATCAAACCGGTTGTACATGTATTCAGTAGGATAACCAAACGGTTATGTTTAACAGAATGACAACACGGTAGTGTTTAATAGGAAACCAATCGGTTGTATTAAACAGAAAAACCAAACATTTTAATTTAACAGGAAAATCTAACGGTTGTATTTTACAGGAAAAACTAACGGTTGTATTTAACAGGAAAAACTAACTGTTGTGTTTAACAGGAAAATCTAACTGTTGTGTTTAACAGGAAAAACTAACTGTTGTGTTTAACAGGAAAATCTAACTGTTGTATTTAACAGGAAAATCTAACTGTTGTGTTTAACAGGAAAATCTAACTGTTGTATTTAACAGGAAAAACTAACTGTTGTGTTTAACAGGAAAAACTAACTGTTGTGTTTAACAGGAAAATCTAACTGTTGTGTTTAACAGGAAAATCTAACTGTTGTGTTTAACAGGAAAATCTAACGGTTGTAATTTACAGGAAAATCTAACGGTTGTAATTTACAGGAAAATCTAACGGTTGTAATTTACAGGAAAATCTAACGGTTGTAATTTACAGGAAAATCTAACGGTTGTAATTTACATGAAAATCTAACGGTTGTAATTTACAGGAAAATCTAACGGTTGTAATTTACAGGAAAATCTAACTGTTGTATTTAACAGGAAAATCTAACGGTTGTAATTTACATGAAAATCTAACGGTTGTATTTAACAGGAAAATCTAACGGTTGTATTTAACAGGAAAATCTAACGGTTGTAATTTACAGGAAAATCTAACTGTTGTATTTAACAGGAAAATCTAACGGTTGTATTTAACAGGAAAATCTAACGGTTGTATTTAACAGGAAAATCTAACGGTTGTAATTTACATGAAAATCTAACGGTTGTAATTTACATGAAAATCTAACGGTTGTAATTTACAGGAAAATCTAACGGTTGTAATTTACAGGAAAATCTAACGGTTGTAATTTACAGGAAAATCTAACGGTTGTAATTTACAGGAAAATCTAACGGTTGTAATTTACAGGAAAATCTAACGGTTGTATTTAACAGGAAAAGCTAACTCTTGTATTTTACAGGAAAAGCTAACGGTTGTATTTTACAGGAAAAGCTAACTGTTGTGTTTAATAGAAAACTCGAGCGGTTTTACTTACTAGGAAAACCAGATGGTTGTCACCATCACCATGTCACCTACTTAGAAATGAAGGTTGGCGGTAGTGAATCTCCAGTTCGCTCGCTCCCTCGCCTCATGGTGCAGTCAGCCAAGCTGTGTCCTCTCCAATGTTATCTTCCCATCTACATCTCTTGTTTTCCTCCTGCTCTCCATTCTCATATACTATCTTCCCATCTACATCTCTTGTTTTCCTCCTGCTCTCCATTCTCATATGTTATCTTCCCATCTACATCTCTTGTTTTCCTCCTGCTCTCCATTCTCATATGTTATCTTCCCATCTACATCTCTTGTCTTCCTCCTGCTCTCCATTCTCATATGTTATCTTCCCATCTACATCTCTTATTTTCCTCCTGCTCTCCATTCTCATATGTTATCTTCCCATCTACATCTCTTGTCTTCCTCCTGCTCTCCATTCTCATATGTTATCTTCCCATCTACATCTCTTGTCTTCCTCCTGCTCTCCATTCTCATATGTTATCTTCCTATCTACATCTCTTGTCTTCCTCCTGCTCTCCATTCTCATATGTTATCTTCCCAACTACATCCCTTGTTTTCCTCCTGCTCTTTTTTTTCTGCCACCTTTCCTTCTAGTATGGTCTTCAATGTGTCAAATAACACTTTATATTTAATAGGAAAACCAAACTGTTTTCTTTAAAAAGAAAACCAAACAGCTTTGTTCAGTGAGAAACCAAATGGTTTGTTTAATATAAAAACCAAACGGCTTTGTTCTTTTAGCACAACCAAATGGTTTTTGTTTAATAGCAAAACCAAATGGTTTGTTTAATAGCAAAACCAAACGGCTTTGTTCTTTTAGCAAAACCAAATGGTTTTGCTTCATAGCAAACCACGTGGCTGTGTATAGTAGGAAACTTGTGATTTACATTACTTCTTATTATAGATACCTGAACAGTAAAGAGGTTAGTGCAGATATTTATCTTTGCTAAGGTCAGTGGTTCGAATCGAATTGGAGAGACCCCAGTCACCTTCTGAAGAAATGAGTATCATGCGGCCCTCTAGAGCTGGCTCAGGTAAGCTAAGCCAGGCGTGGTGCTGGCCCACATAACTCTGTAATGTTACTTTATTTAAATCCCAGCCCAACTTTTCTAAATGTTTCCAACGCGTAAAACTTGCAGTTAAAATCCAGATGGCGTGTGTGCCCCAATAGCGGGCAGCTGAAGGAAAAATATAAACACAAACTTCGTATCTCTTGTATACCTCAGTAAAATGATAAGTCTCTTACTTTCTGTATTCTCTTGCTTGCTGACAGTTTTGTTTTCTTTTCATTTCTATTATTCTGACACATTTCACAGTGCCGGCAATAAAAGATCATTTTAAACAGGTAAACTTTAGAAAATTTCGTCGCACATCTTTACTAGCTTGGCTACATGTTAGATGTAATCGATACCTTTTCTACTTCACAAAAACTTAAAATGCCTGTAAATAAGAATAAAACCTCATGTATAATACTCTAAAAAAATACATAATTAAATTTTAGAAAGATTTCTACCTACCAAATGCAAAGAAGAAACTAAGTTAAAATCGGTCAGTATTCCGCGGTGGAAATTTTCTACTTTGACGCAATAGTTCTGTTTTATTACAATTACTACAAATATCTTTCTTTACTCTTTGACGCAATAGTTCTGTTTTATTACAATTACTACAAATATCTTTCTTTACTCTTTGGCGCAATAGTTCTGTTTTATTACAATTACTACAAATATCTTTCTTTATTCTTTGACGCAATAGTTCTGTTTTATTACAATTACTACAAACATCTTTCTTTACTCTTTGACGCAATAGTTCTATTTTATTACAATTACTACAAATATCTTTCTTTACTCTTTGACGCAATAGTTCTATTTTATTACAATTACTACAAATATCTTTCTTTACTCTTTGACGCAATAGTTCTATTTTATTACAATTACTACAGATATCTTTCTTTACTCTTTGACGCAATAGTTCTATTTTATTACAGTTACTACAAACATCTTTTTTTTACACTTTGACGCAATAGTTCTGTTTTATTACAATTACTACAAATATCTTTCTTTACTCTTTGGCGCAATAGTTCTATTTTATTACAGTTACTACAAATATCTTTCTTTACTCTTTGACGCAATAGTTCTATTTTATTACAATTACTACAAACATATTTCTTTACTCTTTGACGCAATAGTTCTATTTTATTACAATTACTACAAACATATTTCTTTACTCTTTGACGCAATAGTTTTATTTTATTACAATTACTACAAATATCTTTCTTTACTCTTTGACGCAATAGTTCTATTTTATTACAGTTACTACAAACATCTTTTTTTACACTTTGACGCAATAGTTCTATTTTATTACAATTACTACAAACATCTTTCTTTACTCTTTGACGCAATAGTTCTAATTTATTTCAGTTACTACAAACATTTTAAAACTTGTAGTTGTTGTTGTTCACTTTCCTGCAAGGTAATTATGATTTTGCTGTTGTTTTTGAAACTTTCACTTATAAAACTCAGATCATTAACCAAATCCTCCCAAGAATCAGTTCATAATTATTCGTAGCACAACTTACTACATAATTTTCTTGATCTGTTCATCTACGTTTATTTTTATATGCAGGGTGTTTGCAAACATGAGGTTGTGAATTCATTAGCACTAATCTCTGCTTCTTGTAACAAGATCATTATTTGGCCTTTTGGCTTTTCCTGTTTGCTCGGACTAATAGTTAGATAAAATTATAGGCTGGTGGAGCACAGCAAATTATATAATACTGAGCATTCACAACCGCAATATTGAGCATTCACAACCGCTGTACCAGTTTAGAGAGATATTTAGAGACTGTTGAAGCATTGCGAAGCACAGCATAGAGTAAATTTTAATGATTTCCTTGAGTTTTTAAAAACTTTTTTTTGGTAATAAAAAGGATCTTTTTTTCCTTTACGTTCTCGATTTCTTCTTATTCTTCCTCTTTCTCAGTCTTCAGTTTCATATACTGAGCTATTTAGACAAGAAGAGGGGTCGCCTCCGTGAATCCCACCATCAGTAGGAGTTTCATTAACTGCGTATTGCGTACATGTCCCATTTCCTTTGGCGGGTAGCCTCCTCATACAGGCTGTCATATTCCATCTTCAGAAAGGGAAAGTTGTGGAGTCTTCCTGTCATATTCCGTCTTCAGAAGGGGAAAGTTGTGGAGTCTTCCTGTCATATTCCATCTTCAGAAAGGGAAAGTTGTGGAGTCTTCCTGTCATATTCCATCTTCAGAAGGGGAAAGTTGTGGAGTCTTCCTGTCATATTCCGTCTTCAGAAGGGGAAAGTTGTGGAGTCTTCCTGTCATATTCCGTCTTCAGAAGAGGAAAGTTGTGGAGTCTTCCTGTCATATTCCGTCTTCAGAAAGGGAAAGTTGTGGAGTCTTCCTGTCATATTCCGTCTTCAGAAGGGGGAAGTTGTGGAGTCTTCCTGTCATATTCCGTCTTCAGAAGGGGGAAGTTGTGGAGTCTTCCTGTCATATTCCGTCTTCAGAAGAGGAAAGTTGTGGAGTCTTCCTGTCATATTCCATCTTCAGAAGGGGAAAGTTGTGGAGTCTTCCTGTCATATTCCGTCTTCAGAAGAGGAAAGTTGTGGAGTCTTCCTGTCATATTCCGTCTTCAGAAGGGGAAAGTTGTGGAGTCTTCCTGTCATATTCCATCTTCAGAAGGGGAAAGTTGTGGAGTCTTCCTGTCATATTCCGTCTTCAGAAGAGGAAAGTTGTGGAGTCTTCCTGTCATATTCCGTCTTCAGAAGAGGAAAGTTGTGGAGTCTTCCTGTCATATTCCGTCTTGAGAAGGGGAAAGTTGTGGAGTCTTCCTGTCATATTCCGTCTTGAGAAGTGGAAAGTTGTGGAGTCTTCCTGTCATATTCCGTCTTCAGAAGGGGAAAGTTGTGGAGTCTTCCTGTCATATTCCGTCTTCAGAAGGGGAAAGTTGTGGAGTCTTCCTGTCCATATTCTTGATCATCCAAACACTGACCTAGAGACATGAGAAGTTGTTTGATCCAGATGTGGCCCTGGTCTCCTGCCCCGTGACCTTTCCAGCACGGGGAGTCCTACTGGTAGACTTTGGGCCACACAAGACATCTGTATTTTAATTTCAAGTTTGACGCGTTTGAAACATTTGTAAAAATTGTTCTGGGTTTAAATAAAGTAACACTCGTAGTCTGACGTGTTTTCTGCTGTCACATTTGACGGGTTGCAATTAGTGCATTAAATGCTGGATTTTTAAATATAGCCCATAGTGGTGTGTCTTTTGAATGGATATGCGTGCATCTCTCTTAAATCCATTCTGTGTATGTTGGTATACTTTTTCTGTGTATATATATTTTTTTCAAATCTGTGGTGTTATAATGTGTGTAAAACATCACGTTTTGGCAGGACGTAGTTTGCGGGGAAGATAATTACATATTGTTTCTACACAAATACATAATTTTCAAGCGCTTGAAGTAGCAAGGATAAGCAAAGCCTATGATAACTGCTTATTATATATCAGCGGACCGGAGAGCACAAAATAGGCCACATAGTGTCGCTGTTACATTGATCATTGCCTGGTCTTCCTCTTTCCTCGGTGCTATTATATGTTGTTAAGATGCCTGTGCCGAGCCCTTGTTGTGGAGTTGTAGCAAGATGTGAAAGCATTTGACATTTCAGGACGGTTCTTTGTTGTGTTTCTGGAAGAGATGCATGACGTGCGAGGCTTTTCATTGAAGTATGTTGCCTTTGCTTCATACAACAACTGTCTGCAGGTTCTTCGGCGGAGTTGGTCTTTTACTAGAGTAATAATTACTATACCTTCATCTTTTGCACAGTGAAAAATTCATGCACTTAAAAATGCAAAATACACTGCAGTAAGTTTTACAGTAAACTTTGCAGTTGTTATCAGGATCTCAAGATCACTGTAGACCACTTTAATCATGTATCACTTAAAATGAGTGAGCAGTATTTATAGTTAAAAGCTTCTAGTTGTAGGGTTGCCAGTTCAGAGAGGATGCCATCGTGACATATCTTCATCTTCTAGGTGATGGCAGATGTAGCAATCCCACGGCTTCAGCCATAAGAAAAAGTTGTAATCTCTTACAGTAACAACGTCAGTTTGATAAAAGATCGTGGCAGTAAACTAACTCCTGTTTTTGATTGTAAACTGCCGGAGCTGTTAACACATCACGATATCAGCTAAACAATCGTGGTGAGTGTCTGCCAACGTGTTATGTTCGTGCAGAGACACATGCTAAGACGTGGACGATTACTTGCGGCGAAAACGTAAAATGTGTACATGCCGTGCTGAACAGCTTCCACGATCATGCTTCTTGTTCGATCCATGGTGTATGAAATCAATTCAAACACTTTTATTTCCCCATGTCATCTGGTCAGTCTTCTGAGATATTTTTCTCTTGGCCTCGCTCTCTTTATTTTCATTGTGAATGTTCTAGTCATGACCAAGTCCACTAGCTTTAGTCTTCTTAATAACATGTCCGAGAAATTTTGAATGTCGTCTTTTTATATCTTTAACTCGTTTTTGTTGTTAAGAAACTTATGTGATGACCTTTTCATACATATTTGTTTCTGTCAGTCCAGGGTATTTGTTGCAGGTTTCTCAACAACGACATCTTATTCGTAGATTCATGAAGCATGATCTGACAGAGGCGTGAGAGTACGGTGGTTGCTTCCCTTCCTTATCCTTTCCCCGCTAGCCTTTATCTAAATAAGCAAAGCAGCGGGGTGGCTGTTGTCATCTGCTGTTGTTTATTCACAGCTGACATCAGATATCCAGCTGCAGCCACCTGTTAGAAAGATATGTAATACACAGCCGTACCACCACTTACGGCCGAGGTCCCATGGGACTGTTTGTATGTTGTGATCCGTTTTGCGATTAATTTCCACACAGTTTCTGTGCTAATGTGCATTCTGATACTATTTTTAAACTGATAGGAGACGTAGGAATCTTTTAACTTGTTGTAGTAGTGAGCTTAGTGTCTTGACTTTGCCATAAAGACAAAGATGTTTGCCACGTCACCTTACGATTAGGGTCCTGTGTGGGGCCCTAAGACCACGTGACTGAACCATCAGTTTGAGCTCTCAGAAAGTCAGTCTTACCAAAATGTGTGAGAATTAAAAGCCAATAAGGTCTGGTCAGACACTATAGTAAAATAACATCCCAAGTTATTAACCTGTTATTTTTTTTTAAAAGACATGATTAGAGTATTTACATGTGCAAATAGCTTAAGCGGACAAATATTAAGCCCAGAATCTCTGTTATCAGGCACCATGGTTGATCATTCCTGTGTATACATCTCAAGCGATGATGATCTCCATCATCTTGTTTGATGGATTCTGTCATATCATCTTCTCAGTCTGCCCCTTAGTCTGTCGTCTTCTTGTCCCTGCTCTTCCCGTTTGTGTACGTTTTCAAGGTCACTGCTTCTCATTGGATGTTTAATTACCTCTTTTTTTTTAGTCTTCTCGTAGTTTTAATTACATTCTGTCTGTTTCTTCGCTGGCATATGTCTACCTTCCTGGACGCCTGTCACCTTCCTGGACGCCTGTATACCTTCCTGGACGCCTGTCACCTTCCTGGACGCCTGTATACCTTCCTGGACGCCTGTATACCTTCCTGGACGTCTGTATACCTTCCTGGACGTCTGTCTACCTTCCTGGACTCCTCAGATATTCTTCACATTACTCTCACGCATCACTTCTGTGCTGCATCTACAGTTTGGTGACTCGCCTAGAATATTTATGTTACAGAAAGTATTGACGAAAGTTTTCGGCAGAATCTAGCACAGAGAAATTTCAGGAGTTTAAGCAAAATCACGTTTTATAACAGTCGTAGACTAGTACGTGCAGTTATCATGAACAGTATATTTGGTGGATTGGTTCCCACACAGCGGCCTCGTAGACGAGGATGGCCTCTTTCACTGACTCTCTCTTGAAAAGCTTGTTGATTTAGAAAGCAGTAGCAGAAACTCTAGTAAACGAGCAGGACGGAAGGAAGACAGATCACAAAGCTATATGACCACCTGGCCGGCAGGTAATAAATACATCTGACTGATCACATCATTGCAGTATCACAAAGGCACATCCTTGCGGTATCACAAAGACACGTCCTTGCGGTATCACACAGACAAGAAGTTTATGGAAACGTGAATAAAGAACATGAAAAACTCATCACGAATAACCCAGACAGGTTCAGCTGCTGACGTAAGAATGATGAGCATACATTTGAAACTGTGAAACACTTCAGCTGTTATAGAACAAATAGAGAAGAAGAGCGCTAAACTGAAATGTAGCTTCAGAGAGAGAAAGGAAAGCTCAGTATTTCATATATGCTTGATAATCCTGAATATTTAACTACTTAAGCGTAGCGTCGAGTGCAGACACAGAAATGACACTGCGAGTACATAAGGCAAAGTTCAAGTGACAGAGGAGGAAATTTGACAGACTAAAAAACAGTATAAAGGCGCGTTTAATCCAGTAAGTAAGTGTAGAAGAATTATGAGGAGTCTTTATTTCTGTAGCTACAGTGATCACTTGTGGCTGTGCGTGTGTGGCTGTGCCTGTGTGGCTGCGCGTGTGTAACTAGAAGAAAACTATGGATGAGGAAGACCAGAGATTTTTAAAATCTGATGACCTCATGCAGCTGACAGAAAAAAAAAATACTCCAGAAAAAAGAAAACAACCAAACAATCAGAACTGCGCAGAGATAATTGGCAGATATTAATAAACCATTCTTAAGGAAATGACACAAACACATTTTGCTTAGCGGACTTGGAAGAAAACGCGTTGACAAAAGCTTTCCTATTTGTATAGAAATTTGAAATCATATTGTTCAGCGTAAGCGAGACCGTTTATTCGGACCAAACAAAATGTTTGTGCTTACTCCCTGCACTGTGCAACGGCAGATACACGGTTTTGCTCTCACGTTTATTTGTTGAACTATTTTAGCTTGTTCATGAACGATCTGAAGATTTGAGCTTTGTGCCAGGTATATCAGGCTGTCAGTGGAGCAGTGCAAGAGATTTCTGTTGGAATGTCCTTGTTAAAGAACATCCGCGCATGCGCGCTCACAGATTCCACAGCGCTGACCCACTTAAATCATTGTTGTATGAAATCACCTGTTTTGAGGGCCAGTTGATGAGCGCCCTCACTGCATCTTGCTCCGGCACGAGTACGCAACGTAATCAGAGACGGTCAATAATTTTTATTTTTAAACGGAACCATTTAGATTGACGCAGTCTGAAATTACATCGATGGAACTGAAAACCAATCTTCCAACAACGTTGCCATAGCAACATTAAGGGGGGAAAAATGCAAAATGACAATAGTTTGAGACATAGAGCTGCACCCGTTTAGACTTACAACTTCCACGAGTCACGTAAACGCAACCGTGACAGGGAGTGTGCAGCATTGACTGGATTAAGGAAGGCCGTCTTATCGTGGAGGGAGACACGTCGTTTCGCCGTTATAAACGAAGACCGCTAGGCACCTATTGCGGGGATTAAGTCTTCCTGTAATCTGTCGTGTTCTCTTGCAAGCTCGTTTTGTTGAAGAAGAAGAATCTGGGAAATTTACCTGTGATAACAGGCTGAGCCGTGTTCTCAGGGTTCGGAGAATAAAAGCTGTTTCTTGATTTTCTACATATGCAGGTTTGATGTTTCCTCGGTCTCTTGATAGTATTCTCCTTGCTCTTTATGACTCTTTATACCATGATGATCCTCTGCCTAGTTGTGCAGCGATGGCAGCGTCTAGCACTTCAGCATCTTCTTTCTCTTTGTGCAGGATGGACATTTTGACAGGAGCCTCGACAACTGGCTCGTTTTGTTTCTTTTTTTTTTATCACACCTGTCAAGTCACAAGATCCCTGTCTCTGTCTATCTCTCACATCTAAAACTGACGTTTGCATCTGATTTCTGACATGTTGCATGCGCGAGACAGACTACCATTAAATTCCGTGCCTTTTGTCAGCTTTTCTGCCGGCTATTCCTTTTTTTCTTCTTCGTCAATAAATCATTTAATTCTCATTATTTTGTGATTGTTTCTGGTTGTGAAGAATTTCTGTGGTGGCATCTCCCTTAGTCCCAATCTCAGCCACTTTATTCCTTCGTTTCTGGTCATTAACGTGAAGAGCACTTCGCGAAGAAGAGAAGTGCGCCTCCAGTGCCATTGATTTCCTACTGTCCAGCGTATTTTGCTTTCCAGGGAAGGGTTTAGGGTAAATGCGATTGTTTCTAAGACTAACACGGCCTCTGAGCTGACAGCTGATAACTGCTGATCCTCACTGACATTACTGTTCTTGATCTGTTTTACTGTGGTCTGGGGGTGGGGGGGGGTGGGTGGTGGTGTATATCTAATCACATAACATTGAAAACTCTTTTTTGGCTGTAATCGAAATTGCCTTTTAGCGGCTTCATATTTGTTCCTTCTTTACCGTACACTATATGTTGCTTTTGATTTTTGTAACGTGGTATAGTTCAAGTGATTTATTTTCATTTTCTTCACGAGTAAATGCAGACATATGTGTTTCTCCTTGCTTGTTTAATCTGTATAAGGAAAAATATTAGTCATAGACATTAGTGAGATGCATGGATTAATCTTTAATAGAGTAATATTAGCCACATCAGATAAGCAGATAACACGAGCCTCATAGCAGAAAACCTAAAGAATCTTACACGAGTAAAGGACACAAACCAAGAATATGGATTATAAATAAGTGTACAAGAAGTATGGCAAATCTTTACCTTTTGTTCGTTGTAAATGTACAATAAGTATGGCAAATCTTTGTCTTTATCTTCTGTTCATTGTTAAATAAGTGTACAAGAAATATGGCATGTCTTTGTCTTTATCTTCTGTTCGTTGTTAAATAAGCATCAGAAAGACAGCGGACATGGCAGTCTACAGAAAAGAAACTTCATAGAAATTTACGTGTTAAAACACTTGAATTCATAAATTCAGGACACATGGTAACAGATGATAGGAAGTGTTAAATAACAGAAGAATAGGACTGGCTAAATGTGCTTTCAACACAATGGAAAATCTTCTTCCTTTGAGACACAGGGCACCGCAACTGAAGCTGAGAATAGTCAGCTTCTGTGTATACTCCACACTCCTCTGTGGTGTAGAATAAAGTTCTTACCTTAATTACTCTCTCTCTCTCTCTCTCAGTCTCTCTCTCTCTCTCTCTACATCCATCCATCCATCCTTTCCTCTTCCAGCACCTCCCTCCCCCCCCCCCAGCATTGTCCAATATGCCCCCTTACTGTCTTTCCCTAGACTGTAGAAATGATCACCTCTACCACCAGTCCTGTCAGATACTAGTATGATTTCAGAAGATGTCAGTAGCCTGGTTTTACTTGACATATGTAATGTTTATGTAGGAGCTGAACAGCTACAGTCCAACTGTCATCTAGCCCGTACCCCCATTATTTGTTTTCCATAGCCTGCAAGTAGTGTAGATACACGGGTGTTAAACATGGACGTTAAATACGAAAGCGAAAAAGAGACTGAAGTTTTGGAAATATGTGTATACAGAGAAGAATACAGTGAGTTCGATGAACGGAAAAGACAACAAACAAGTACTGAACCAACTAAAACAGAAAGAGAAAATGATGAAAAACAGAACAACCAAACAGTTCAGGTATTTCAGTCATATTAAAAGGGTATAAGGCGATGATGAGAACCATACTTTATGGGATAGTAGAAGGGAGGGGGAAAAGATAATGAGAAGATGACAGAGAACTAAAGTATGTGGGTGAACAACATCAAGTGATGGACATGATTCAACTTGGCTGGGTGCGATGTGAGGGGAAAGGACAGAGCAAGTCTGCAGTCAGCCTTCCCTGGTGATACGGCACACGATGGTGATGAGAATTGCCATTTCTTTTTTTCTTATTTTAAGCAGAAATAGTGACATTATAGTTCACCTTGTCGTATACATTTGACCTTTAACAAAAAAAAAATGGCATTATCTTCATGGCCGCTATTCCAAAGCCAGACAAGCTCTTGTCAAACCTCCACAGTGTGTTCGTGTCCCTGCTAATGAAGTGTGAGCGATACTTACTGCCGGAATGTGTTTGTGACTAGCCAGGCTTCAAGTGCCACAAATGTACGTTGTTTCGGGGTTTCTCTGAGTTTAACCACCACCGTCTTGGTAAATTATCGTTGATTAACACCAGGCTTGCAGTTTTTTCAAACTCTCCTAGCAGTATCCAGTTATACGTAATGGAGCGTTAAAGCTAAGTCTGGGCTTCTTGAGGTGATGATGCCCTCTGTCGCGGTGCCTTTATTTCCTGTAACCAGACAACGGCGTGTTAAGTGCCCACGTTAAGCTGAGTAATTGTATTGTAGGACGAGCACAACCAGTTCCTCTATTGTAATGAATCTGTTGTAGAGTAGTTGCAGTACTCCAGAATATTAGATGTTTACAATGAAACACTTGAAAACAGAGTCAGCGTGTAAAATAACAGAAGGCTTACATTAACTGATTGGCAGTCTTATTCTAATGTGTCGTGTCCACCTTCTTTTTTTTTCCCTGGTGCTCGCTTTGCCTTTGTTTGGCTGCACCGAGTGTGTTTTGTGAGTTAAAGTATTGTACTGTAGCAAAGATTGTCACTCTGACTGGAGCTTAAGAACTACCAACATACGTGGTGGTGGTGGTAGTAGTGGTGATAGTAGTGGTGGTAGTAGTAGCGGTGGTGGTGGTAGTAGTAGTGGTGGTGGTGGTAGTAGTGTGGTGGCGGTGGCGGTAGTGTGGTGGCGGTGGTGTTGGTAGTAGGGGTGGTGATAGTAGTGGTGGTAGTAGTGGTGGTGGTAGTGGTAGTATGGTGGTAGTGGTGGTAGTAGTGGTGGTGGCGGTAGCATGGTGGTGGTTGTAGTGGTGGCGGTAGTGTGATGATGGTACTAGTAGTGGTAGTGACGGTAGTAGTGGTGGTGACGGTAGTGTGGTAGTGGTAGAAGGGGTGGTGATAGTAATGGTAGTGGTGATAGTACTGGTGGTGGTAGTGGTGGTGGCGATAGTGCGGTGATGGTGGTAGTAGTGGTGGTAGTAGTGGTGATAGTACTGGTGGTGGTGGTAGTAGTAGTGGTGATGGTGGTGGTGGCGGTGGTGGTGGTTGTAAGGGTGGTGGTAGTAGTGGTGATAGTAGTGGTAGTAGTGGTGGTGGTGGTTGTAGTGGTGATAGTACTGGTGGTGGTAGTGGTGATGGTGGTGGTGGTAGTACTGGTGGTGGTATAGTGGTGGTTATAGTAATAGTGGTGATGGTGGTGGTAGTAGTGGTGGTGGTAATGGTAGTAGTGGTGGTAGTAGTGATAGTGATGGTAGTAGTGGTGGCAGTAGTGATGGTGGTGGTAGTAGGATGGTAGTAGTGGTGGTGGTAGTAGTAGTGGTGGTGGTAGTAGTGGTGATGGTGGTAGTAGTGATGGTGGTGGTAATAGTGATAGTGGTGGTAGTAGTGGTGGTGGTAGTAGTAGTGATGGTGGTGGTAGTAATGGTGGTGGTAGTGGTGGTGGTGGTAGTAGTGGTGGTGGTTGTGGTAGTAGTAGTTACGATGGTAGTGGTGGTGGTATTAGTAGTGGTGGTGGTAGTAGTGGTGGTGGTGGTAGTAGTGATGGTGGTAGTAGTGGTGGTGGTAGTAGTGGTGGTGATAGTGGTAGTAGTAGTGGTGGTTGTAGTAGTGGTGATGGTGGTAGTAGTAGTGGTGGTGGTAGTTGTGATGATGGTAGTACTGGTGGTGGTAGTGGTTATGGTAGTAGTGGTGGTGGTAGTAGTAGTGATGATGGTGGTGGCGGCTTCCACAACCTCTAACATCGAACTACAGTGGACCTTTAGAAGTCAAACACAATCCGTTTGGGAACGCCGTTGGACTTTCATATTGTTCGACTTTCAGATTGTTCGACTTTCAGATTGTTCGACTTTGGAGATTAAATTCCCCATATGAAATAATGTAAATTGAATTAATCCGTTCCGGACCCCCAAAACGTACCCATTATAAAATACTTTAACTACAAATACTGGTTATTTAAACCTGTACAATAAAGCTAATGCACATTAAATCATACATTAACACTATGAAGTTGTTATAATGACAATATAATACCTTACATTTATCTAAACCATCCAAAGTTTTTCTACTTCTTCTACTGCCAGGGATCTTTCACTGGTAAGGGATTTTTAATGGCTTTCTTCTTCTTTAGTATGGTCGCTGTTGTCGACTTAGCCATCACTTTTGAAACAGCCAGCTCCGATACTCTTGTACTTAGCCATCACTTATTAAACAGCCAACTTTGATATCCTTGTACTTAGCCATCACTTATTAAACAGCCAGCTTTGATACCCTTGTACTTAGCCATCACTTATTAAACAGCCAGCTTTGATACCCTTGTACTTAGCCATCATTTATTAAACAGCCAGCTTTGATACCCTTGTACTTAGCCAGTCATCCCTGTTCTTGGAATTATTCTCTGCTTCCTTCTGTGTGTATCCCTTGTCTCTGAGCACTGTCATAATTTCTATTCTCAAAACAGCCTTGTACTTAGCCATCACTTATTAAACAGCCAGTTCTGATACACTTGCACACTCTCCCATTTAGTGATAAGTTCCTTTTTCAGTTCTGTTGTGGTCACTCATCCGTTTAGGCTTTTCAGCACAACTTTCTTTTGTGCCACTACAAATTGGTAATATTAAAGATGGAATTATTTTTTTAATCCAAAAACAAAAAAAATCTCAGTAAAAACACACTTGGAAAACACAAGTTTGGTTTGTTTTGAGTTTCAACCCGGATTTTCGTCCAGTTTCTTGTTCTAGTTTCAAGTTCTTCGAGTTTCAAACCGTTCGACTTTCGAGGGTCCAGTGCTCTTGAAAACCGTGCCCCGAGACGGTGCAGCATTTGCAAGAATATTTCCCAGATACTGTTCTCCGATGTGCAGCTTTAAAGTCTCAACAACAAAGAAACAAAAAACACAACTAATGTGACTGCAGACCTGGAAGCATACACACTAAACCGACATTTAGAATGGGTTTTCTTTTCTCTCTAAATATGGAGAAATTGTTATGTAGTAGTAAAAGGTCACCGGCAGCAGGGCAAACGGAGAATTTTGCTGATGACACCGTTTTTCAAGATGTTGACACTTTGGAGGAAGATTTACACGAAGCTCTTTGTATTAATGATAAGATTTCTTTGTATGTTGTTGGGAGGGCGGACTGTAGTAACGCGGAGACCGTGAGAGCAGATGTAGAAGCATTTATAGCCTTGCTGGCTGCGATGTATGTGAAGTGGCAGAAACAGTTTTCTCAGATTACAGGAATTAGCGGGGAGGTCATTAGAACAGCCGTGTCAGGTAAGAATTATGATAATATGCTGTAATTTGTTATTTTATAGCTGAGCTATGGTAATGCCATGTAAATCGTCGGGCTGGTTTCTGTCACGTTTGAAGATCTGTTTCGTTGGTCTGTTGTTTAAGGAAGCTCCCTAACTCCTCTGACAAAAAGCCTATATAATCTTCCTAGAGTGGCTGACGTCTCTAGGTTTTTTTCCCCTTTATATTAGTCACTAGATATTATATCAGTGGAACGAATTCAACAATAACGTAGAGATAAGACAGATGAGTGAACAGCCTGTCTCATGTGTGATCAGAAAAAGAATATGGACGTATGTCAGTCATGTGATGAAAGAAACGGTCAGAGAGTCCCCAAACAAGCTGTCAGCTGGAACACAACAGGCCGAAGAAAAAGATGTCGACCATGTGAAACTTAATATTGTTAAGAGAGGCCAGTTCAGTGGGCATAACATCCCTTGATGAGACTGAAAAACTCGCCGAGGACAGGAAATCTTGGGCAACTACTATGCGACGTTCAGGGGCACGGGAAGGATGTAAGATGTAAGGTTAGTGACTAAGTAAACTATGAAAGTCCAAGTCATATGACGCGAACTTGTTGAAGAGCGTTCAGCGTCAGTGACTCGTGTAATATTACATGTGTCTAGACAGTCGTGTCAACGATAAATCTTTTGGTTGTCATAAATGTCTTGATTTAGCCGCTAAGTTATGCATGAAAGAGTGGCACGTGTCCACGTTCATTTTCAGCTTTCTAGCATAAGTTGGGTTCTTTTAGGACTTTTTTTTTCGTACGAGTGCCTATGTAGGATTTGTCGATCGCAAAACATAGTCTATCCTGGGTTTAGAAAGTTTCTTCTTTGTGGCTGTCTGCGTGGAAGGGCTGTCTTCATTTCTTCATTGACACTGTTATCTCAGTGTTGCACATTCATTTTTATTCATTGGCCAAGTTTCTGTCAGGCCATTGCTGCTTTTTCTGACCCGTTTTGTTTCTTCACACGAGGCTAATCTGAGGGATTTCTGTTTGGAAGCAGCTCCACGAAATAAATCTTGCTTGTATTCACGTTACGGCTATTAGAAAGTGCCGCTGTGGACTTGGTCGTGGAAATGTACATTTCGAGTAATTCTGAAAATGGAAATCGAGTGACTGCGACAAGTTGTCATGTCATCTTAGTGCTGTGTATGTTTTTTTAGTATTCACATTCCTGGATGTGTAGCGCACAGTCGATTTTATTTTATGATTTCATTGTTTTAGAGCATGAAGTCGATTGTATTTTATGTTTTCATTGCTTTAGAGCACACTGTCGATTTTATTTTGTTTTCATTGTTTTAGAGCACACAGTCGATTTTATTTTATGTTTTCATTGTTTTAGAGCATGAAGTCGATTGTATTTTATGTTTTCATTGCTTTAGAGCACACTGTCGATTTTATTTTGTTTTCATTGTTTTAGAGCACACAGTCGATTTTATTTTATGTTTTCGTTGCTTTAGAGCACACTGTCGATTTTATTTTGTTTTCATTGTTTTAGAGCACACAGTCGATTTTATTTTATGTTTTCGTTGCTTTAGAGCACACTGTCGATTTTATTTTATATTTTCATTGCTTTAGAGCACACAGTCGATTTTATTCTATGTTTTCATCATTTTAGAGCACACAGCTAATTCTGTTTTGTGTATTCATTGTTTTAGAGCACACAGCTAATTCTGTTTTATGTATTCATCATTTTAGAGCACACAACTAATTCCGTTTTATGTATTCATCGTTTTTGGAGCACACAACTAATTCTGTTTTTGTGTATTCACTGTTTTAGAGCACACAACTAATTCTGTTTTTGTGTATTCATTGTTTTAGAGCACACAACTAATTCTGTTTTTATGTATTCATTGTTTTAGAGCACACAACTAATTCTGCTTTGTGTATTCTTTGTTTAAAACACGTCGTTATTCAAAAGTGGACGGCAAGTTAGCTTGAAAAAAAATGTCAGGATGAAAGATAGCGTTGTGCCACAGCGTCGTCATTTTCATAGCATGCGTTGTGTCAGTGTCATTTTCATAGCTTGGAGTTAATCTGTGGCAACTTTCAAACAACTGGAGGTAAAATGCACAAATTATGTATGTATTATTTTCCATTAACTTGTAACTTGTCTTATGCTGAGAAATTTTCATAGAAAAATTGCTACTGAAATGTATATTTTCAGTCGTTGATGGTCTAGTACAGTTTGTCACATGATTTCTCTATGAACTGCCACAGTTTGTCACATGATTTCTCTATGATCTGGTACAGTTTGTCACATGATTTCTCTATGAACTGCCACAGTTTGTCACATGATTTCTCTAACATCTGGCACAGTTTGTCATATGATTTCTCTATCATCTGGTACAGTTTGTCACATGATATCTCTGTGATGTACCCGTATATATCGGACTGCCGTGATGTCATTTTATCGTCTCTGAAAAATACGTTATATTGACCGTAAAATCTTGACTGACTTCCTCACCTATAACAGTTTTGCTCGATTTAGTTTAAATAATGAAATAGTTCACCTACCTATTGTTTACATATTGGCGAAATATACAGTCTGGGTAACTGTATGCAGCTGCTCTTGACATATGCAAGTTTAATATTTCTTATCGTCCGCGAAAGAGTCCATTATTAATTGCAAATAAATGTAAGCAGTTAATGCGATATTTTCTGTACGGTATTAACTGTGTTGTTATATACAATGTATTCTCAGTTTCTATTTTTTTTCCTCGTTTTCTTTAGTGAAGGAGGCCTTTGGCCGAGCCATTATTTATACTACTTTAGGTTGTCATGTTTGTTCTTCACAATATTTTTACTATCACTAAGAAAGTTTTGCATTCAGTGCTAGGATAGCTAACATGTTTTGTGCGCGTTAAGTTCTGGTTGACAGGCCTGAAAATGTTGACCTGTTCTTCCTTACATAAATCGAGAAGCTGAAAATAGAAGCACAGATTATTCTGGAGTTTGGGGAGGCCCTGGATTTTCAAGCCAGCGAAGAGAAAGCTACAATTGATATAATGAAATGGCACTCTCAGCTTTACAGAGAGATCTTTGATCTTTTTTATTGGCAGTTCATGGAGAGACTGGGCATTGTGGCGTATTGAAGGCTGGCGTGGGTGTGTGGTAATACACGTTGGTAATTATAGTGGGCACAGACAGGTCCTTGCAAAAAAACATCCTGGATGTGTACCCTTGTGCCGACGTCATTTAAATGTCAAGGAATTGTTTACCTCGTATTCTCGATGAAGTGAATATATATATATATGCTAGCCAGGGAATTGTTTACCTCGTATTCTCGATGAAGTGAATATATATATATATATATGCTAGCCAGGGAATTGTTTACCTCGTATTCTCGATGAAGTGAATATATATATATATATATGCTAGCCAGGGAATTGTTTACCTCATAAGTTTGATAGAGTGAAGATGCTAGTCAAGGAACTGTTTACGTCGTACATGATGGAGTGAATATATTAGTACACTGTAGCCACAGAAATAAAAAACATTCACTTAATGTATGTGGACATATTTTGAAGAACAGGCCTCGTAGTTCAAATAAGCAGCAGTAGCACAGTTGTGAAGCCAGCAGGAAGACAAACAAGGTTCTTCACACATGAATGAGATGCCATGCATAGTAAAGAAATTCTCCGTAAAACAGTATGGATACATCTCATTTCTCACACCTTGTCGGAGGCCGGTAACAGTTTTCGTGGAAACTTTGGTGGAGATAAATATCAACAGAAAGAACAAGATTACATAGTATGAGATGCTGTACAATGAAACAGGATTCTCTTTTCAAAGGGGACCACTGAAATGGTATGACTACTGGTTTTATTGAATCTTCTTGTGGAGTACAGTTTCAACTTATAAGTTCCTCTTGTTGCTGGTGTTCTAACCATCACCTAATTTTCTGTATTATACACTAAGAAAATACAACAAGACACCCAGGCTATCAACTCCACAAAAATAGTACAAATACAACGACTTAAACATAACTTGGCAGTCTTCCGACCAAAACAAACTGAGAATTCCCACAAAGCCAACTGGTGTAGTTTATCATCAGACAACACACATTTATTAATGGACCAAAATGAGGGGTGAAATCATGATGATGGGAATGTAGCCATCAGGCTGAACAGAAATTCACAGTAACAAATGCCCGGCGTGAGATGACCTCTACGCCACATGGGCAAAGAAAACCTTACAATGATTTATACATACAAAAAATCATACTTACAAGCTTACCCAAAGACTGCAACTCACACAGGGAAAATAAACTAAACTAATTCTAACAACAACAATGCTCTCTCTATCACATTTCTCGAGACAATCACACCGTTCCACAAAGCACGTCCATCCTGTTACACATTCACACCAAGACTCTCTAACGACCGGCTTTTTGCACACGGACCTTTCTAACGACATAAGTTGTGGTCTACGCAAACACAATTATTAGCACTACACAAATAATCTCTGAACAGAATTGCTATTCTGTTACAACAAGGCCATTCATTCATTCATTCATTTGCATGTCCCTTACGAAACTTTGCCTCCCAAACAGCACTCCTGTAAGGCCTCTCGGTTGTGAGCAAGATGGCCTGCTTCTGATGCATCCATTTGCAGATCGTCAACAATGTCTTGCAGCCATCTTCGCCTTGGTCTTCCTCCCATTCTTTTTTCCCATTATGTACCCTTCCAAGACAGTCTTCTCTAGATTATCATGACGTTTAATATGTCCAAAATATTTAAGTTTTCTCTATTTAATCCTCTTTACTAGCCAGCCTTCTTCAATATTAAGTTCTTGTAGTATCGACATATTTGTTCTTTTTTTTTGTCCATGATATTTGAAGAGCTCTTCTGTAACATATACATTCAACGACATTTGTGTTTCTCAGCTGTTTTGTTAAATGTCCAGGTCTCACAGGCATATGTTGCGATCGGAAAGATGTATGCCCTTAAAAATCTTATTTTTGTAGTTCTGTCTGTTCCTCTCCACAGATTCTTTAGTTGTTTTACTTTCTGAAGAGCGATAGATGTCCTCGTTTTAATTTCCCTCATTGTATCTCTATTATTAGTTAGTAGTGATCCAAGATATTCAAAACTCTCCACTTCTTACAATTTTTCCTCATTGATACATATTTCAGCTGCCTTGTTTGTTTTGTCATTTGTCATCAATTTAGTTTTCTTTGCATTAACACAGAGGTTTTACTCTTCGCTGTTCTTACGGACTGACACAATTAGTTTTCCATTCCTTTTTGTGTTGCGACAGTAATACTGTGTCATCAGCATATCAAATCTCTGGTATTTCATAACCTCCAATTGTTATGGCATCGTAATATTCTTTGTCTACATCTTCTCTAACATTCCTCATTATATTTTCAGTATACAAGTTAAGTAAGTAAGGCGACAATATGCACCCCAGACGGACCCCTTGTTTTATGTCAAACCAAGCTGTTGTTTCACAATCTATTCTTACTGCTGCTTGTTGGTCTAGATACAGCAGTGATGTTAATTGTGTCAAATGTATTGGTAATCTCATTTTTTCCATTATTTCCCAAAGTTTCTGGTGTTGTACACAATCAAATTCATTTGATTAGTCTATAAAGGCTAAATATAGATTCACATTAAACTCTCTGCACTTCTCTATTATTAATCTTATATTGAATATATGATCATCTCTTCCTTTCCTGAAACCAGCTTGGACCATATTGACTTCTTCTTCTATTTTCTTACGAAGTCTACCCATTATGATTTTAACAGAATTTTACTGGCATGACTAATCAGGGCAATAATTCTGTAGTTTGTGCATAATTTCAGGTTACCGTTTTGTCACAGTGGTATGAATACAGTTCTTTTCCATTTTTTGGCAGTGGTATGAAAACAGTTCTTTTCCATTCTTTTGGCCAAATACCTGAATGCCATATCTTTTTACATAGTGCATGATAGATTGTTGCACATTCCGTTCCTCTTGCTTTAATAAGTTCAACTGTTATCTCATCACATCCTGGTGATTTACCATTTTTCAGATTCTTTATTGCTCATAAAACTTCTTTTATTGTCTGTTCGGGTTCTTTCTCCTCCGATAATAATTCACACTGTTGATTTCTGCTTTCACGGTTGGTTGTTTCATACATTCCTCTGCAATATTCCTTCCATCGTTCTAGAATTTCCTCTGTCTCTGTCAAGATATTCCTCATCTCGTCACAAATTACATTTAGCTTAGGTGTGACATTTCTCGTCAATGTCTTCATTTCTTTAAACATTTCACTATCTCTTCCACACTTCTGATGTCCTTCTATTCTTTCACAACAATCTTGTATGTATCGTTTGTTGTCTTTTCTTATTTTTCTTCGTACTTCTTTTGTTAAAGATTTATATTTCTCTTTGTTGTTATTTGTCACTTTCCATTTCGTCTTCATTTCTATACGTTGTTTTATCAGTTCTAGTGTGCCTGCTGTAATCCATCCATTCTTTTGTGTTTTCTGTACAAGGTATGAGTTAGATTATTGGAGGGAGTCAGAGGTGCAGTACTAAAGCTGTATGATAACGGTCAACGATTCATAACTGACTGATGGTTGCGTCAGGGTTATTGAAACAGCTAATCAAGACTCTGGTGACAGACTGTAGTCTGTGGGCCGAGTGATTAGGATTCATTATAGAAAGGCAAGCCAGATTCTAAAAATGTGCCAGGCTGAAGTCATATGCCGGGTCGAAGGACGCAGATATCACAGCCTAGTTGCAAATTGGAACAGCGTAACCAATTCCATTTTGCAGGACGAACGTAGAAGAAGATTATTGGACCTTCACCTTTAAGAATAGAGGTAACGCCGGTCTTTTTCTTGAGATTTTATTAAGAGAGGATACCGGTTAGGCGATAAAGAAAAAAAAAGCCAAAAAGAAATAAATGTAATAACGATAATGTTGTTATAGCCATGTGCTGTAGTGTTTACATCTGTGCTAGAGTCTGATTAAAGAATGAAACAGCGAAGCGCTGACCATGTGATTTATCACATCGAAACGTCCGGAAGTAGAAAGCCATTGCCTCTTCTGTGTCATGTTTTGTTAAAATTCCTCTTTCTAAAATTTAACATGAGTCTGAAAAAATTGTTATTCCTACTCCGCTGCGTAGCTAATTCATTTTGAGCATGTGTGTGTGTGTTTTTTTTTAATTAGGTGAGGCGTCTTTGCGCATGTCCGTGTTATAGTGTTATGGGAGATTTATTTGATTATATCACTACTATCATGTAAATTCTGTAGTTTCAGACAGTGCTTGACGAGATAGCATGGAGAGGAGGGAGGGTCTTGATTACCCAAGAACATGAAGAGTATTTTCGCGAGAAAGAAGGGTCGCAAACTTGGTATCTTTTAATTCTTTTCTCGTCAGTTTCCGACTGGTTACATCTAAAAAAAAAAATCAGTTTTACCCGCGGAAGTTGAACGCCGTTGTTTAAGTTGATGGACAAGTAGAGAATAAAATAAACTTGGTTTCTGTTCTGTGATATAGAACAATGTAGTGACGTATATTCATATAATTGTTTAGGAGTTTGTCATTGTTTTATCCAGATCTTAATACAGGAGTACAACAGGGCGAAATAACAACTCTGTCATCATAAAAACTGCTGGAAAACAGCATTCTTTCCATTAATTAATGCTGTATGCTTTAAATGGTACTAGACGGTGAAACAAAATTATGTTTATTTCTTTGTAATGATTTTATGTGTATGTGTGCTTTTGTGTGTGTCGTGATATTTGCTCGTTAGTTTTCTGACGTGTATGTGTGCTAAGAGTGTTGTATTTGCTTGCTTTGTAAGTTATCTTTTTTCCCCTTCCACAATACGAGTATGTTCTTCTCCTACCTAGTGATCTCATGTACGAGATTTGATAAACTTATCAAGATGGAAGGCACATATCGATTGTTTATACGAATATACTCAAGAAACACATAAAAAAAGTAAAGATAGTCCCATAGCATTTCAAATGCCGTAGGGGGTGAAGCGTTAGAGACCTCATTATGCTGGGTCATCAGCGTGTGAGGTAGGGTGACCAGTTCCTTTCCTCGCTGCCTTTACTTCCCAGATTTTCTCTGGTACCCATTTTACGAGGCTGGGTCGACCTCAGGGCCGTATTGGTCGGAAAAAAAAAATCCCGCTCAGCTGGGGATTCGAACCCTCGACCATTTGGTTGCTAGACGAGTGCTCTAACCACTACGCTAGCCGGCCCATAAAGAAACACATACATTTGATTTATACGAATATACTCAAGAAACACATACATTTGATTTATACGAATATACTCAAGAAACACATACATTTGATGTTTATCAGACACATTTGCTACGATAACTCTTTTTTACTCTTGTTTAATTCATTCGGATATGTTTTGATCTGGATTTTTCATCAACTGTTAATATGACCGACTTGTCTGCTTTATTTGCAAAAGGCCCGTTCTGAGTTTTACTTGAAATGAAAATCATTGAGGAGAGAAAAAGTAGCAAAACTTTCCATCTGATAAAATATTTGGAGAACAAGATTTGTAAAGTTTCAGAATCAAGCAGTCCGGGATGTAAGCTTGTTAACCGTGGGCGTGGTCCAGGCTGTCGTTTTTTAAAATCTTTTCTTCTAAATCTCTTCAGTCGTTTTTTTAAATCCTTTCTTCTAAATCTCTTCAGTCGTTTTTTTAAATCCTTTCTTCTAAATCTCTTCAGTCGTTTTTTTAAATCCTTTCTTCTAAATCTCTTCAGTCGTTTTTTTAATCCATTCTTCTAAATCTCTTCAGTCGTTTTTTTAAATCCTTTCTTCTAAATCTCTTCAGTCGTTTTTTAAGTCTTTTCTTCTAAATCTCTTCAGTCGTTTTTTTAAATCCTTTCTTCTAAATCTCTTCAGTCGTTTCTTAAGTCTTTTCTTCTAAATCTCTTCAGTCGTTTTTTTAAATCATTTCTTCTAAATCTCTTCAGTCGTTTTTTTTTATCCTTTCTTCTAAATCTCTTCAGTCGTTTTTTTTTTGCAGTCCTTTCTTCTAAATCTCATCAGTTGTTTTTTAAATCTTTTCTTCTAAATCTCTTCAGTCGTTTCTTAAATCCTTTCTTCTAAATCTCATCAGTCGTTTTTTAAATCCTTTCTTCTGAATCTCTTCAGTCGTTTTTTAAAAATCCTTTCTTCTAAATATCTTCAGTCGTTTTTAATGATTTTTTTTAGAAATCTAATCAGTCGTTTTTCTTTATGCCGTTATGCATGAATTTAAAGAATTTCTCGAGCAGTACTTGTAAAGAAGTTGATAATGGCGAGAAGAAAAATGCTGAGGTGTGTAACGATTCAGAGGAGAGAGAAAGCGGCAGTGGAAGCTGTTTATGAAAGCGGTGCAGGCGGTCGTGGCTGGACACTTAAATCATCTTATAGTTTTACTTGCTTTGTTATGTTTGTTGTCTTCAGATTAGTGAGCGACTTCTTATCATAGAAGAAAGAAAATATAATATCTTCTTCTTCTTAAGCTTTCCGAGCCATTAAAGCTAATTGCTGCAGATAAAGCCCGCCTCCATTGCTGTCTATTTCTAATCTTCTCTCTCCATTTGGTGACGCCAAATTCTTTGATATCCTCTTGTGTGTTGTCTTTCTATCTCTATCTTGGTCTATCCCTTAGTCTTGTTTCCATCATCTCTTGTACGTACATCATTTCCGTTTGCCTGTTCTGTACTATTGTTTCTACATGCCCAGCCAGCGTGGTCTGCTTAGTTTCAAGACATTTATAATTCTTTGGGATTTAAATCAGCTGTTAAATTCAACGTTCTTTTTAGTTCTTCTGTTGGTATCCTTTATGGGCCCAAAGATTCTTCATAGGATCTTGTTCTCAAGAGACCAGTTGAGAACAAAATATAATTTCTTCATTTTAAAAAAAAAGAGAGATTACGTACGAGTTTTTAACTTTAATTTGTTTGAAAAATTGTTAAAATAGTTAAGAGTTTATTATATTATTTGAAACAAACTATAATTTTTGAGTGTAGTAAAAAGCTTCTTGTATTAATGGGAAGAAAATGTTATTTCCTGATGAAAAATGTTAACAATGTTTAGCTGGCGCAAGTTTCATATTGTATTTTAAAGATAACAGTATCTTGTTTTGAAAGTGATAGCATGTTCAATGTAACATAAAGAAATGTGGAAGTAATATTGCTGGAGAAACATCTGCAAGTGCAGTTTAGTAATCGGTGTACTTTGTTTCAGAGCTCCCAGGAAGATGAAAAGATCTGGAGAAGAGTGAGCCTCTAGCTGACATCATCTTGTGCGACAGCGCTAGCAGCAGCGGCTCGGCCATGTCCCGCTCATGCGTCTTCGTGCCAATGCGTGCTGATCAATTAACTCACTAAAACCAATTAACGTGAACAGATTTCTTTAAGGAATTATTCTGTCCAAGACTTCTGTAGGACAAAGTGGTCACATGAGTATAGTGTTGCTCATAGCCGCCTCCCTTTTGCTTATCAATTATTTAAGTTAAGCTTCCCAAAGTAAGGAAAAGATTTGCTTCGGAATTTTAATTGGGCTTATGGCAGTAGCAAACCTTCTTAATAAAAATTTCCTTACTTCTGCTTGATCCCTTTTTTTTTTTTAATTTCGTGTAAATTTTCTGTTGTGCATGGACATATTGATGATAATCTAATATTATTCTTTGTTCGCAATGTCTAACAAAAGTGATTCCGGGAGTGAAGACACCAGCGCAGTGAATGGCAGCGCTAGTCGGACAGTAAACGGCAGCCAGTACGATGAAGACATCTGTCGCGACTACATGAGGAATGTGTGTACTCGAGGCAAGCGCTGCCGTTATCGACATCCTACCATGGAGGAACGACAAGAGCTTCCACCGCGGAGAGATCTTACCTTCTGTCATGACTACCAGAACAACGGCTGCACGCGACCAAACTGCAAGTTCCTGCATTGTTCCAGAGACGAAGAAGAATATTTCCACAGAACCGGACTGCTACCATCCCGACTCAACTACTCCAACACAAGCTGTCACGGGGTAATGAAGGCCGCAGTGCCCGTGTGTCGGGACTACCTAAATGGGGACTGTAAGCGCGGCTCAAAGTGCAAGTACCGACACGATTCAGATAAAGGATCCGGGGAACACGAACGAAGGGTTGATAGGTCGTACGATTATATTCCAGAGATCAAAAGACGTCGATATGATGATGACTATGAAATTATTCGCTGCGGGATTAGTTACACGCTTCTTGAGGATGAGATTGCTATGCTCAAGAAAAAAGTAGAGGAGCTGAAGAAACAGATCTCTGATTTAACAGCGATTAATGAAGTGCTGCTGGAACAGAACGCTCGGTACAGAGTGAGCAAAGCGGCCGCAGCCATCCAGGTGCCTACCAGTCAACAGACGCTCTCGGCAGTTGCCATCAACGCCGTCACGCCAGCTCACGCTCAGGCCAGCCTGACTCAACTCAATCCATCCCTTACGCAGCAAGTGGCTCTCAACAGCGATCTGGCCACCCAGCACGCTATGGCGGCCCAGCGTCTGGCAGCAGCTGCTGGTGGAATAGCTCAGCCTCGCTCAGCCCAGTCAGCCATTGCTGTCACGCCAACGGTCACGCTCACCCAGAACGTGGGCGGGCCTTTAGCCTTGACCCAGAGTAACATTGCCGTATCCATGGCGTCAATGCCACAGCTTCAAGTGGCACATTCGCTTACACAAAGTCTTGGCGCGCCCTCTACATCCTTGGTGTCATACCCCATCATGTCACACAACATGCGCTCAGCGGTCGAGCCAAGCAATCTCACACACTAGATCCGCCTCCTACAGCCTGCACTTTCTAAACATCTCGTAAGTATTTCTTTTACCTATGCTCATATTTAGCTGATATCCCTGCCAGTTGCTCGCAGTTTTGTGTGTAAACTGTTGAGTGACAAACTTTTCTCAGGTTTAGTCACCGCTCTACTTGGTTTGGAGATAATTGTTCACACCATCTTATCAGTTCTCTCGGTAGTTTTATCACAAGAGTACTTTTCAGATGCAGCCCATGACGTGTGTCATCAGATAAGGTTAACATGAAAAAAAAAAAACTACGACTATCGACTATCATCAATACTGCCTATTATCAGCTGTCTTATTTGTGAGGTGTCCCTAAAACTTCATTATTCTTTACGGAATAGAGCTATTTGAAACAGACATCCATTATTTGAAAAAGTTCTTTGCAAAACCTTGTGTATATTATTAAACGTCATGTCAGAAACTTTCTTTCACACAGTATCTGAGTCATTGTGTATCAGGCACACATCTCAGGGATAAATGAGTACAGTGATGGGAATGTTCCCCGGAGAAAGGATCAGAGAATCTGAGATATTTCAAACATGAGCATTGAGTTGTCACTCCATATCAATTTTAAAATCTCATTTTCCCGTCTGTGTTTGATGTTTTTCAATCTTGATGTTCTCCCTGGTGGTACTCGGTGAGATTCCTTGCCCTGGGCGTATGCTTTGTCCTTTCAGATCTTAGCACTGTCCTTTCAGTTACTGCAGATCTATGAATCTCCCAGCCTGGCTACATCATTTGCCATTGCTCTTAAAGCTAGTCTCTTGAATGCACTTGTTTTTCTTTCTCTCCGTTTTGGTCATCTTGTAGTATCATTATGTTTTAATGTTGCTCTGTTTTAATTTTTGTGTCCAGTATAGACTAGTTCTCTGTAATAAGGGCCCTTGGCGTTCAGAGTACTGTAGATGCGGCGGTGTTGTAAATAGCAAACCTTGCGATCTGAAGAGAGTGTACGATGATGTGCTCTTCACGGGTTTGCTTACCTTATGTGCTGATCTGTTTCTGTCAAACCGCATTGTACACAGACAACAGTGTGCAGTATTTATCTTTGGTTTTTAAAAAAAGCACTTACAATTTATATGTATTGGTGTCCAAGTAACTGAGTCTGTATGATACAGATGGCTAACCTAGACAGTTACTAAGTAACTGAGACTGTATGAAACAGATGGCTTACCTAGACAGTTACCAAGTAACTGGGACTGTATGATACAGATGGCTTACATACACAGTGACCAAGTAACTGAGACTGTATGATATAGATGGCTTACCTAGACAGTGACCAAGTAACTGAGACTGTATGATATAGATGGCTTACATACACAGTGACCAAGTAACTGAGACTGTATGATACAGATGGCTTACCTAGACAGTTACCAAGTGTACATGTCGATTGTTGTTCCCTCTTGATATTCTTTTCTTGTAAACTACACATTGTTTCCTTTTGTATGAGGTTATTCTTTTCTTATGAGCCTCTAGATTGTTTCTCGCTGTTTGTAATAAGAAGTTATATTTATAAATTATATATTGCTTTCTTTTTTTATTATAGGAAATTATTTTTCTTACCGTAGACTGTACATATTATTTATGGTAAAAGGTAAATTTCCCGTTTCCATTCCATTAAAGCATATTGAGGAATACCGTGTTAGGCCCGTATTTTCCATGACCTTCGGCAAATGAAAGTGTAATGTGGTCAGTATCACACCTGGCCGCTTTACCTTCCCAGATTTCTCTGGTACCCATTTCTAGAGGCTGGGTGAACCCCTGGGGCCTTTTTGGTGTGTACCAGAAAAAACTCCCACTGCTGGGACTTGAACTCGGTACCACCTGATTAGTAAACCGAGCGCCTAACCACTCAGCTAACCAGGCCGCCCATATTATATATGGTATTGTACTAAATTATTGTTCTTACAGTATTGCAGATGAATGAATGAATAAATTACTATAGACTATATATATTATATATGGTATTGTATTAAATTCGAATTCAAGAACAATGCAGAGATAAGACAGATGACTGAACAACAACCAGTCTCATGGGTGATCAGGAAAAGGAGATGGACATATGTTGGTCACTTGATGAGAAGAAACGATCAGAGAATCCCAAAACAAGCTATCAAGTGGAGCACAACAGGCCAAAGAAAAAGAGGCAGACCGCGTGAAACTCTAAAGAGGACATTGTTAAGAGAGGTCAAATTAACAGGCATAAAATCCCTTGAAGAGGTTGAAAGGCTCGCCGAAGACAGGAAAAATTGGCGATCTACTTTGCAACCCCTATGTGACGTTTAACGGCACACGAAGGATATAAGAAAGATTGTACTAAATTATTGTTCTTACTATAGATTATACATATAATGTATGGTATTGTACTAATTTTTTTTACTATAGACTATACATATTATGTATGGTATTGTACTAAATGATTCTTTTTACTATAAACTATACATATTATTTATTGTACTAAATTATTTTTCTTGTATTTCTTTTCTCAGTTTCTGTTTTATCTCGTTGCACAATCACCACACCCCACCCCACCCCCTAACTCTAGGCTCCATAGAAAGATGGACCGCTCTTTGTTTTTCACTTGCAGATCTATATAAAAGAATCTTTTTACACTAGGATGTATTCAGTCAGAGTTAAGCTAAGCCAACATAGCATGTATTCAGTCAGAGTTAAGCTAGGCCAACATAGCATGTATTCAGTCAGAGTTAAGCTAGGCCAACATAGCATGTATTCAGTCAGAGTTAAGCTAGGCCAACATAGCATGTATTCAGTCAGAGTTAAGCTAGGCCAACATAGCATGTATTCAGTCAGAGTTAAGCTAGGCCAACATAGCATGTATTCAGTCAGAGTTAAGCTAGGCCAACATAGCATGTATTCAGTCAGAGTTAAGCTAGGCCAACATAGCATGTATTCAGTCAGAGTTAAGCTAGGCCAACATAGCATGTATTCAGTCAGAGTTAAGCTAGGCCAACATAGCATGTATTCAGTCAGAGTTAAGCTAGGCCAACATAGCATGTATTCAGTTACAGTAAAGCTGTAGCATGGCCTTTTAAGTAATGATTATGGTTGTTATTATTATTAATTAATATGATTATGAAAATATACTGTAAACAAAATAGTAACATCGAATAGCGACAGAGAAAAGTAGGTAAGGAAAAAGCCAGAACACAATAAAACCTCCGACATGAAAGAGCAAGATAATGACTTAGGTAAATAACTATAGGCGAAACTGACACGCGTTCGGACGCGATTGCACACGGTTTTTAAATAAAGGAGTGACCAACTCGGCCAGCTGACCAATTAAATATTTAGAGGTGTGGCCTGTTGGACATTTGACTTACGACATATAAGTCACGGAGCAGTTTGAATGACGGACAGTCAGAACGCTCGTGGGAACCAGTAAACATCTGAAGGGTGAAGCCAAAATACTTATTGGTTAATCCATCAGCTGGACTTGAAGATAAAAAGGTGAGCAGAGAGACGAAGAAAGAAGAAGAACCAAGAAGTTCGAAAGTACAGGAGAGGAAGAAGTACGGAAGTAGAAGAGAGAGGAGACAGGAGGGAGATCGTCAGAATACCGTCGGTAGAGCAAGTAGCGACTGACCAGAACTGCAAGAGGGATAGTCAATGCACGTGGACAGTCGAGAGTGAGGAAAGAAGGTCCGACCGAACAGCCGAGAAGCCATCAATTGAGAGATAAGAAGAGAGGTCCAGAGAAGAGGCAAGTAGACTTTGCTCGTTAGTACACTACGATTGAGATACGGCAGAGGAAGACCGTCAGAAGAAATCAGAAGACAGACAAGAGAAGAAAGAGGACGAGACGATATAAAATCAGAAGTAAATGTTAGACGGAAGATGGTTTCACGTGATTCAAGTGAAGAGGAGTTGACATTTTTGAAACTTTGAGTACAGTGATTTTAGACGAGAAACTAGTTGACCACGTGTTGCAGATGTGATATAATACTGAGATAGGAAATGTTCTCGTATCAAGTGTAGAATCTTATGAAGTTGAGAACATTGCCGAAATGCTGCATATAGAATATGATAGAGTTTGTTATTGTGAACAAATGATTAAGTGTTTCTATTCAAGTGATGTTGTCGACAATACATCTTGAACTTAATAGGCAGAATTAAATAAATAATGGAGGAACATTTCAACGGCCTTGCTCAGATTTCTGAAGTGGCAATGTTTGTGAAACCTAATCTAAACAACAGAAATCTGGATGTGTGTGAAGATAAAGAACATCTTATTTATTAAGAAATATATGATTCACAATCATCAGTGTTATAAAGCTATGCCAACATAGCATGTATTCAGTCACAGTGAAGCTAGGCCAACATAGCATGTATTGAGTCACAGTAAAGCTAGGCCAACATAGCATGTATTGAGTCACAGTAAAGCTAGGCCAACATAGCATGTATTGAGTCACAGTAAAGCTAGGCCAACATAGCATGTATTGAGTCACAGTAAAGCTAGGCCAACATAGCATGTATTGAGTCACAGTAAAGCTAGGCCAACATAGCATGTATTTAGTCACAGTAAAGCTAGGCCAACATAGCATGTATTTAGTCACAGTAAAGCTAGAGTGATCAGGAAAAGGAGATGGACATATGTTGGTCACTTAATGAGAAGAAATGATCAGAGAATCCCAAAACAAGCTATCAAGTGGAACACAACAGGCCAAAGAAAAAGAGGCAGACCACGTGAAACTCTGAAGAGGACATTATTAAGAGAGACCAAATTAACAGGCATAAAATCCTTTGATGAGGTTGAAAGACTCGCTGAAGACAGGAAAAATTGACGAACTACTTTTCGAGCCCTATGTGACGTTTAACGGCACGGGAAGTATATAAGATAAGAAAGCTAGGCCAACATAGCATTATTTAATCACAGTAAAGCTAGGCCAACATAGCATTATTTAATCACAGTAAAGCTAGGCCAACATAGCATTATTTAATCACAGTAAAGCTAGGCCAACATAGCATTATTTAATCACAGTAAAGCTAGGCCAACATAGCATTATTTAATCACAGTAAAGCTAGGCCAACATAGCATTATTCAGTCACAGTAAAGCTAGGGCCAAGAGAGAAAAAGTTTCAACAAAACTGCTGTACCTGACACAGCTGGTGAGCGCTTTATGGTGAGAAATGAATTCGACTGAAATTAGTCGAACATCACAAAGTTGGATATGAGTTAAAACCGGCGAAAAGTGGGGCCTTGCTATATTGTGAATGTTTGTCTTGTTCTTATCTCCCTGGAACTGCCAGCCAGATGTTCTTGTTCTTATCTCACTGGAACTGCCATCACGATGTTCTTGTTCTTATCTCACTGGAACTACCAGCACGATGTTCTTGTTCTTATCTCACCGACTGCCATCACGATATTCGTGTTCTTATCTCACTGGAACTGCCATCACGATGTTCTTGTTTTATCTCCCTAAAACTGCTAGCGCGATGTTCTTGTTTTATCTCCCTAAAATTACTAGCGCGATGTTCTTGTTTTATCTCCCTAAAAATTGCTAGAACGGATGTTCTTGTTTTATCTCCCTAAAATTACTAGCGCGATGTTCTTGTTTTATCTCCCTAAAAATTGCTAGAACGGATGTTCTTGTTTTATCTCCCTAAAACTGCTAGAACGGATGTTCTTGTTTTATCTCCCTAAAACTGCTAGAATGGATGTTCTTGTTTTATCTCCCTAAAACTGCTAGCGCAGTGTTCTTGTTTTATCATCCTAAAACTGCTAGCGCGATGTTCTTGCTTTATCTCCTTAAAACTGCTAGCACGATGTTCTTGTTTTATCTCCCTAAAAATTGCTAGCACAATGTTCTTGTTTTATCTTCCTATAAACTGCTAGCACGATGTTCTTGTTTTATCTCCCTAAAAAACTGCTAGAACGGATGTTCTTGTCTGCATTGTAGTGGAATTGTTGTAGCACAAGCATCCTGTTGAAAGAAGAATGGGTTCAGCGACTTGCAGATCGATAGTGGAGCCAAAAAAGTAGTAAAATGTGCAATGCTTTTCAGCAGGCTCCACCACCGCGGGGCCATAACGATCTCTATCTCGTTGGCCATCCTGAGTCTGTTACTGGAAGCACCATCAGAGAGGTGGGACAGGGTCTTGGCCAGTTATGGCTCTCTGGCCCGGGCAGCTGTGCTGTCACTGTAAGATAGCACTGTCTTCAGGGTAGTATCATTTTTTACGAGGAGTGATTGACAAGTTCTCGGCATAAGGTACAACGGATTATTTGTGGAAACTTTCTTGGGTTATTTCTAAACGTAGTCCCCTTGCAAGTTTATGCATTTAGTCCAGCGATCCTGGAGCATACGGATCTCTTCTTTGTAAAAGTCAGCATCTTGTGCCAGTAGAAAGTGGTCTACAGCATGAATGACGTCATCATCTGAAGCAAATTTGCTGCAACTGAGCTCCTTTTTTAGTTTGGTAAACAGGTAATAGTCCGAAGGGGCCAAATGTGGGGAATAAGAGGATGTTTTTGAAGCCGCATTCATGAATGGCAGCCAATGCCACCGCCGACTTGTGAACTAACGCATTGTCTTGATGAAAGATGACTCCTCTCGTCAATTTCCCTCAACGCTTTTCCTTCAGTTTAACGCGCAATTGCTTCACGAGATTAACTTAATAGGCCCCGGTGACCGTTCTGCCCTTTTGAAGATAATCTACCAACAGCACACCTTCTGAATCCCAAAATATGGAAGCCACCACTTTGCCTGCAGACAGAACCATCCTTCCTTTCTTTGGAGGTGGGGACCCAAGATGTTTCCACTGCTTTGACAGTTCTTTGGTTTATGGTTGAAAATGATGAACCCAAGTCTCATCCATAGTCACAGATTGCTGAAGAAACTCTTCAGGATTTGCAGAAAAATGGCCACGATTGTCTCTTGATATATTGAGACGATGTCGCTTGTGATCAGCTCCAATAGATTTCGGGACCCATCGAGCAGAGACCTTTGTTATTTGAAGATCATTGTGAATAATGGCATAAACACGTTTCTGGAAAATGCCCAACTCAGTAGCAATGTACCGCTCAGTTAGTCGTCGATCCTCCATTATCATGTCATGGATTCTGTCGGTGGTTTCATCGGTGGTTACCGTTCTTGATCTTCCTGGACAGGGATCCAGACTCTCTCTTCCATGTTTTAATTGAGCTGCCCATTTCTTCACTGTGCTGTAAGAAGGGGCACTCTCCCTTAGAGTCTCCACCGTATGCTCATGGATCTTATTTGATGATAAGCCCTTGATGCAGAGGTAGCGAATGACTGCTCAGTGAGAAATGTTATCCATTTTCTTAATTTCTGCCACCGCTTAACACTTCAGTAGCCTGTAAACAAAAATTGGTTGCAGTTAATTTCTTGAAAGTTGGTGTTTAATCTGATCTACAAATGCACCTAATATCAACTGTGTGTTTCAAGTATTTGTACCTTATGCCGAGAACTTATCAATCACCCCTGGTATAAATTGTAGGTGTCGTGCGTGTGAGAACTATAAGTGCTTCTTGGAAAAATTTTTTATAAATATGAAACTACGAGGCTTTGGTACGGTAAAGTTTACGATTTTTTCGAGGTCTAATCCTACAAAATGTGTTCTCTAACTTTACTATAAGTGTTTCTTATGTGCTTTGTGTTGTTTTTTCACTTAGTGTTGCTATTGTTTCTTCGGTTTGCCTTCATCTGACTGTAGCCACTTTCCTGTCTTTTTATTGCTGTTTCTGCCGTGATTCTATGGCTGGTAATCTGCAGATGGATGCATCAGCAGCAGGACCTACAGGAGAACTGTTAGGGAGACAAAGTTCCGCAAGGGACATGCAAATGACTGACTGACTGACCGTGATTATTGACACGTGCTTGGTAAATGTTTATAGTTTTCTTATTAAAGTTCTTCCACTGTCATCTCATGCGTGCTCCCCATATGTATAGGAGTTATGTTCACGTGAGCAGATTTTTAAGAAATGTTTAAAAAGACAATATAGTTTATATTTGTGGCACTATTAAGATGTAGATTTGTAGTTGTGCCCCATGTTCCAAGCGCGGTGTTAAAAAAAAGTGCCTTTTACAGATTGTTCTCTATTTTTAAATGTATAATAAATATTATGATGTTTTCTCTATTTTTATATGTATGATATATTATGATGTTTTCCGCTGTCTCGGACAGGACTCCAAGGCCATATTTAGAGCCTGTAGTTACAGATACATTTGTCTATATGTGTAAATGTCATCTATTTTCAGGAAAGTTGTGTCATCATGATAAGTAGCACCTTTCATTTACAGACACCATAGCCTTCCTGTTTTAGAGCGACAATTTATTAAAACTACTAGCTTATAGCGTGCAAGAATTACATCTTGTAAATCTGCTAGAAATTCTGAATACATGAGTTTTATACACTGGCAGGTCATGGCTTACTTGATATGTTTGTTTAATGTAGGACGCAAAAGAAATATAGTTTGCTGCTGCTCAAATCAAGGTTTAAAAACAGAAGTTTTATCGTGATAAACAGTTGTAATTTTTTTATCTTTCTCTGTGCTCTTGTGTGAAAACATCTAAGGAAAGTTTGTGTTGTCCTACGTGTGCAGAACAAGAAAGTAGCTCTGTCAAAGAGCAGCTCTTGTCATTCTGCTACCTTGTAGGAGACCTCGGCTTACAACTGGTTTGTCTGCAGTACAGGCATAACGTTTAACACGCGTGACCTCTTCTTGTTTGTTATGTCTGAAGGGGAAGAGGTTTGCTTACTGAACTGTTTCAGAACCTGACAGGAGCACAGCAGGGCAGCCTGATGGTCTGGCCCAGTATGATTTATTCATGGCATTTCCTAAGCTTTTTTTTCCCTCCCCAGTGTTTCATTGTTGGTAAATGTCATCGTAAAGTAGAATTGTGAACATTTTGCTGAGTATATACAAATCAAAGACTCAAGTTGATGATCAGGTTGTGTTTTGTGTAGGAAGGAAAGATACTTTTTTTTTTAATTTGCTGTTAAAAGCAGGTTTAAAAATCATAAGTTTATTATATATCTCAGAATTAACGAGTTACCAAAGAACTAATCATCGTTAACAACATGTATTCCAGCAACAGGATAGAAGTAACTTGAGGAAAAAATAAACTCTTCTGTTAGATGTCTTCACGGAAAAGTGTTGTGGAAAAGTATATTTTTCTTATTATAATAATAAAATAAAGATCATATTTTCTATGTTGTTGAGATCTACAGACTCTCCTCTTTTTATCGAGGCAGCAGTCCTTTACCTTTCTTTTTTTTAATGTTGTAGCGAACTTGGCCATTTCTGTCCTTACACTAGCACTTGCCAGTCAGTGTGAGGTAATCATACTTCTCAAATCACGATTCGCCAAGCTGGTTTATGATTCGCCAAGCTGGTTTATGATTCGCCAAGCTGGTTTATGATTGACCAGATTACTGGACCCGCAGAAATGAAAATCGTTTGAGACGATGACGAGTTCAGGTCACGTGACGCTGTGTGTGCTTTTAAAAAATACATTTCTTTCCCTATGATTTTTAACATCTTCCTGCAGCATTGCTCATTTGTTGTCAAATTTTACTTCAGTAGTGACTGACTTTTCTGCACTGGTTTTAAAACAAAATATAACTGACTAGAATCTAGACTACTGACGCAGAGCTCATGCAAAACTGAATTGTCACCACCTGCTGGCCTTAGGGAAAACCACCATATTTATCACATGCACTATGTTCTTATGGAGTTTATGTGAAGTGAAGTTTTTTTTTCAGTTACAAAATATGCCGTTCTGTAGTTTACTAAACTGAAGGAAGTCAGTGAATATTCCTCCAAATAACCTTTACGAATGAGTATTGATGACAACATTAAAGATCGCATTTCAGAGTTCTTGAAATGAAAATCAACCCAAAACTTTCTCATACCGAAGCTGCTTCTAACGCTAAATACAGATAGAAGTAATGAACGTTACACAGTTAAAAAATAAGAGTTAAACCTTTTTTTTTTACCTAGATCACGTTTCTAGACTGTCTGAATCTTGCCACGAGTTCCAATGTTGCCGTTCCTAAACATCGCAAACACAGCACATCTTTCTGTCAGTATGAAACTTTCATTCATTTGTTTTCTTGTGATGTTGATTTCAGATAGTCTAATGTTGCATGTTTTTCCTTGTATAACTGACTTACTTACCTGTGTAGCCGCCATGATTACGGCTATTGTTAACCATGTTATTCTTGGTCTGGCTGCTTCATCTTACTTTTAGAAGATCTGATGAGTGTAATGTCTCTTCTTCTTTACAGTAGCCTATCGTTCAAGTGAGAACCAATTCTAAATCGAGCCCAGAACCCCAAAGCAATTATATAGTGCATCTTTCTGGTGCGGAAAAATCATTAGGAGTCGGCACTTAGGAGAGCGTTGCGGAGACCCCACTCAGAAGCTGAAGAGTCTCAGAAGAGCGATCTGATTTACACTCCACATGAAGATACTGATTTCTGCCTGGACAAGATTGATGGGCGGGAGATCTGAGCCTCTCCCATCTTGGACTCATTTAAATGATTTCCATTATTCCAATTCTTGGAAGCAGCGTTAAAGAAAAGAAACTAAATTAGAGTAGGTTGGAATCATATTTCTAATATAATTTTGTACTGGAAGCACGGTTGTGAGCATACTCGAAAAAAATATTCGTTTTTCATGCTAATGTTTATTATCATTTCTTGTATCATTTCTTTTATTTGTAGTAGTATTTGTTTCGTCGTTGATAATGATAAAGATAATATAAGCGGAAGTCACTGATACGAGTCTTTAGTGCTTCTGATTTTGTTATGGAAAATTACAGTAGGATCTGTGCTTTTTATGGTTTTCCTTGGCGAAAATAAGCATCGGGTTTACAGTAGACTGTCCGAGCTGAGAAGATGAAGATGTGTTCAGTAGATAAGTTTATTACTAGTAACAGTGACTGGAGGTAGGCAGTGATCTTCATCAGGTCTTCCCTGTCGCCAAGGTCACCTCAGCTCCTGTTGAACTCTTAAAGCATGAAAAGTTTCCTTTTACACTGACACTTATACTTAAACAGTGATTAACCTTGACCTTTCCCCCATGTGTTTGTGTGTTTGTTTCGTGCGAATAGAAAGACTAGAAAGCTGGAGTGTATGTAACATAAAGAAACAACATAACCAAAAATGAAAAGCACTTGTGGAATATTTTCAGCGATCTTCTGTTCCTCTTTAAATGCTCACCCTCTCTCTTGACTCTGACATTTACCGTATTGATTTCTTCTCTTTAATCAGAATACTACAGACTTCTGGTAGCTGTTGATTGCGTTTTTACATTCCACGCTTTCCGTATTATGCTTTATTGATTAGAAAATGAGCTTTGACACGCATGAAAAATAAGCACAACTAGGTTACAGAATGACGAGTGTGATGTATGTTTCTGTGGTGTTTTTTTTTTCCTGTGTGAAGTTTTTCGTGTGTCTCTTTCTTCTCTTCTTGTTTAAAGTTTGTTAACAGCTCATAATGGTGCTGTTCTCCTTCTTTTATTTTTTCAGAATGTATATTTACAAGCACGAAGACGTTGCCACAGAGCAAGCCGAGGAAGCTGCTTGCAAAGATCCTGATGACTTTCTCACAACACGTAATTTGCTGCCACCCTCGTACCACCAGACAAAAAAAAATCATTACAGAACCTCTTCTCAGATGGTAAGGATGCTACAGTGTCAATGTCGTCTCGGTCCTTGCCGTCATCGATTATGAAAGTGGGACTGAATCACATCCTCCAGCCTCCCTCCCGCCCTGCTGTCCCGCGTTGAATGTCTTGTTGATGTGCCAGCAGGAAAGGGAGTGCAGCCGGGGAGGATCAGATCCGACTTTATGAGATGATCGATATGAATGACTGGCAGGCGCACTCTTCAGGTAGGGACCAGGGGAGCAACGTCAAGGCTGGAGATCGATCCCCGAAGACTCAGTACGTTCTTCCCGCGTGGTCCAGGTCCGTCCCGATCCAGCCATAGAAACATGCACTTCTGGCTCCATCGACGCTGTCACGATTCAGTCAATAAAGTCCAAGTCAATCCAGAAGTTGAGCAGAAGAGAAGTTGAGCAGAGGGGAAGTTGAGCAGAGAAGTTGAGCAGATGATTAGGAAGAAGTAAGAATGATAATTAGTTAGGAGCAGTGGAGCTAACGAGTACGATAAGATAGGACTGCTAGAAGATAAAGTTGATTGTGTCCATTGTTGGAAGATATTCTTCTAACTTCGTGTCTATATATGTGAGACACGGCAGATAACAATGTTAACCGACTGAGATTCCAGTAGAAGTGCTTTTTGTTTTGTAGTTTTCATTGTTCTTAGCCTCATTTTCCTTCTAGTTCGTCATCAGTATCTAAGCTCTAGAGACATAAGTGCAGCGGTGCTGTAGACTATTCTCCCTGGCTATTGTAAAATCTACAGAAGCTAGTGTTGTGACAAATCTTTGTAGTATTCAGCATTAGATGACTCGGATGCCTATGTATTAGGGGTATAATAAAGGGCATATAGTAAAAGACTTGGATCCTTGTATAGAAGATGTACAATGAAGAGCATATAGTAAAAGACTTGGATCCTTGTATAGAAGATGTATAATGAAGAGCATATAGTAAAACACTTGGATCTTTATATAGATGTAGTACAGTGAAGAGCATATAGTAAAACACTTGGATCTTTATATAGATGTAGTACAATGAAGAGCATATAGTAAAACACTTGGATCCTTGTATAGAAGATGCACAGTGAAGAGCATATAGTAAAACACTTGGATCCTTGTATAGAAGATGTACAGTGAAGAGCATATAGTAAAACACTTGGATCCTTGTATAGAAGATGCACAGTGAAGAGCATATAGTAAAACTTTATGTCCTACCTGTCCTTTCATTCAGGGAAGAGATAATATTTAAACAGAATGAAATGTGTAAATACAGGGAAGCAAACCGCTGGTACCAGGTTGTCCTTGGATTTTATGCTCATGCCTGTGTCAGGACTGATGACTTTCACTTGAGTTTGGTCTCTAAGTCATTCAATCACAGCACATTTCTCGCCAGTGACGTTAATTTGTTTTCTTTTATCATTAAATATAGGTATTTTCTCATTACTTTTTTGCAAAAACTCATGTAGACTAGATAACCTTTTTGTTTGAAACTATGTGCATCTGTGTGTAGTCTGTTTGTGATTGTGAGTCTGTATGTAGTCTGTTTTTTTCAATAATTTTATCTCAAGAAAAGACTAAGTAATGCGGCACTTACCACATTTTCTGCACAGTAAGACTCCCTTTCTTCTCCCCTAATATCGTGGACACAAAAAAGAACACATCCATACTGCAAAAACTTAATATTAAAGAAGGCTGGCTAGTAAAGAGGATTAAACAGAGAAAACTTAAATATTAAAACATTAAACGTCATGATAATCTAGAGAAGACCGTCTTGGAAGGGTACATAATGGGAAAAAGAAAGAGGGGAAGACTAAGGCGAAGATGGCTGCAAGACATCGTTGATGATCTGCAAATGGATGCATCAGCAGCAGGCCATCTTGCTCACAACCGGGAGGCCTTCATGGGAGCTGTTAGGGAGCAAAATTCCGCAAGGGACACGTGAACGAATGAATGAATGAATGAATTAATTAATTAATTTCTTCTTCCCTCCCCCCTAAAAAAAATCCAAAAATCACCCTTCACACTGAACATATTTCATGATTTGGGTAGACCTTGGGGCAGATGTTACTGGTAGTAGACTGAGACCTAAACACCCATGTTTATGAGGTTCCAGTAGTGATAAATGCATGGAGCTATACAATTTCAACAATACTGTAGTTTTTTAGCTAATCTAAGATTGAGCTAGCCTAAGCAAGCTAGCCCACATAGATTAGCTAGCTGTGTGTACGGAGTTACAAACATTATAAGATTAGTTGCATGCCTTTGCTTAAGAAGTTTAGCAGAATATTCAGTAGCATACAGTCTTGGACCAAAACCCTGTTGAAGGGAGGGTTATGAAGGTCATGTAAATTATGTTTTTGGTTTTGTTACAGAATTGTTTCTTGCCATATTATGTCTTATGCGCAGGTGCGTCTTATATGGCAAGAGTATGGTATGTTTATAATGAAGAATTCATTAACAGGCGAAGATATCATGTAAATAAAACAAACATACATATTCTGTGACTGCAGTGGTAGAGAAGTTATGATTAAATTTCTCTTCATTTTCTTATAAATGAAAGTATGTCGGGCGTGTTAATGGATGTGTCGGATCTCATGCGATCCAAAGAGAGGATGAGTTAAGCTGTGCTGTCACAGTAAAAGCTTTTGTTTTTCATGTGTGAGAAATATTGTTTAAGCGTTTTCTTTGAAAATCTAGAAACATGTGTGCTTTCTGTCGTGTGTTGTTCCTTTGTCACGTGACTGGCAACACGTCTGCTCTGAGAGAGAAAGTTCTGATGTAGTGCTTCCACGACCGGATCCTAGTGTTTGGGCGCTTGCATCAAGTTTATGGCACTACTCTTTTAAATCAATAGTATCATTTCCGTGCTGCTCTCTCTCTCTCTCTCTCACACACACACACATACTCAAGTACACATATACACACATATGCACAGCCTCTCTTTATCTGTGCCCCTGTCTGTGGCTGTCTGTTATTAAGAATTAATTTTGCGTGCTGAATTTATTTCCTGTTTGAGTTTGAGAAAATGACTTGGCAGAATGGACAGAGCAGAGAGTGTTTTTGTAAGGTGAAAGCCTGGGAGAGAAAGCTTCGCGATTTTCATCTGATCAGACTCAACTGATCGTGTCCAGGGCTTCAGTCTAGTTCAAAGCTGATGCAGGAATTCAAACTCGAGGACGTAGATGAGCTGTTTATCTCAGCTTGCAGGTTCTCGTGTGAGACTGGCAGAGTCCACGCTTCAAAGCCTATGTTCTAGAGGGAATGAAGTTGAATGTAGAAATGTAGGATATTGAAGAAAACCATCAGGGTAAGGTAGTAGAACAGTGGGAAGTTCATAAACTGGAAAAGCTGAGATCGTGCATTCAGTGCTAACAGTGAGAACCAGACTTTGTATGCGGCGTGTGCTTTCTTGCGTCTGGGACCTGTCCTCAACATATAAGACACAGGAAGGTATTTTCTTTACCACGTGAATAGAAAGAAATAGGTTGAGAGTGCTTCTGTTCTCATGTAGAAGTGAGAGCACAAGCGCAGGTAAAAATGCTTGACAGCCACAAATACTACATGTACAATGCCGTGATCGAGACGTGGGATTTAAAATCACGGAAGAAGTGGCCGCGTTCTTATGATGCAGAAGGACTTCATGGCCGATAAGAGTTAATGTTTTACAGAGCGGCGTTGACCCTACTACAGTATACAAGTGTTTGTTTGCTGATCCTTCACCAGCCTGGCTTGTCATACGAGCATTGCAGAGCAGGCTTGTATTTGATATTTACATACACAAATTTTACTTGTCCTGTCAATCAATCAATCAAGTGGCGTAGGCGATCATTTCTCTCCACAATTCCCTGTCTTTAGACTTGATTATGAGATCCGCCGGTGACTTTCTTCCTAGCCACACTGACAGCCCATCCAGTAACTTCACTCTCTGTCTTCCTCTATCTCTTCTTCCCTCATTTTTTCCGATTGCCACAGTGTGTTCCAATTTTCATCTCAGTAAATGTACTCAGAATCTCGCTAGTCTGCCTCTGATTTTTGCTGTAAGTTGACTTTTAACTCCAGCCTCTCTTAAGATTTCTTCGTTGGCTTTCTAAGCTGTCCATGGTGCCTTCAACATCCTTCTTTACTTGTCCAGGATAGTTTGTTGATAGAAAGCACTTTAGTTTGAAAAAAAAAAGAAGGGGACAAAATCTGATTTAGTTCTGTACATTTGTTGTACCCAACATCTACATCACTACATTTTATACATGTTTGGTATTGTAGTTTAACTTTTTTCATGTGAGAAATATCGCTATGGCTATCGCATGGTCATTTAAATAATTATAAGGAATTAACAAGATAGAATTGATAAAGCCTGGATTGTGAATGTCTCAGACGCAAGTGTACGGAGAAAGGACGGCAGAGACAAATGACAGCCAGTGTATGTACACTTGAAAGCAGAAATTAAAACACAAAACCAGCCAGCGTATCAAGAAGAGAATGCAGAAACGAGCAAACAGTCAGTGTACTGAGAAGAAAAAGTAAAGAGGAACAAACAGTCAGTGTACTGAGAAGAAAAAGTAGAGAGGAACAAACAGTCAGTGTACTGAGAAGAAAAAGCAAAGAGGAACAAACAGTCAGTGTACTGAGAAGAAAAAGTAGAGAGGAACAAACAGTCAGTGTACTGAGAAGAAAAAGTAAAGAGGAACAAACAGTCAGTGTACTGAGAAGAAAAAGTAAAGAGGAACAAACAGTCAGTGTACTGAGAAGAAAAACCAGAGGTAAGGACGATGATTCGACATTGATTGGTTCGCAACATCTCCTTTCTTGGGGGTATGGATGTACGAATTCAAAGCTCAGTCATCGAGGAACTTCAGTCGGTGATGACTGGATAGCGTGACTGTAGCTCATTTGGATCAGTTAATCACGTCACGTAACTAGAGTGATACACTAATGATTCTACGAGATTTCGCATGTTAACCCTTGCTACACCGATGCAGTTTCATTTTACATGTTAACCCTTGCTACACCGATGTAGTTTCATTTTGCATGCCGCTCAGAGAGTTTCCAAACGTACAAGACAATCTATAATGAGGGAGTTTGTAACAGGAATTACCAGATGAAACGTGACACTACCCGTCTCTTGAAAGTCGTGCATATTCAGGTCAGGATTTGGTGTTATGAACTCATTTAATTAATCCCAGTCGTTAAGTCTTTAAAATGTAGCGTTTCCTGTCACGTGACAGATGAATGAAGACAAATCTTTTTACTTTACTTTTTTTTTTTGTTAGTTGTCTTCTCTTTATCTAAGGCATTTCTTTCTTAGCAGCTTACGCTCATCTTTACGATTTTGAAAAAAAAAATGAAATAAGAAATAATCATTATCGTCAGATTACGTGGGGTAGATAAAGTAAAGGTAGCTCTGTGATGGCATACCGGAACCTGTGAGATGTGCTGTTGGTGCCCATATAACAAAGGTGTGTCTGTCATGGCATACAGGAACCTGTCAGATATGCAGGTAGTGCCGTTTTCTTTGACCTGTTGAAACATTTAAGGATGATGCTGTCAGCACCATGCCTGGTGGTCTCTCTTGTCCCTGCTCCAGCAGAAAGCAGTTGTTTGTTTCTACATCAGACTAGCTGGGACGTCGCCAGTGTGATCCAGCAGAAAGCAGTTATTTGTTTCTATATCAGACTAGCTGGGACGTCGCCAGTGTGATCCAGCAGAAAGCAGTTATTTGTTTCTATATCAGACTAGCTGGGACGTCGCCAGTGTGATCCAGCAGAAAGCAGTTATTTGTTTCTACATCAGACTAGCTGGGACGTCGCCAGTGTGATCCAGCAGAAAGCAGTTATTTGTTTCTATATCAGACTAACTGGGACGTCGCCAGTGTGATCCAGCAGAAAGCAGTTATTTGTTTCTATATCAGACTAGCTGGGACGTCGCCAGTGTGATCCAGCAGAAAGCAGTTGTTTGTTTCTATATCAGACTAGCTGGGACGTCGCCAGTGTGATCCAGCAGAAAGCAGTTATTTGTTTCTATATCAGACTAGCTGGGACGTCGCCAGTGTGATCCAGCAGAAAGCAGTTGTTTGTTTCTATATCAGACTAACTGGGACGTCGCCAGTGTGATCCAGCAGAAAGCAGTTGTTTGTTTCTATATCAGACTAGCTGGGACGTCGCCAGTGTGATCCAGCAGAAAGCAATTATTTGCTTCTACATCAGACTAGCTGGGACGTCGCCAGTGTGATCCAGCAGAAAGCAATTATTTGTTTCTACGTCACACTAGTTGGGACGTCTCCAATGGGATCCAGCTCGCCTACGTCGCTATAAGATGCGAGTACACAGGCCCCTGTCATGAATGGGAGCTTTTTTTTTTAATTTTCTGTCATGTTTAAATTTCCAAACTTCTTAGCAAACACTCGCCTTTAGGATCAGCTCCACATGTTAGGCTAAGATATAGAGTCATAGTTGGGTGCTCACATCGGATACCTGGGGGTTCCACATCTTTGCCTAAGTTTGCCTGGAACATGGAGATATCATGGTTGGTTGCTCACATCGGATAACTGGGGGTTCCACATCTTTGTCTCAGTTTCCCTGGAGCATGGATATGTCATAGAGTCATTGTTGGGTGCTCACACTGGATATCTGGGGGTTCCACATCTTTGCCTAAGTTTGCCTGGAACATGGAGATATCATGGTTGGGTGCTTACATCGGATAACTGGGGGTTCCACATCTTTGTCTCAGTTTCCCTGGAGCATGGATATGTCATAGAGTCATTGTTGAGTGCTCACACTGGATATCTGGGGGTTCCACATCTTTGCCTAAGTTTGCCTGGAACATGGAGATGTCATAGAGTCATTGCTGGGTGCTCACATCGGATAACTGGGGGTTCCACATCTTTGCCTCAGTTTGCCTGGAATATGGAGATGTCATGGTTGGGTGCTCACATCGGATAACTAGGGGTTCCACATGTTTGCCTGGAGCATGAATATGTCATAGAATCATGGTTGGGTGCTCACACCGGATACCTGGGGGTTCCACATCTTTGCCTCAGTTTGCCTGGAACATGGATATGTCACGGTTGAGTGCTCACCCGGATAATCACAGGCTCGGAGAGAAACTGTGTCAAGTCAGTGCCAGAACTGGTCTTCAACATCGCTCATCTGTTTCCAGCCACTTCAGGCCCCCTCCTCACCAGAGGCCCTCCGGCCCCTGCTCTGCCTGGAATCCATCTCCTACGATCCCGAGGATAACAATACTATCACATCAGTTGTCTTACCTAGGATCTGCTTTCAGAAGATAAGGAAACGTTAGATAAAATCTATAATATACGAGCTACAGTTTTTATCCGACGTTTTTTCGCAAGTTATTTCACTGCACTTTCATCCGTGACTCCGCGTGCAGCACTTTGTCGTATAATCTATTCTGAATACTACTCTGGGTATGAATTTTAAAGATAATAACACCAGGGTGGGTCATGGGGAATAATTTAGCACGCCCTTGGCAAAAATTCATGAGCGAGAGGAAAGGGGGCGCTGTTTATTTTCAGCATTAAGAAGGAAAATATATGAAAAAAAAAAATCTATTGAGCTTGTACAGTGTTCAAGTTGTATAGCAGTGTCTGGTTTTTTTCATGCATTCTTTTCAGTAGTAATACCGTATCTACACTTGAATAGCTACCACAATTACGCTAATAATCATTTCCAAGACAGCTTTGCGTAACTGGTAGCTCGTTCGTGCTGTAAGTTGTTTAACAGAAAAGTAACTACTCTTTATATAAGAGTTTATACGGTATAATATTGTTTATATTAAACAGCATTTTTTAATAGCTCGTTTAGTCTTCAGTATCCTCGCCGCTACGTTATCACTGTTATGTTGCTAATTCAGTTATTCGCACTTATTGCGGTGAAGATCTGGACAACAAAAATATTGTTTGTTGTCAAGTTTGTTATCTACATTCAGTAGACCTAACAGCCAGGGACAGGAGATGGGTGGTCGTCCAGGCTTATTCCTGGAGCTGAAACCTTAGAAGGCACCAGTTTCTAATGTTCCGACTGGAAACATGAAATTGTTTGGAAGATAATAAGTATTTCACTGCTAGAGGAGTAGATCATTTTGGGCTGCATATCTTATTCCCGAAGTTCTTCGTTATTCTCAAGCAGTAATTTCTATCCCAGAAGAACCGGTTATAGCTAGTTTTCGCCTGTCACAGATGACAGCTAGTTTCCGTCCATAATAGATGACAGCTACTTTTCGCCTATCTTAAATGACAGCTACTTTTCGCATATCTTAAATGATAGGTTCAGGTAAAAATTAGAAGCATCGATTGTAAAGCATGCGCTGTAAACAACACAGTCTGCTGTGTACCAAACACTAACAGGCAGTCGTGTTGTCTTCTGTGTACCAAACACTAACAGGCAGTCGTGTTGTCTTCTGTGTACCAAACACTAACAGGCAGTCGTGTTGTCTTTCTGTGTACCAAACACTAACAGGCAGTCGTGTTGTCTTTCTGTGTACCAAACACTAACAGGCAGCCGTGTTGTCTTTCTGTGTACCAAACACTAACAGGCAGCCGTGTTGTCTTTCTGTGTACCAAACACTAACAAGCAGCCGTGTTGTCTTTCTGTGTACCAAACACTAACAGGCAGCCGTGTTGTCTTTCTGTGTACCAAACACTAACAGGCAGCCGTGTTGTCTTTCTGTGTACCAAACACTAACAGGCAGTCGTGTTGTCTTTCTGTGTACCAAACACTAACAGGCAACCGTGTTGTCTTCTGTGTACCAAACACTAACAGGCAGCCGTGTTGTCTTCTGTGTACCAAACACTAACAGGCAGCCGTGTTGTCTTCTGTGTACCAAACACTAACAGGCAGTCGTGTTGTCTTCTGTGTACCAAACACTAACAGGCAGCCGTGTTGTCTTCTGTGTACCAAACACTAACAGGCAGCCGTGTTGTCTTCTGTGTACCAAACACTAACAGGCAGTCGTGTTGTCTTCTGTGTACCAAACACTAACAGGCAGCCGTGTTGTCTTCTGTGTACCAAACACTAACAGGCAACCGTGTTGTCTTCTGTGTGCCAAACACTAACAGGCAGTCGTGTTGTCTTCTGTGTACCAAACACTAACAGGCAACCGTGTTGTCTTCTGTGTACCAAACACTAACAGGCAGTCGTGTTGTCTTCTGTGTACCAAACACTAACAGGCAACCGTGTTGCCTTTCTGTGTACCAAACACTAACAGGCAGCCGTGTTGTCTTCTGTGTACCAAACACTAACAGGCAGCCGTGTTGTCTTCTGTGTACCAAACACTAACAGGCAGCCGTGTTGTCTCCTCACTAGATTATACTTTTTTGTGTTCGTACATAACGCTAGCAAGTTTGTTAAAATTCTGTCTTTACTTCTACTCGTTGCCGTTCTCCTCACCGACGCTACTGAAAAAAAAACACTACGAAAGAGGAAAAAATGATGAGGATGCGGTGTGTGTGGTAAGATAAACCACTAAAAAGTTTCTAAGGCTCCCAAACGCTTACAATGTAAACAACATGGCGGGGACGCCGCGGGCATATTGACTACGATTTCACCCGTACGTGCTGTTTCGAGATTAATTTTTTTCCCCATCTGGCAGGAAATAGTTATGTTTTCTTGAAAAGATTACAAAGTAAATGAAATAACACGTCGATTATCGTGTAAGATGGGACGTCACTGTGTACACATATCAACATGGACGTGTGTACGTATATCTGTACCCGGATGTCCTGTCAGTAGCCTAACTAAATCACAGTAACAGTACGGGGAGGGTTAACAGTGTTGGACAAAATAATTTGAAAACGTTGTACCTGCTAGAAGTTGTCCCAGATGTCTTTTGCATATGGGCAATGTTGAGATATTTCTGTGCGGGCTCATGTGGACGTCGCTTAAGAAGAACAGGGGTGATAATTATGCTGCCACCTAGTTTTTACACATTTGTTTTCAAAATCTTCACCGCAGCAAGTGCAGACAGCTAATAGTATTCAGTGACAGAATGACAGCAAACCAGATATTTTCTCTTGTATTTGGTCTATTTACTATACTTCCTTGCAGCATTCAGGGCATATCTAGGCACCAGGTAGGTCACGTCAGTCAACTTCTCTGACCTATCCTGGCGCCCTGCTTCTAAAACCATCCTTAACCGACTACAGATTTGAAGAACTTGTTGAGTTGCTGTGTTGTAAGTGATACAAAGCGGGCATAACGTGATGTGATACAATTACATTTGTGATGTCACCGCTTTTGTCGGTCATAATGTTATGTGACTTCATTGTAGGTCATAATGTGATGTGATATTATTTTGTGGTAAAAACATTTTATGTGGTTTAATTTATGTCATAATCTAATGTGATGTGTTTTCAAATGTAGCGCATAAAGTGATGTGATGTAACTACCTTTTGTAGGTCATAAAGTGGTGTGATGTAACTAGTTTTTGTAGGTCATAAAATGGTGTGATGTAACTACTTTTTGTAGGTCATAAAGTGGTGTGATGTAACTACTTTTTGTAGGTCATAAAATGGTGTGATGTAACTACTTTTTATGGGTCATAAAATGGTGTGATGTAACTAAGTCATAAAATGGTGTGATGTAACTACTTTTTGTAGGTCATAAAATGGTGTGATGTAATTACTTTTTGTAGGTCATAAAATGGTGTGATGTAACTAAGTCATAAAGTGGTGTGATGTAACTACTTTTTGTAGGTCATAAAATGGTGCGATGTAACTACTTTTTATAGGTCATAAAGGATGTGATGTAACTACTTTTTGTAGGTCATAAAATGGAGTGATATAACTGCATTTTATAGGTCATAAAGTGGCGTGCTGTAACTACTTTTTGTGATTCATGAAATGATGTGAAACAACCTTATGTATGTCATAGAGTGATGGAATGTAGCAACATCTTGTCGGTCATAAATTGATGCTGTGAGACATCAAATACATTTGAAGGGACGCACACAAACAAGTTGGAAACCTCTGATTGAACTAATGCCTTTGAACAGTAAGTGAAAACTTCACCGGTAAAGTACGTAGTAAACAGCGAAAGCAACTTATCCCAGCTTATAGACATTGCAAATAAATCAATGATAATTGGTCATTACCTTCCAAGAGAACGGAGAGACGAACCTCTTGCACAGACTATAGCCTGCAGGAGAGGTGGGGTGGGGTAGACAGAAGACCAAGACGGATGAGACGGAAAGGTTGTGTGTCAATGTTTCTCTGGGCTTGACAGCGATTGATAACAATGAAAGGATAACTTTTTTTGTTTAACCCGGGTGAAATGTGAGCTAAAGAAATTAATAAATGATATAAAAATTCGTCAATGTGGATTCGTAAATTTGAAGCAGCCATCTTTCCTGCCTTTCCCAGTCTCTTCCCCCCCCCCCCACCCCACATACACACATTCACGCTACAGATTCCGCGGTGTAAACCAGTGGTTATCAAGTTTTTAAAATCCCCATACCTCCTGCTGTTTCAAAACTCAGGCCACGTGCCTGTATACTTTGGAAAAGTTTAATGTCTGTGGTAGCTGTGTGCTTTAAATGCTATATATATATATATATATATATATATATATATATATATATATATATATGTATATATATATATTCTGAAAATGTGCGTAACCTTTAATGAGTAACCCCCACACAACACTAAAAAGCGCAGTACAAACGTAACGAATTTTCAACTTGACAGTAATGTAGTTAAGAAGAAATAGACAAAGATTAACATTCCTACTTGTTCTGACAACTGAACTGAATAAGAAATGTGTGACATTGCTAAACCAACCAAAATGTGGTGAGACAGATCCTGCTTATTTTTATCCTGAACATCTGGTTCAATATGTCCTAGTTTTAAACATGAAAAAAAAAAGTTCTTTCCTCTGCACAGAATGCTCCGAAACAACGTTAAACAATTCACAGTGAAATTAGAAAAAAGACCTTGAGTTTTTGTCTGCGGACAACCAGTTGGTAACCGTTGGTGTAAGCAGTATCCACGATGGCAGTAACGCTGTAGATACTATACAGTTCTTTTGTGTAATTTATTTGTCTTAATATGGCCCTAAAGCGCAAAAGATGTGATGCTGGCATTTCTGTCTGGTCAAAAAGAAGCTATGAAGTGAGAAGATTAAGTCTTGATTTAATATTGTAAGAACAAAAAAAGTGATCTTTTCTGAAGTTGCCAGAGTGTACAACAAGAACCAATTATGTGTTCGTGAGCTGATTTAACAAGTAAACAGAAATTCATGCTATAGTTGCTTGTGCTTCTAAAACTGCTAAAGTTACGTCCCTTAGTGTGTGATACGTGTTATGTTACGTCCCTTAGCGTGTAGTACTTATTTAGTAAAGACGGAGGAAACAAAAAAATTAAATTTGTGTCTGGAAGACATGAGAAGAACGCGTGCTCAGATTAACAGTAACCTCTTTTTAAAAGTGATCTGTATCATAGATATATATTTATTAAAGAAATGTATCATATAGGGCTCGGTACTGTCCACCTTTCAGCCATCCCACATTCAGGCTTTGCACTGCACGATCACGGATTCTGGGGGTCTGGTGAACTTTGAACGTTTCAAGATGATGTTTTGTGTTTGTGTAGATGAGATCCCAGTGAAGATGGCGGTGATATGTGTGTGTGAAGATGAGTCTAGTACGTATTGTATGATCATGCTTTGCTCTTTTCACGAATTCATCTTCCCGTGGAAAGACCTTATGATGTTGTCATGAATGTCTGTGGCTGCGATCAAAAAGCTCTTGGTAGTTGACGCCATGATGAAGAGGGTGTCTTCGAACATAGGCAGTTGTGAACTGTAGGCTGTCTTGGGACATAGGCAGTTGTGAACTGTAGGCTGTCTTGGGACATAGGCAGTTGTGAACTGTAGGCTGTCTTGGGACATAGGCAGTTGTGAACTGTAGGCTGTCTTGGGAGCAGTTTTATTCGTAGCTCATCTAATTTGAAGGATACATAATGGGAAAAAGAAAAAGAGGAAGACCAAGACGAAGATGGCTGCAAGACATCGTTGACGATCTGGAAATGGATGCAACAACAGCAGGCCATCTTGCTCACAACCGAGAGGCCTACAGGAGTGCTGTTTGGGAGGCAAAGTTCCGCAAGGGACATGCAAATGAATGAATGAACTAGGAAATATTGGACTGTTTCCCCCACATTACAACAGTGTGTGAACTTTGGGCTGTGGTTGCTCTTTGTTGTGTTTAGACGTTAGTTTAAGGTGGGATGTTGTCGTTAACATAAAATATAAGAAATCTTCTAATGACGTTTTTTTTTCTCTTCGCGGTGTTAAGTTGTAGTCTGGAGTCCGAAGATCGCCATAGTGTCGGCCTTCTCTCTGTCTACAGTCTGAGAAATGTGAATATGTTAATCCACCGTCGTCAGATTTGTCATGTGAAGCTGGGTGGGTTTATTGTAGGTTGTCCTGCTTCTCTTATCATGCCTCGTTAACAAGAGGATGTTTGTGTCGTCGCCATTCACTTCCGACAGCTAGGTTTTTGTTTGTCTCAAGTGCAGCTGAATTCTGTGAGTGTCTGTCTACAGCAGTGGCGGCCTCCTTGTATTTCTGATCAGGAGAAGTAAAAACCAGTCTGCCAGTTTCAGACCAGCTCCACAAACTACGGTGAGCGCCAGACAGCCCATGATTCCAAAGAGGTGTTTAGTGAGATTGTTGAGTCATTTTTTTGTCTCGCGGCAAGCAAAATGTCCTTATAAACTGTTATTTACCCACATCTTACAGCCACATCTTACAGAGTTATCAAACTCACTGACAATCTTGTCCTCGGACTTGACAGGGTGTCTGTAATAGAAGCGACGAGGAGGCCCGCCATGTTTCTTGCCTTGCTGCGCTTTTATCCATTTGATTAAGCAAGATCAAAAAATTTAACACCGAAAATGATCTTTTAATGAGCAAATAAAATATCGAAATTTAAAGATGATGGTGTCATCTCCATTGACCGAAGTATCATGGATGAAATATCTCACACCATGGGTGTAGTATCTTGGATGAAGTATCTCACTTCATGAGTGCTTGGATGAAGTATCTCACTTCATGAGTGCTTGGATGAAGTATCTCACTTCATGAGTGCTTGGATGAAGTATCTCACTTCATGAGTGCTTGGATGAAGTATCTCACACCATGAGTGCTTGGATGGTGTATCTCACTCCATGAACAAAGTATCTTGGATGAAGTATCTCACTCCATGAGTGTAGTATCTTGGATGAAGTATCTCATTCCATGAGCAAAGTATCTTGGATGAAGTACCTCACTCCATGAGCAAAGTATCTTGGATGAAGTATCTCACTTCATGAGTGTAGTATCTTGGATGAAGTATCTCATTCCATGAGCAAAGTATCTTGGATGAAGTACCTCACTCCATGAGCAAAGTATCTTGGATGAAGTATCTCACTTCATGAGTGTAGTATCTTGGATGAAGTATCTCACTCCATGGGTGAAGTATCCTGGATGAAAGATTCCCACTTCAAGAGTAAAGCATCCTTTAACTAGGACAGATTTATAATCTCAGTGTTAAACAGATTAGTTCATATGGTCTTGTCTTGAAAGAAAATAACACTTTTATTCACATGCAGACAAGTATTGTATTCTTTAAAACTCGTGAAAATCCAGGACTAATGAAATCGACATAAGCCAGTTTCGTTTCTTTCATGTATGGTAATGAGAAGGCCATGTGAAGAATGAATTGGTTGAGAGGATGTTTAACTACAGCACCAAAATCTCACCTTCCACTACCTGTAAAAACACCTGTCCGACAGTTTTACAAACAAAGAAAAAACAAAGGAGTAAAGATTACACGAGAAAGGTACAGAAAAGCCGACACAAAAATATAATCGAAAGAAACGTTCACTGCTAATACTTGGGCAGAATGTTTATATTTACAAACCAGTATGAGGTATTCGAGTGATTGTACTGACTCTTTTCGGATTAAATTACTGTGAAAAGTTCATTAAATGTCACTAAATTAATCAATTCTCACGGGTTCAAATAAATTATTACTTTTTTTCAGATTAAAGATTGTACGTTGAGAATGAAATGTGGGAACACTGGTCAGTAATCGAATATTGTGTTCGATTAATTTTCTCGCACGGTTTCTTTGCTGTAGTTGTTTAGCTTTATCCTTTACTTATTGCTTTATGATACACATTTTGTGCTTTATGTTACACAATTTTTGCTTTATATTACTAAATCTTTTAGCGAACTACATATAATACTTGAAACACGAATAGTTCTTGTGTATCAATATATATAAAACTAAATATATAAATAGAAGAAACCTTCTATCCCAACCATATTCATCTATTTCACTCACTCTTTTCTCGGATTAACAACCTCCCCCCCCCCTCTCTCTCTCTCTCTCTCTCTCTCTCTCTCTCTAATTTCCTCACCTCTTATTTAGCGGCAGTCAGCCATATCGGCATCACACCTCACGAGTCTTCACTTCAACGTTGGCAACGCTTCAGCATGCGCACTCTCGGGCGTTCGAGTTCTTGGCTGGTCATGCTACACCTGCAGTCCCGTCACTCTGACCAAGTCCGCCATCTTCTCCAGGTTGGAGTGTGAGCCCCCGTAGCTTTTCTTTCATGTTCTCTCCAACGGGCCAGATCTGTGCTCGAAGGTTCTGACTTTGCCGGAACAGGCCTGTAGATTATGCTTTAACCTAGGGACACGTCTCCTTGCAGGTCACAGCTAAGTGCCACGCCCCCCGTATTTTTTCTGTTTTTTTCCATTCTTATTTATTGTATGTCATTGATATGAGTTTAGATTTTCTTTTCTATTCTGCCTCTTTGTCCTTCGTGGGTTTTTTTTTTTTTGGTATGATGAACGTGTAAACAGAAATGTTACAACTGTGTGCTCATTAATTGATAAAGTTATTCCTACTTTTGTTTTAATTAGTTTTAACAAATATTTGACAGAGGTGTGTGTACGTGTGTCATGTTTACATCACAGTCGTTGAAAAAATCGTCTCTATGATAATTACATAATGTGAACTACTTAAGTTCTTGCTCAGGTATCATATAATGTGAACTGCGTAAGTTGCTTGGTCAGGTATCACATAATGTGAACTGCGTAAGTTGCTTGGTCAGGTATCATATAATGTGAACTGCGTAAGTTGCTTGGTCAGGTATCACATAATGTGAACTGCGTAAGTTGCTTGGTCAGGTATCACATAATGTGAACTGCGTAAGTTGCTTGGTCAGGTATCACATAATGTGAACTGCGTAAGTTGCTTGGTAAGGTATCACATAATGTGAACTACGTAAGTTGCTTGCTCCAGTATCACTACTATGTACTATGTGATGTATGAAAAATATCTGATAAGTCTGAAACGGAACATATACAGTACATTACCAAGTTTTTTTTACACATATAAAAGCAGAACATTTATTTAATGATAATTATAATAAAGATCTTAGCGGTGCTATGACATTCATTAATTCAATATTATGTGAAGATTTATAATTATGACAGTGTAAGACTGAAGTCTTGAACTAACATATATGTTAGATTATCTTTGTATTATGTGCATACTGTACAAGCATCGTTCATTGTGAACATTCTTCTACTGGTGGACTACATGAAATAAATTAAATGATACACATTTGTCATGTCTGTCTTTTAATATCTATTATGTACATAGCATGCACTGTCGGTCGCTTGCCACAGTGGCACAATATAACAAGTTGTATTCTCTCACTACATAATATACTACTGATCGTACTGAAGCGCTAATCAGAGAGTTCCTATGTTTTTTAAGTGTAATCTACATTCATGCAAATGTTCACCTACAGCACATACATCTTTGAGAAGATCAGTGTGTCTCCTACAATACAAACATCTTTGAGAAGATCAGTGTGTCTCCTACAACACAAACATCTTTGAGAAGATCGCTGTGTCTCCTACAACACAAACATTTTAGAGAAGATCTCTATGTCTCCTACAACACAAACATCTTTGAGAAGATCGCTATGTCTCCTACAACACAAACATCTTAGAAAAGATCGCTATGTCTCCTACAACACAAACATCTTAGAAAAGATCGCTATGTCTCCTACAACACAAACATCTTAGAAAAGATCGCTATGTCTCCTACAACACAAATATCTTTGAGAAGATCAGTGTGTCTCCTACAACACAAACATCTTAGAAAAGATCACTATGTCTCCTACAACACAAACATCTTTGAGAAGATCGCTATGTCTCCTACAACACAAACATCTTTGATAAGATCTCTATGTCTCCTACAACACAAACATCTTATAAAAGAGTGCTGTCTCCTACAACACAAACATCTTAGAAAAGAGTGCTGTCTCCTACAACACAAACATCTTAGAAAAGATCACTATGTCTCCTACAACATAAACATCTTAAAGAATATGTCTCTTACAACACAAACATCTTAAAGAATATGTCTCCTACAACACAAACATCTTAGAGAAAATCGCTATGTCTCCTACAACACAAACATCTTTGAGGAGATCTCTATGTCTCCTACAACACAAACGTCTTAGAAAAGAGTGCTGTCTCCTACAACACAAACATCTTAGAAAAGATTGCTGTCTCGTACAACACAAACATCTTAGAAAAGAGTACTGTCTCCTACAACACAAACATCTTATAAAAGATCGCTATGTCTCCTACAACACAAACATCTTTGAGAAGATCGCTATGTCTCCTACAACACAAACATCTTTGAGAAGATCGCTATGTCTCCTACAACACAAACATCTTTGAGAAGATCTCTATGTCTCCTACAACACAAACATCTTAGAAAAGAGTGCTGTCTCTTACAACACAAACATCTTAGAAAAGAGTGCTGTCTCCTACAACACAAACATCTTAGAAAAGATCACTATGTCTCCTACAACACAAACATCTTTGAGAAGATCGCTATGTCTCCTACAACACAAACATCTTAAAGAATATGTCTCTTACAACACAAACATCTTAAAGAATATGTCTCCTACAACACAAACATCTTTGAGAAGATCGCTATGTCTCCTACAACACAAACATCTTTGAGAAGATCTCTATGTCTCCTACAACACAAACTTCTTAAAGAATATGTCTCCTACAACACAAACATCTTAAAAAATATGTCTCCTACAAGACAAACATCTTTGAGAAGATCGCTATGTCTCCTACAACACAAACATCTTAGAGAAGATCGCTATGTCTCCTACAACACAAACATCTTAGAGAAGATCTCTATGTCTCCTACAACACAAACATCTTAGAGAAGATCGCTATGTCTCCTACAACACAAACATCTTAGAGAAGATTCTATATCTCCTACAACACAAACATCTTAGAGAAGATCTCTATGTCTCCTACAACACAAACATCTTAGAGAAGATCTCTATGTCTCCTACAACACAAACATCTTTGAGAAGATCTCTATGTCTCCTACAACACAAACCCTTGCACGCGTAACCTCAAACTCTTACTCCACTACCATTCAGTAGACAGCCTTTCAGTCTAAGGCCCACAGCCTTTCAGTCTAAGGCCCACAGCCTTTCAGTCTAAGGCCCACAGCCTTTCAGTCTAAGGCCCACAGCCTTTCAGTCTAAGGCCCACAGACTCGGTAGCAAAGACATCGGTCCGACAAGATTTGAAACAAGAAGAATAAGACCATTCGTTTCAAAAAATCTCATTCGCTTTTCTAGTGTATCTCAATATACAGCTGAATCTTTTTTCCAAGAAAAGGACGGCAAAAACTGATGCTGTATACTTTCAGTGTACGACACACAGCGTTCGCTTTCGTAACAAACGAAGGCACCCTTGAAAACTTTATAAGGACTTAAATAATTCATAACGAGATTTGGGAACTCTCGGTAGAAATTCACTTCACATAAACTGCCCCGGCTAGTCCTCCAATTAACAAACTACCGAATCAGAATGGCTCCAGTGAGAGCAGATTACAGTATGCCAATGTGATCCGGAACACGTATCCACTCTCATCCCATTCGGTTTCCGGCGACGCCATTTTTGCTTCCTGCCCGATTATTTGACTGACGTGCACAGAAGTAGGAATGAAAAACCAGACTACCAGCACCGGGGGAAGGAATTTACGGTCACGCCATCTCAGCTTGTCACGAAACGGCACATGAAGCTGAGACTGGCTGCACCGAGATGAATTTCTCCTTTGATTATTAGATGGCTGTTTTGGGAAATTAACGATGAAAGTTTGAATTTGGTCTTCGCGGTTGCTCTGGTTACATAATGACTAGCGTGTCGTGGAACGAGAGTAGCGCGCTCTTGACGTCACGGACCTAGCTCCAGACAGGAATCACTTTTCACTCACTGCTTGCTCCTTGAGTAACTTTTGTTGCTTTTATTAGACACCAATACAGAAGTTTACACTTTGTGTTTGTAAATGTATAATGTACGTGACAAAGTGTCGTGGTTAGTATATCGCGTCTAGTTGAGATAAGAAGACAAGGTAATCTACAAGATATCCATATAAGAAGACAAGGTAATCTACAAGATATCTAGATAAGAAGACAAGGTAATCTACAAGATATCTAGATAAGAAGACAAGGTAATCTACAAGATATCTAGATAGGAAGACAAAGTAATCTACAAGATATCTAGATAGAAGACAAGGTAATCTACAAGATATCTAGATAAGAAGACAAGGTAATCTACAAGATATCTAGATAAGAAGACAAGGTAATCTAAGAAGACAAGATAATCTACAAGATATCAAGATAAGAAGACAAGGTAGCCTACAAGATATCTAGATAAGACGACAATGTAATCTACAAGATATCTAGATAAGAAGACAAGGTAATCTACAAGATATCTAGATAAGGTAATCTACAAGATGTCAAGATAAGAAGACAATGTAATCTACAAGATGTCTAGATAAGAAGACAAGGTAATCTACAAGATATCTAGATAAGAAGACAATGTAATCTACAAGATATCTAGATAAGAAGACAATGTAATCTACAAGATATTTAGATAAGAAGACAAGGTAATCTACAAGATATCTAGATAAGAAGAAAAGGTAATCTACAAGATATCTAGATAAGAAGACAATGTAATCTACAAGATATTTAGATAAGAAGACAAGGTAATCTACAAGATATCAATGTAACCTACAAGATATCTAGATAAGAAGACAAGGTAATCTACAAGATATCTAGATAAGAAGACAAGGTAATCTACAAGATATCTAGATAAGAAGACAATGTAATCTACAAGATATCTAATAAGAAGACAAGGTAATCTACAAGATGTCAAGATAAGAAGACAAGGTAATCTACAAGATATCTAGATAAGAAGACAATGTAATCTACAAGATATCTAGATAAGAAGACAAGATAATCTACAAGATATCTAGATAAGAAGACAAGGTAATCTACATGATATCTTATTTCTACGGCAGTGCCAGGTAGCTTATTAGTATTTATCTTTCACCTTATGTTTCTTCTCTCTCTCACTCTCTTTCTCTTCTCTCTCTCTCTCTTCTCTCCCTCACTTTCTTTCTCTTCTCTCCCTCATTCTCTTTCTCTTCTCTCTCTCTCTTTCTCTTCTCTCTCTCTCTTCTCTCCCTCTCTCTATCTCTTCTCTCTCTCTCTTTCTCTTCTCTCTCTCTCTCTGCTCTCTCTCTCTCTTTCTCTTCTGTCTCTCTTTCTCTTCTCTCTCTTTCTTTCTCTTCTTTCCCTCACTCTCTTTCTCTTCTCTCTCTCTCTCTCGTTCTCTTCTCTCTCTCTCTTTCTCTTCTCTCCCTCACTCTCTTTCTCTTCTCTCCCTCACTCTCTTTCTCACTCTTTCTCTTCTCTCTCTCACTCTCTTTCTCTTCTCTCACTCACTCTCTCTCTTCTCTCTCTCTCTTTCTCTTTTCTCACTCTCTTTCTCTTCTCTCTCTCTCACTCTCTTTCTCTTCTCTCTCTCACTCTCTTTCTCTTCTCTCTCTCTTTCTCTTCTCTCTCTCACTCTCTTTCTCTTCTCTCTCTCACTTTCTCTTCCTCTTCTCTCCCTCATTCTCTTTCGCTTCTCTCTCTCACTCTCTTTCTCTTCTCTCCTTCACTCTCTTTCTCTTCTCTCTCTTACTCTCTTTCTCTTCTCTCTCTCTCTTTCTCTTACACTAATAGATCATATTTATGTAGCTGATCCAGAAAACATTACTGAATGTACTGTCCCTCATGTGTCGCTGAGTGATCACTACCCGGTCTGCTGTACGTGGTCACATAAGGGGTATAAAATACCGAAACACAAACATACCAGCATCAAATATAGAAACTTTGAAAACTTTAACTTGGAATTATTTTTAACTGATCTAAAAGCTTCGCCTCTTACGTACGTTTTCCAGTTAACAAATCCAGATGAGGCTATCGAATACTGGATCAAGATATTTCGAAATATTTTTGACAAGCATGTCCCCATCAAAGAAATGAGAGTAAAACACGTAACAAAATCCCGATATATTGCAACTCATGAGGAAACGGGATGAAGCTCACAAAAACAGAAATTTCAGTAGCTATCGTTCACTTAGGAATAAGGTGCAGTATTTAATTAGGCAGGAAAAGAAAAATTACTTCAGAAATTTAGGGAAAGACAAAACTGATAGTAAATCAATCTGGAAAGCGATTAATACTCTTGTAAATAAAAGCAAGCAAACTGACCCACAAACACTTAATGGTGAACATACTTGCACTAACTTCGGTGAACATTTTAGGGAAGAAATTAGTATCCTAAAATCTTCATTACCGACCCCAAATTGCGACCTGAGCGTGTTGAAAACTTTCAGCGACAGTAAATGTGTAAAGCTAAAACAAACTAATATTCCTTTCCTCACAGTCGGTGAGGTTTATAACTACATCCGGTCCTTAAAGAACACTAACTCAGCAGGATGTGATGACATTAGTAACAAGATACTACGCTACGCTGCACCAGTTATCACAGACACACTAACATACTTATACATCTTGTGTATTGACAAAAAATATTTCTCTGACGCTTTTAAACTCGCCAAAGTTTTTCCTCTTTTTAAATCTGGACAGACTAGTGACCTCTCAAACTATAGACCCATATCCATTCTGTCATCACTATCAAAACCTCTTGAAAAACATATACAAAAGTTAACTCTGCTCCACATGCAAGAAAACAATCTACTAATAGACAGTCAGTCAGGTTTTAGACCAAATTACTCCTGCCACACAGCATTAACTAAAATGACAGAAAGCTGTCATAAATGATGACAAATTGTGTGGTGCTGTCTTTGTTGATTTTAAGAAAGCCTTCGATATGATTGATCATGAAATTCTTGCAAAAAAGCTGGAAGGCCATAGATTACACCCTGACCTAACAAAATGTATTACATCTTTTCTCTCAGGTAGAAAACAAGTAGTTTGCTTTAGAAACAAAATATCTGGCTCGTCTGTGGTTGATACTGGTATTCATCAAGGCTCCATTCTTGGTCCTCTTCTCTTTGCTATCTATATTAACGACCTACCACCACATTTAAAGCACTCTTCATGTGATCTTTTCGCTGACGACTGTACTGTTTACAATAGTGAATATGGCATCAATAAATTACAGACAATGCTCCAAAATGATATAAACAGTTTGATTAAATGGAGTAATAAAAATGGTATGTTGATAAACACCAACAAAACAAAATCCATGCTCATCACTACAAGACAGAAACTGCAAAATGCAACTAAAACTTCACTACAGCTTTGTGCTGGGACTAAGGCAATAGAAAATGTTCATGAACATAAAACCCTAGGACTCACCATTGATCAGCATTTAACTTGGAATTCTCACGTACATAACCTAACAAATTTGATTGCACAGAAAGTTTACCAATTAGCCAAAATTAAACACTTTATCGACAAAGACACAAGAAAAATATACTACATATCACACATACAAACACACTTAGATTACTGTTCCACAATCTGGGATGGATGCTCAGTCTCAAACACAAAAAGGCTCCACTCACTTCACAAGCGAGCATTAATTCTTATTTGTGACAAACACCCAGTACAGACTCTAGATCAACACAAACAACTCAAAATTCTACCCCTCAAAAATAGAATCATTTTTAACAAAGTTAAGTTTGTTCAGAGAATTCTGTCGCACAATGCTACGCCTTACTTGTGGTCACTGTTTACGTATAACACTAAACATAGCCAGCGTTTAAAGAACTGTCTTTTTCATAAACCCAGGATTGATCTGTACAAGAAAAGCCTTGCATACTCTGCAGTACAGCTCTGGAACACCCTCCCCTACAATTTAAAATCCATTGGTAATACTTCACCCTTTAACTCAAACCTGTTTCATTATTTACTTGCTTGTAATTATATGCCTCCATAAAATAGCCAGTACTCTCTCAACACATGGCTCGTAAACCATCAAGTACTTCAATGACATAGCAACTTGTTAGATATTGTTAGAAATTATTTTAATGTTTGTTAAAAAAAACATATGTTAGAAGATGATTTACAATGTATCTTCTCTCTCTCTTTCTCTTCTCTCTTTTTCTTCTCTCCCTCACTCTCTTTCGCTTCTCTCCCTCACTCTCTTTCTCTTCTCTCCCTCACTCTCTCTTCTCTCTCTCTCACTCTTTTTCTCATCTCTTCCTCGCTTTTTCACTTCTCTATCTCTCTCTCCCCCTCCTTCACCTTATTCTCCCCCCCTCCCTAAAATCTGTCTAAATTCATCCTTTATTCAGCACCTTTGTGTTCTTCATCTTCTTTTTTTTAATAATTATTTTACATTTTGTTCTGTCAAAACTTTTCATGATAGCAATTTGTTCAACCTTGAACTGTTTTTATTATTATTTAAAATAATGATTTCAATATTAGTGTTTTTTTTTCTTTTTTGCCTCTTTTTCCTTAGATTTTTCTTCATTGCTTTTTTTCCCCTTTCAGATGTTACTTCCTAAAATTTAATTATCTTAAACTTTGACCGTCGGAGTGGCAAAGTAGTCCACTAGTCTCTCATGGCGCAGGTTCGAATCCGACCGGATTCGCCCCAGTCACCCAGCTGCAGGAGTGGGTAACCGACTTCTTGTAGAGCTGGAGAAGGAAAGGAGGTCGGGCGTGATCCTGACCACGTCAACCTCTAGCATGCCCACAGGTCAAGGAAATTACGGGCATTAACATCATATCCTCTAAGATCAAGGAAATTACAGGGAACTAACATCATATCTTCTAAGGTCAAAGAAATTACAGGGCGTTAACATCATATCCTCTTAAGTTCAAGGAAATTACAGGGAACTAACATCATATCTTCTAAGGTCAAAGAAATTACAGGGCGTTAACATCATATCCTCTTAAGTTCAAGGAAATTACAGGGCGTTAACATCATATCCTCTTAAGTTCAAGGAAATTACAGAGCGTTAACATCATATCCTCTAAGTTCAAGGAAATTACAGGGCGTTAACATCATATCCTCTAAATTCAAGGAAATTACGGGCACTAACATCATATCCTCTAAGTGCCTCTATGGCAGAATAAGATTACGTTTACCATTTTTACCTTCAGTTCCGCTGTCTCTAGAAGGGAAGAGCGAAGATAAGTGCAGTAAAACTGGTGCTTTGTGTTCAAGCTTAGGAAGTGATCAGCTGGAAAGTAAGAGTGATAACATTACACGCCCTAAAAGCAAATAAGAACATTACACGCCCTAAATGCAAATAAGAACATTACACGCCCTAAAAGCAAATAAGAACATTGTACGCCCTAGAAACAAATAAGAACATTGTACGCCCTAGAAACAAATAAGAACGTTGCACGCCCTAGAAACAAATAAGAACATTGTACGCCCTAGAAACAAATAAGAACATTGTACGCCCTAGAAACAAATAAGAACATTGTACGCCCTAGAAACAAATAAGAACATTGTACGCCCTAGAAACAAATAAGAACATGCACTTACCACCGAACACGTGGGGTCGAGCATGGGAAAAAAAGGGATAAGATCAGAGAACATGAACTAGGAATAGGAAATTGATAGAAATCAAAGTATGAGAGAATTTCTGGTATTAGTCATATATATGTTTTTTTTGTTCGTGCGCATTAATCTTTGTTTTGTCCTTGATAAAGGCGTTTTGTCGTAATGTTGTGTTCCTTTTCATTATTTCATTTTCTTCCCGCTTTCTCATACCCACGATTCTCCTGCGTTTTTCCCTTATAAAATAGCCATACACATGTGTCTGCTCATGGGAGAATAAAACAGGGGAGAAAACATGGGACTTAACATTTGCTTTAACGCAGGGAGACGTAACAGAGATATGAACGTATAAAATAATATCAGCAAAGAAACATTTCCGCTGTTGAAAGCGAGGATTGTTCATGAAATGAGATCAAGATGTTATTGTATCTTTTTTCCTGTCTTGTAGTACAAACTGAAGGACTTAACTGGCAAACACCACCGCTCAATAAAAGTGAACTCTCCTTCTCAAAAAATGGACAATGAGTAGAAAAAGTTACCTGAAAAAATCGACTGAATAGAGTAAGGCTTGAAATTTTGGTGAAAACATCATCAAACAAACCATTGAGAAAATATCACAATCTTTGAGAAACAAATCATCAAACACTCACTGAAAAAAAACATCGTCAAACAAAACCCACTTAGAAAAAAGGAGAGAGTTAATTCTCTGATGATTTGAGAAGTTGTGTTTTCCTCGTTTCTAAATCTCTGCCCTTAATATCATACCTGAATATTCGATTGATGTTTCTGAGTCAAAAGCCATACAACTAGCTAAACAGCTAAAAATGCTTGCCCTGTTTTTATATGCCATTCCTTTTCATGTATTTATCTGTTTCAAAAAATATCTTTCAAAGTCTAAACAAGAAGAATTCAAATTGAGACATGACTGCTAGCTCTGGTGGCGATAATAACGAGCACAAATGTAACTTACAAACCAACTTGAATGTTACAGTAATGATAGAATTTTGGAAGAATAAACGGAATATCATTATGATGTTTTGATCGATTATAAACACTAACTTTGCAGTCTTCTTTATCTACACATCTGCACAAACAGCAGTTATTTTAATACACATTTATGTGACATGTACAACATGATCTTCCACTATTTACACGGAAGATGTGGTCTCTCAAGATGATCATGAAAACTGTTGACTATAATTTTGCTACTGTGTTATTTTGTTTCATTTTTCTATTTGTTTTCATGTATTACTTTTTTAAAGTGATTCAAGGAAACGGAATTCGAAACTAAATGAACCCAAGGGAGGAACTTTGGAAATCTAGAGCGCATTTTGTGGTTGTGCATGTTTTTGAGTACCTTAATATGCTACGAGCACATCTGATACATCCCAGAGAGCAGGAAACGATGTTCAAGCTAAAATAACCAAGGCCGGGGCGGAATTTATCCAACTTAACAAAATACGGGCGTTAAAAAACCTCACAACGTGGATCAGATTCTGACTCTTTAATACAAATGTAAAGACTGTCCTATTATATGTTTCTGAGATATGAGTGATGACAAGCAAAGAATACAAACATTCACGAAGACCACCAAAGAATACACACATTCACGAAGACCACCAAAGAGTACAAACATTCACGAAGACCACCAAAGAACACAAACATTCACGAAGGCCAACAAAGAATACAAACATTCACTAAGAAAAGCAAAGAATAAAAACATTCACGAACTACTATATGATTCTGAGATATGAGTGATGTCCAGCAAAGAATACAAACATTCACGAAGACCACCAAAGAATACAAACATTCATGAAGACCACTAAAGAATACAAACATTCACGAAGAACAGCAAAAAATGCAAACATTCACGAAGACCAGCAAAGAATACAAACATTCACGAAGACAACCAAAGAATACAAACATTCACTAAGACAAGAAAAAAATACAAACGTTCACGAACTAATGCCTGAGAAGGATCCTAAACATCAAATATCAGGACACTACCAAGAAAGAGCAGGACAAAAGCATGTGAATCTACAAATCATATCAAGAAAACGGAGGTGGATTGGTCACCTTCTAAGGAAACCAGACATAAGCATAACAAGGCAGGCTCTGATATGGAACCCACCCCAAGTGGAAATCTGAGAAGGAGCAAAACTGCTTGGAGAAGAGAAATTATCAAAGTGCTCGGAGACAAGGGAAGTATGAAGGGAAGTAGAGAACAAATCCAAGAACAAGGATGACTGGTGAAGCTTTATCAGCGATCTATACTCGCAACGAAGTGACGGGCAATGATTATGTTAAGTTAGTTGTTTACTAAAAGAATGCTCTGTATGTAACAGAAAATATTATGTTTACAGACATGTCGGATTACACAATAATACTGTCATGGAATGTTTTCGTAACTATGGAAACAAAGATGATGGCGTCCCCACGACGTTTGATGAGCGCAACAAAAACTATCGTGTCCATTACTGTTATTGTTGTTATTGTTATATTCTGTCTCAGATAACAAAAGATTCAGCCATGCTGGTTGTTACACAAAGCAACGTTGGTGGTTTTGCTACCGCTGCGAATTCTATAACGGCGATCGGTAGCAGGCAGGAGAGAACTGCTAATGAGCTTGACAATGATCTTAAATCCACGCTCTGCTGACGCGCGTGAGCAAACACAGCGACAGTCCATCTCCAGATACAATGGCGCTAATGGCTAATCAAGTCGAAAGTATTAATATTTCATTTTGGAAACTGTTTCAGTAATGCCAAGAACATCAGAATTCTGTTTCTTGGAGTGCTGAACGAAAATCCCGCGAGGGGGTGATTCCGGAAAGAGAAGGACGAGCGAAAGCTAGAACAGGAAGAATAGAGCTCAAAACTAGGACAGGGCTAGCGACATTAAACTTTGATGTGAATTACAGAAAGAGATGATTTGATCTCATCAGTCGAGCCTTTGTTGTTGGGCCACAATATTTCTTGGATGTCGAACTTTGTCCGAGTCTGATCGGAAGCGAATTGAAAATCATGGGAGTGTATTATTGAGCGGTCAGCACTTTGTGTTACATCTTTGATATTGTTGTCAATCCTCATCTTCACTCTTCATAGGAATATCTGTTTTGCATGTGTGGGTGTGCACGCATACGCACATACATGTAGAGAATGATATATATTATGCGGTGAGGAGAATGTATTATGCACGGGCAGTATGCTGTCATAGGATCATGTAATAGCATATTAGAAACATACACTAGCTGATATCATACTGACGAACTTGAAAGTAGCCTACATCGGATGGACACGTGAAACTGCTCTCTGAGAGATGGGACAGGGTGATCGGTTATAGTTATCCAGTCCTGACTCAAGCAATATCCTATTCTGATGTTTGCGGATGAAATGTTTCATACGTAACCACAAACTCTTCAGATCACCCGAGAAGTAAGAAACTTTTCGACTTTTAAACTTCTAATACTTTAAAAGGAGTAGGACCCATTAGGTCCCTAGTTGCCTGTGGTCTGTTGGTTTTAACCTGTTAGAAGAAGAAGAAGAAGAAGAAGAAGAATCACTATGAGAGAAGGAAAAATGATAAGAGAAAGACTTGTTCGAACCCTGAACTCCAATAAGAATAGCAAGCACAGACGAGGAATCCGAACTATTAACTAGGCCACCTTGCTTTCCAGAAAGATGAAGGCACGTTATACGTAAAAAGTAAAGATAGTCCCATAGCAAATGCCGTAGGGGGTGAAGCGTTAGAGACCTCATTATGCTGGGTCATCAGCGTATGAGGTAGGGTGACCAGTTCCTTTCCTCGCTGCCTTTACTTCCCAGATTTTCTCTGGTACCCATTTTACGAGGCTGGGTCGACCTCGGGGCCGTATTGGTCGGAAAAAAAAAACGTTATACGTACTTTGTTTTAATATCTCACAGTGCGCAAGCCTCATTTCCATCTTTCTAAAGTGAACAACCAACCCATACTGTACGGAATAGTCCCGCAATTAAGGATTTGTCCCTGTAATGGTATTACTTTGGTCGGGATGTCTATATGTCCCATATTGTCTTGTATTATCATCTTTGATCGCCACATGTTCTGAAATGCCCAAATTTTTGAAGGACTTATTTTAGTGGAAATGTTATTTTGAAGAACATTTCTTATTCTTTACAAAGGACTGAGCACTTTGAGGTGAAGCCCCACGGTGAGGCGTTTGTCTTTGTTTCCTTACCCAGGCATACAGTCAGTGCGTAGGATGACGAAACCAACAGTAAAAATTTCATATATCGTACATTCAGTCAAACCCATAAAATAAATGTTTAAAACCAGCCATTAACAAACATCTAGTGTTTTATGAGTTTATGTATTTATAGCTACTGCTAGGATTGGCAACACTTCTCTCGTCCTTATCTTGCCAAGTTAAAAATCTAGAATCTGGAACACGTCGGCACTATTTTATGATCATATCCATGCGTATAAAACTGATATAATTTTATTAATAAGCAAGAAGACAATTGAAAAGTATACTTTATTTAAGGAGCATAGTTTATTAAAGCAAGATTCACACCACTTTACATTTTATAAAGCTCGCTAATTAAAACGTTATAATGATCTATTTAATGTCGCGTATGAAGCTCTCTGTTTCTTCACGCTGCGGTTGTTTACGTATCCTGACTGTTGTTTTTTGTGAGACTGCTCACTGCTGTTTTTAAAAACTTCAGAAATTTGTGGTGAGTCCACTTAACTACACCATTTTTCAGTGTCTGCATAGCTCATGCAGTGACACAAACAAAAAAGATTGATAATCTTGCACTGTGTTGAGTTATGCATTTGTAATCCCTGCAATAAAGAGTATTACAAATACTCCGTTTTGACTGGGCTACATGAACTGACGGTACCAGTTGTAGGTTTGATGGCTGCTGTTCATTATTTGATAATGTAGGACGGTGAACTGTACAGACGCACATTACGAAGGTTAGACCATAATCTAGAGGTGATGCGTCCAGCCTTTGTTACCTTTTACACAAGTATCACGTTCTTACCTCCAAGCTAACGTAACCTAGTTTGTTCAGCTACAAGAAGCGAAAGCAGTTCCTTTGTCCAGAAAACGGGCAGCGGTAGATTCTGTGGTCTGGTTGCCTTAATTAGACCTTCGTTACACATTTTACTGAACTTATTTTTAAATCTGTCTGACGGTAGTGCAGTCTGTATTATTAGTTCTGTTTGTTATACTCTAACAATAACACCAGTCCCGTCTGTCTATTCACAGCGGTACATCTAAGTATTTGGTTGCGATACAACATGCACTAGCAGTTCAAAGTATTGGCCGTGGCACAACTTGTAATTGTGTAGCTTGTGTCACAAAATTATGTTGTTTCCTGCCCTAAAATGATTTAGAACACTGGTATGTGGTTAGCGTTCAAGAAATAGATAAAACACTTTAAATGGAAGACAAAGACAACAACAACAAAAATACCATGGGCTTGAACCATAGTCCCAGCAGGACAGGCAACCTCCTTGCCATGAAAATACAGTGCACTGTCCAGTCAGTCAACTACAGTTGCTTTAATGCTGACCATACAGCACTCTGGTAAATCACTTTATTGGCAGAAAGTTTGTCATTTGAAAAATTTAAATCCTAAAATGTAGTCACAAATTCCTTATTTCTTGTACAAACCATGCATTCTTACATTTTAAACTTGAAAGACCTCTGTGTCATGACCCTAATATCTGATTATTAGAGCAAGTCAATTTTTTTAAAGCCAGTTTTTCCAGGTTTAAGTCGAGTTTGTACAGTTTACCACAGAAGTTAACTTTGAAGAAGATCAAACTTTTATATCCTAACACTTTCTTGTCAAGAAGTTGGGATTTGATATTTATCTGTATCAAAGTAAATGCTCTTTAGGGCCTTGTATAGGCAGCTGAGTTGTTTGCAGCTAGTGCTGTGATGAAGACGGTGAAAAAAAAAAGTGGCCATCAAATCACACTGTCTGGTTTCATATGTTTTGTTGTTGGAGTTGTCACAAGAACTGTTCTTTATTGCCACAGACAAGCATAAGATTCTTTTCCCAGGTTAAAGTAATGCAGCATAAGCTAGAGTCTTGATAAGCCCTGATTTACAGACCCAGATAACTGCTTTACCTTTCTACCATAAAAGTCCCATCAGGGTAAATACTGTAGATGTGTACAAGCAGAGGTCATCACTTTACTGTTATGCCAATGTACCTGTGTGTTACAGCAAAGATGAACATGAGAACACCAGCATCGCTTTTAAGTGATGATGAGCCAGCAATTATACCCATTGTTCAAAATCAAGAAGTTGACTTTTCTGAGTACATGTGGATGGAAGAAATGGAGGAATTTGACAGACAGGTTAGTTTAGTTTTACAAGTCAGGAATATGGAAGTCACATTTCTCAGTGTTGCTCAGAATTGACAAAAATATATTTAGCCTGTCTCAGTGGAGGCAAAATGCAGGAACTGTTATTTTGCTTATATTATAGTTCAAAAAAAGAAATGCAACACTACTGTAGTTGTAATGGACACCAAATGTCAGACTTGTATCAGAATTTTATTTTACAGGATTAATGTTTCATTCTTGGCATGAAGAAAATTTAAGACTTTAACATTGAAATGATGTTCATTAAATTTGGTTTGGATTCTCTGCTACTGAGGCCTCCGTTTCAGTAAGGTGTATGGACTCCCCAGGCATATATCAGAGAACAACATCTCCTTGACATGGATCCGATTAGCCGTTGGATCTGTTGTTGTGGAATGGCTCCCCACTCTTCCTGCGTGCAAGAGTCAATTGTTGGAGATTAAGTGTTCTGTTGGATTCATGTCTGATGACATGGATGGCCACGGAATGGCATAGACATTGTTGTCAGCAGGAACTAGGTAGTGAGTTGTGACGCATGAGGTCGAGCATTATCCTGCTGAAAAATCGACCCTGGTGCAGCCAGTAGTGGAAGTACATGAGGATGAAGAATTTCACCGATGTATCATTGGGCATTCAGGCATCTTTCAATTTGCACCAGGTCACTTCTTCCCATGAAGTTGATCGTCCCCCACACCAGTACACCTCCACCACCATGTGGAGGAGCCTCATCCACGCAGTTCTGGGTGTAAGCGCTCATGGACTCTGCGGTAAACTTTTCTCCGTCTGTCATGTCACTGGAGCAGAAAAAATGATTCATCACTAAACCAAGCCCTTCTCCAATCATTCGCAGCTGTCCATTGACGATACTGGTTCACCCACTGCTGTCGGTTCTAGCGATGCCGGTTCGTAAGAACAGGATCTCTGTAGGGTCTTCTAGCCCAAAGACCATTGTCGTGGAGCCGGTTCCTGACCTTTTGATCTGAAATTCGACTGACTGGACTGTTGAGGACGCAGATACAAACCGATTCCTGGGGTGACGCAGCCATTTGAAGTGGTCATCAGCAGGAGTTTTGACTATGGGTCTTCCACTGCGTAGCTGGTCTGCAACTGAGCCAGTTTCTTGAAATTGTCTCCAAAGGCGACTAACCACATTAAATTGTCTGGCCTCTACACTTTGTGACTGTCCAGTCTGTAAATGTCCAGTGATGATGAGTCATTCTGTAGTGAGATGAGCCATATTTGCGCATTGAATTTTCAAATGAATTGATTCAAGGAGTGTCAGTCTTTTACAGGCATTCAATAACATGGTCAGTGAGTTTTGTGTTCAGTAAGTTTCATGGGATTCTCGTGAACCTGTCATGAGTTATTGTCAAAAATGCTGTTTTGACTAATGTCACTTTTCTGTGGTCATGAATCAACTGCTGAATACAATTCAGGTCAGCACATGAAGTTGATGTCCAGGTGAACGTTTCAGGCAGTTGTCCTTGTCTGATCAGCAAACTTCAATTAAAAGTGCAACATCATATTTGTTGCGTTTCTTTTTCTTGAACAGTATATGTATATAACCTTTTATTTTTGAATTTTAAACATTTGCTCCGTGATTTTTAAATCCATTTAATATGAGGATTAAATTTAGTCACCAGTTTAATCATTGTGTTTAGCTCACCAAGAGGGTTACATTTAGCCGCCAGGCTAATCTCTTGTGTTTAGTTCATTGGGGCGGAGGGGGGGTCTAGCATCAGGTTGATCTGTGTTTAGGTCACTGTGAGTAATATCTTTAATAACCAGGTTAATCTCCATGTTTTAACAAGAGAGATAAAGTTAGCCACCAGGCTAATTTTAATGAGAGATACATTTAGCTGCTAGATTAATATCCATCTTTAATTAACCATGAGGGGAACATTTAACTACCAGGTTAATCTCCATGTGTAGCTCCCTGTTAGAGATGAGGACAAGAATCAGGTACCATAAATTCAGTGATCCTCACTAGATGAAGTTCATTAATCTGCAGTGTTTCTACTCTGTGAGAAGGCAAACCTGATTCCAACCTCCAACACCTTATGGGAGTGCCTGTTCACAAAAAAACTTTTGAACTTGTACATGTACGAACTCCCTGTAACTGTGAGCTGTTGTTCTTTGCAGTCGATGCTGTAGAGATGTTGAGGCACAGCATTGTATTGGTGTGGGAGCGGGTTATGGGGCTACTTTTTCAGTCCTAGAGTACAGCTAAAAAGCAGGTGGTGTGCAGTGCTTCTTTAGCAGACTCCACCACTATTTATGGTGATCCCTGCCCTGTTAGCCACGGAGAGGTGGGACAGGGTCTTGGTCAGCTATGGGTCGCTGATTACCTTATCAAGCGTCTTCACCCCTGAAGACTTTTGAAATAAATCGTAAAGAAAAATCCAAAATTAGAACTCCTTCAGATGTCAATAGCACCAGTTATTGCTCATTATGACCAAATGCAGGAAGATATAGAGAAACTAGGAGGTGGAAATGTTGCTCATTATGACCAAATGCAGGAAGATATAGAGAAACTAGGAGATGGAAATGTTGCTCATTATGACCATATGCAGGAAGATATAGAGAAACTGGGAGATGGAAATGTTGCTCATTATGACCATATGCAGGAAGATATAGAGAAACCGGGAGATGGAAATGTTGCTCATTATGACCATATGCAGGAAGATATAGAGAAACTGGGAGATGGAAATGTTGCTCATTATGACCAAATGCAGGAAGATATAGAGAAACTAGGAGATGGAAATGTTGCTCATTATGACCAAATGCAGGAAGATATAGAGAAACTAGGAGATGGAAATGTTGCTCGTTATGACCATATGCAGGAAGATATAGAGAAACTGGGAGATGGAAATGGAGACTGAAGGAATCTGACATGGTACAAATGTGAACAGGTGAAGATAGGACAGTCTGATGACTCTGGGATGGTCACATGTACTGAGTTTGAGACTTAAAAGTTGAATATTTGAATGGAACTTTGAAAAATGAAGTTACTTGATTATATAAAGAAATTTCATCAAAACTTTATTTCCCTATTTCCTGTGTATTTGTGTTCACAGGTGGAAGAGGAACTTCGAGAACAAGAATTGATTGAACAATGTTTCGAAGATTTATATGAAATGGAAATAATTGCTTCAGAAATTCTTTCTAGCTCACCGTTAGAGAATGCTTTCATTACATTCGACTCATCCCATTCTGGTCTGAGAACGGTTGGTATGGCCCTTGCTAGGCAAGAGCATAGTGTGGCTACTGCAAGTCAGGAAGAGGTAGTGTGTGTTTTATAAGTGATTTAACTTTTGTTGGTGTTTATATTGTCTGTTAGTACAGTCTTGTGTTTTATAAGTGATTTAACTTTTGTTGGTGTTTATACTGTCTGTTAGTACAGTCTTGTGTTTTATAAGTGATTTGGTTTGTATTTGTTCTTGTTTCTGAAGATTATCTGTTGGTATTTTTTTTTTCACATTGATGTGTGTTTTATAAGTGATTTAGCTTGATTTAGTTCTTGTTTGTGAAGCATGTAAAGAATTTCATTCTCAATGATCCTGCTGCCCAGTATTCAGTTGTTTTCAGGCTGAGTTTCTTTTTGAAGGTAGACATTAGGAGAGATTTGTTGAGAAATCTGACTGGACTGAAGAACTGTGGTGAAGCTTCAGCTGGTCTGGTCATTTTCATTCTGTCACTTGTGGTTGCTGCAGTAGATGCTGTGATGGGCTTGAAGTACATGCGTTGTGTTTGGTGGGGAGTAGATCATAGTCTCAGAGTTTTCCGCATGCTTCACCTACCTCACGGGACCCTGCGTTAAACTGTCTCATTTGCCAGGTTGGAGGAGCAGCGTTGTTTGCTACTATAAATACCACATAGAGGTCTTGGCCAGCTCTTCTTGACTGACCCTAAAAACTATGCGTGATCATCTCATGTTGTGTGTGTGTGTGTGAAGAAACTGACAGCTGTATACCTCCATCAGTTGCCAGTTATTGGTGATAATATCACTGTGTGATATATATGTTGTCAGTGATAAATAAACCTGATTCCAGACATCTAAAAAAAAAATAAATAGAAGAAAGATTATGACTTGAGTAAGGAAGTTACCATAAAAAGCTGAGCGTTTCAGTCAAAAGAGGCAGGAGAAAATAAAAGAGTATTCTAGAAACTGAGAAAAGCTTGCTCTAGCAGTTGAAGTATAATCACAGAAAGTGAAATTAATGATCATCATCACACTTACAAAACTGTATCTGTGGCCATCTGGTTCCAAGCATTAACAGTGGGTGCTTGAAACCTTGGATAATACTAAACCTTATGTAATATACATTTTTTAAAGATATTTACATACCTATTGTGCAGTTTAATTTTAAATATATACATTAAAATATCATATGGGTTCTCTTTGGCTTGGCAGAATTGCTAGCATCACAACTTGTGTGTTTTGGGACCTTATTAAGCCAAATAAATTATGCAAATGACTTGCAGTAGTTAAGCGATACCATAAGTGTGGATATTTGTTTACAGCGTGGATACTGCAGTGTGACTGTATGAGTGGGAGATTGAAAAAGACAGGAAGGTGATGGGTGCATATGAAATTTATGAATTCAAATTGTTGAAATTTTTAAAATTTCATATTTTTGGATCATAGGTAACTGAAGCTCAAATGCTGGAGGGAGGAAGGGAGGGGGGAGGAGAATAATACATGGACTACTGTACTGTGTCTGCCTCTTTTGAAATTATCACTTGTTCTTGTGACTTACCACATTTTTCCCCCCCCCCACTAAAGCGGGTGCAGCCTGTGATTTTTAGATATGGTGTCATTTTATTGGCAGACATTATTAGTAGGCACTTTCCATTGACAGTATTTTTGAAGCTTAAAATAGCAGCAGTGACTCTCTAAAAAATGTTGATGCTGTTTTCATTGATGGTGTTAAAAATTATAGGTGGTGTTTTCATTGATGGTGTTAAAAATTATAGGTGGTGTTTTCATTGATGGTGTTAAAAATTATAGGTGGTGTTTTCATTGATGATGTTAAAAATTATAGGTGGTGTTTTCATTGATGATGTTAAAAATTATAGGTGGTGTTTTCATTGATGGTGTTAAAAATTATAGGTGGTGTTTTCATTGATGATGTTAAAAATTATAGGTGGTGTTTTCATTGATGGTGTTAAAAATTATAGGTGGTGTTTTCATTGATGTTGTTAAAAATTATAGGTGGTGTTTTCATTGATGGTGTTAAAAATTATAGGTGGTGTTTTCATTGATGATGTTAAAAATTATAGGTGGTGTTTTCATTGATGATGTTAAAAATTATAGGTGGTGTTTTCATTGATGGTGTTAAAAATTATAGGTGGTGTTTTCATTGATGATGTTAAAAATTATAGGTGGTGTTTTCATTGATGATGTTAAAAATTATAGGTGGTGTTTTCATTGATGGTGTTAAAAATTATAGGTGGTGTTTTCATTGATGATGTTAAAAATTATAGGTGGTGTTTTCATTGATGGTGTTAAAAATTATAGGTGGTGTTTTCATTGATGATGTTAAAAATTATAGGTGGTGTTTTCATTGATGATGTTAAAAATTATAGGTGGTGTTTTCGTTGATGGTGTTGAAAATGACATGTGAAAAGTATTCATATTCAAATGATGTATGATCGACAGTGATATGTTTAATTTTGATTAGTTTATATATATTTTATATTCTTTTGTGTATGTTTTAAAACATCAGTATTGATATGTTAATGCATGTGATTTTTTTTTAAGATGATAGATTTACCTTGGAGGGCATTTCTGCTGGCTGTGTGATATTTCTTCTTCATCATTTGCCTTCCAAAGGGCATTGGCTGCGCTGTCTTAGTTACATTCAGCTTTGGCTCAACACATTTTTAGGAGCAAGTTCATCTTCCCACTGTTTGTTTCATGTCACTTAATTTACTAGTGTCTGTGTCCAGAGCACCACCATGAGGTAGAATAGGCTCTTGGCTGGCTGTGGTTTGCTGATCTTGACAGCAAGCACCTGGGAATAGGTTACTTATTCAGCTTGAGTAGTGCTTATTTGCCCTCATTTGATATATCTCTAGTCTTTATAAGTATAAAACCCACACAACAGACATAATTTTGCCAGTGATTGTAATCAGTTCCAACATTTGTACATGATTTGTTATCCCTACAGATGGTTATCTCAAGCAAGCTTAACCCTCTGGCTCCAGAGTTCTTCCCCAGGGGTCACTGCTAGCACAAGTACAGTTTCAACAGTTGGAAAAAGATGCAGCATTTCCAGTTTGTTTTGAAAACACTTAGTCTTCAATCACTGGCACATAATGCTTTGGCATTTTTTTTTATGTGTTTACTATCAAAACTGCCCAGGCGTCCGTTGGTATGAAGTGTGCAGTCCTGTTGTTGAACGTATGTTTTGTGTGAAGTGTGTGGTTCTCTGTTGTTGAATATTTATCTTGTGTGAAGTGTGTGGTGTCCTGTTGTTGAATATTTCTCATGTGTGATATCCTGTCGTTGAATATTTCTCATGTGTGATGTCCTGTTGTTGAATATTTCTCATGTGTGGTGTCCTGTTGTTGATTATTTCTCATGTGTGGTGTCCTGTTGTTGAATATTTCTCATGTGTGATGTCCTGTTGTTGAATGTTTGTCTGTGTGAAGTGTGTGATGTCCTGTTGTTAAATGTTTGTTTGTCCGTGTGGAGTGTGCAGTATTGTGTTGTTAAATATTAGTATTTTAGAGATGAGTTATTTAATGTTGCTGATGTTAGCAGTTCTGTGGTCTTGATTCGGGATATATTGCTTAGAGGTGACTGGCCATTGTTAATGAAGTTTATTGCTTGTTTCATTTTCTTTCTTACAATATATAGGTCTGTTTTATATAAAGTGACCAAGGAAAAAAAACACCAAAAAACTTGGTGATGGTGCACCAAATAAAATATATGATCACTTCTTTGAAGTTACATTTTAACATTTGTGAACCAGATTTTTCAGGACATCTTAGTTGTGGGGGTTGCTAAATTTGTTTTGTTTTGTAAACTTGAAGCAGCTGAAAGATAAGTAGAATGGTGATATTACAGAGGGAAGTAAGTGTGATGAGTGCAGTGATAAAACCCTCAAAATTGTGCAGCATAGTAGTGGCAGTATTAACAAGAAATAAACAGATGAAGCTGTTTGTTAATGAACAACTCCAAACAGTCAGTATCTTTGTGCAGATATCTGTGGGAAAACTACCTCTTGTGGTCATTCCCTATATCAGATAAATGTGTGTTTAAAAACTACCCTACATTGTCAGAATCCTTAGATCGAGAGAAAGTTTAGAGCCAGTAATAACATGACATGAAGAAGATGCAGATTTGAAAAAATTACATTATACAGCAGGAAAAAAGGCAAGGATTGATCAGTTAATTCGGTCTTTTCCAACAGAACTTGTTTTATTGTTTTTGCAAAAGAAAAAAAAATGTTTAAGAAATGTGAGTAAACCACAAGAAGTGATGGTTTAAAAATTTTTTATAATGGCCAGTAGAGTCATTGTTGTGGGTTAAAATAAGTGAGAACAACTTTAAAAACTGCTTTTGCTACATGGTTTCATATTTATGAAACATATCATTTGCTTTGGAAGTTTCTCATTGTTTACTTTAGGGAAGTTTTGAGCAGAAAGGCTCTATTCTCATTTGATATACTTGTACTTTTTAACTCTTTGCGACTGAACAATCTTTGGGTCTATTCAGATGAGGGTGCATTAGCATATTGATATCAGACAATAATTCTATAAGCTTGAGTTCTTGATTAAATACTGAATATAGCAGTCAACTGATGTAGCCTTTATTCTTGATTAAATACTGAATATAGCAGTCAACTGATGTAGCCTTTATTCTTGATTAAATACTGAATATAGCAGTCAACTGATGTAGCCTTAATTCTTGATTAAATACTGAGTATAGCAGTCAACTGATGTAGCCTTAATTCTTGATTAAATACTGAGTATAGCAGTCAACTGATGTAACCTTAATTCTTGATTAAATACCGAGTATAGTAGTCAACTGATGTAGCCTTTATTCTTGATTAAATACTGAATATAGCAGTCAACTGATGTAGCCTTAATTCTTGATTAAATACCGAGTTTAGCAGTCAACTGATGTAGCCTTAATTCTTGATTAGATACTGAGTATAGTAGTCAACTGATGTAGCCTTAATTCTTGATTAACTGCTGAGTATGGTAGTCAACTGATGTAGCCTTAATTCTTGATTAAATACTGAGTGTAGCAGTCAACTGATGTAGCCTTAATTCTTGATTAACTACTGAGTATAGCAGTCAACTGATGTAGCCTTAATTCTTGATTAACTACTGAGTATAGCAGTCAACTGATGTAGCCTTAATTCTTGATTAACTGCTGAGTATAGCAGTCAACTGATGTAGCCTTAATTCTTGATTAACTGCTGAGTATAGCAGTCAGCTGATAAATTTTGATACAATTGTGTTCCTGGTGACTCACCATTTAGTACATTCTGATTTCATCCCAGTGTTGGAGATTTTCAAGAGTTAAGACAAATTTGTTTATCTTATATTTGTATGTTTTTGGGTTCAAAGAGTTAAAATTTGCATTTTCCAAACTATTTGGTATTATGAAGTAAAATGTGTATGAATATTTTTCTTTTTATTGTGTGCCGTGAGAGTGTGATGGTTTCTTTCCTACACCTTGTATTTAGTGTGGCCTGGAGTGTTGACATGTGTCTGTCTGATGTGTCAGAATTGTAGCAGGTCAAATCTCACATTGCTTTGCAGTAATATGAGTATTCTAGATGTTATGTTTTCTAATAGTGAAAGTCACTCCAGCAACATCAGACTCAGTTTATGCAGGTAACTGGAGTACATGCCACAGCTAGTGATTGATATATGTCTATAATATGTTCTGCAGACAAATGAGAATGTACTGTTGTTGGGAGTGTGCGATACGGATAAACTGTTGCGTGTAGAAACTCTGGAAGATTATTACAGTCATATAATATGTGTATGAGAATTTCAAAAGAACAAAATTTTGCTGTAAGTAATATTCCTTGTGTTTTTTTTAATCAGGGGAAAACAGAGGAGTGGCACAGGATTATATGGTATACTTTGTAATGTTGTTTTTATAGAAAATGAAAGGCCTTTTTTTTTAGGTTTTCAAGTATCATTAGACAAAAAATGAAACTGGACCTTTATGAATGGTTAAATATTTCAGAAAATTCTAATTTCTAGTTCCAGTTTCAGTGAAAGAAGTGCATTATTTTATAATTATGGTTCTTTTTTGGTTCCAGTTGATAATGTTGTGTTTAGAATGTTGAGTAATTACAGCATAGAGCTCAGGTGGCTTTGTTGCTTGTTGTGGTTGTGTCAGTGTGTGCAAGTGGCCATGTTGCCTCAGCTTCAGTTTTATTTCTGCCAGGTTGAGCTTTCCTGTAAGAAAGTACAAGTGACCATGTTGGCTCTCTTCATGAGTTTATGCCAGTTTTTTTTCTTGTTTCTTTTTATTAAATAAAACAACCAAAGAAAGGTCACAATATTTGTATGTGTTATTTTTTGTTTGTCACAGTCTGCAAACATCCTGTCTTCTTTTGCACCTGGTAGTTTGTTTCTTAGATTTGCTATAGGAACTGAAAAAAGCCATTGTTGTCTGTTTTTTGTATCTGTATGCAGGAAACTCTACTGTAGAGAGTGGAACAAGAACACAACTCCTTCAGATCATCAGAGAAAGTGCTTCCCCTCTCCTAGACAAGTGTTTCGAAACTCCTGACACTCAAGGAGGGTGGGTGGGGGGCCTTCTGGGTCATGACTCCCAAAGGTCTTGGGAGTTGTTGCTTTTTTTTTCCCCATCCTGGAGTGAGAAACATATTGACCAACACATCCTTATCAATGAATGTTAGAAAACGAGTCCTAAAATTGAACCTATCTTGTTATATGGAAGTGAATCATGGACAATAGGCAGGTCTGCACAAAAATCATTGGAAGCAGCAGAAATGTGGTTTATTAGAAGAATGTTGCGAATCCCCTGGACAGTAAAAATAACTAATGAAGAATGTAGGAGAAGAGCTGGAGAGACAAAAAACCTTGTCAAAAAGATAAGAGAGAGACAATGTACTTTCATAGGACATGCAATGAGAAGAAGGGGCATTGAAAATATTATAACAACAGGAAAAATAGAAGGAAGAAGATCAAGAGGAAGACCAAGAGAAATGATACTGGACAGTCTGACGGGATGGTGTGAGAGGAGATCACCAACTGAGCTGATGGCCTGCATGAAGGATCGTGTACTCTGGAGAAGCATAATAGCCAACGCCAGTCGGCACGGCACATGATGATGATCCTGGAATTGCACTTCACAGTGCATCTTAGCGATTTAGCTATGGAGGACTGGTATTGGTTGTGACAAACAAATTATTTATGTTCTCAATGCTTGTTTCGCATGATCCACAGCCAGCATGGGTCTTTTCTGCTGTTTCTGGAAGGCTTTTCACTGCCCTTGCTCTTACTTGTCCCTTTGGGCCCATTTGCTTACATAGGTCGTATGCTGATGTTGCTATGAATCCTCTCACTCCCACTTCAACAGCTATCACTTTTGCCCTGACTCCTGCCCCCTGCCTTAGTTGCTTGACCAGATCATTGTACTTCTCACATTTGAATAAATGCTGCTGCTCTATTCTTGTGTTGTATGAAACCATAAACTCGACCATTATTAGTTCCTGTTTTGCTATGTTACGACTACAATGTCTAGTTGCATTACTGTGTTCTTGATGGCAATCTGGTATTCTCTTCTTCCTGGTAGGTCCCCTATCACATCCCATTCGTTTCCACCATCTAGCAGTGATGATAAGTAAGTCTCTGATTTCAGTATTCAGTGTCATTCCAGAGCACCTATGAAATACTTAGGTGCTGCTTTAACTCTTTTTCTGTCATTTGCTTTATATTTTGCCCTGTCTACGGTGACTACTAGTTCCTGCAGAACTCTGTTGTACCGACAGGTGCAGCGTTCTTGGGCTGATGATCTTCTGCATGCTGACAGCACGTGCTCCAACGTTTTCATTGCAGAGAGGGCACTTTCCTGATTTGATTGTTGTGTCACATCATTGGTGACCTAGAATTCAGATTCATGGAGTCTTTCCTGTATGCAACATTCAGCTGTGTTTCACTGACATATAATTTTGTAAGTAAAATTTTTAAATTTTCATTGGAGCAAAGGTAGATTATTTTAACAGACAAACATGACCATCAGTTTTTAGTAAGATTCTGGTCTGCTCAGAGACAATGTTTTATGTATGGTATATGTCTCTCTGAATGGATGACTGATCTGTCAAGAACTGTGCGTAGAATTTTATTATTTATGAAGACGCGCAAAGTAGGGCATGTTCAAGTTTAGAGTTATGGAAAAAGAGGAGATCATGGAGAGATGGTCAGAGCACACATGAGATCTATATAATGACCAAAAAAATGAACAGTTGGAAAATAATCATGAGTAATTAATAAAGGACCACCAGTATTGGAAATGAAAGTAAGAAATGCTCTCAAACAAAGGAAGGCACCAGGATCTGATAACATCACAAGGGAAATGGTTATTGTGCTAGGTGATATCTTTTTTCTCTGTACAGCGAGAATATTCTTAGAATGATCATTGGAGAACCAGATATAAAAATAGAAGGATACAATATTAACAACCTTTAGTATGCTGACGACACAGTACTGATAGCTGAGAACCAATAATACCTGCAAAATCTCTTGGATAAAGTCGCCAAAGAAAGTGAACAGAAAGGCCTTACTTTGAACATAAAAAAGACAAAGACTATGGTCATATCTAAGAAACAGAATCCACCAAAATGCAGTATAAAATTAAATAGAACTATTCTAAAGCAGGTGCAGAAATTCAAATACCTTGGAGTAGTAATAACTTCAGGTGGGAAATGCAAAACATAAATTAAGAACAGAATAGGCCACGTAAAGGCTGCATTTCAGAGAATGAGAAACATATTATGCAGCACATCATTATCAACAAATCCTAGAAAATGAGCCCTAAAATGCTATATTGAACCTATCTTGTTATATGGAAGTGAATCATGGACAATAGGCAGATCTGTACAAAAATCATTGGAAGCAGTAGAAATGTGATTTATTAGAAGAATGTTGCGAAATCCCTGGACAGCAAAAATAACTAATGGATAATGTTTGAAAAGAGTTGGAGATAGAAAAAATATTGTAAAAAAAATAAGAGAGAGAGAGAGACAATGTACTTTCACAGGACATGCAATGAGAGAGGGGGCATTGAAAATATTATAACAAAAGGAAAAATAGAGAGAAGATGAGCCAAGAGAAATGATACTGGACAGTCTGACAATATGGTGTGAGAGGAGATCACAAACTGAGCTAATGGACTGTATGAAGGATCGTGTACTCTGGAGAGCATAATAGCCAACGCCAATCGGCACGGCACCTGACGATGATGATGATGATGATGATGATGATGATGATGATATCTGCAAAGAAAAAGAAACAGCCTCTTAAATATTATCTATGACACAGGACTTATACCATCAGATCTGTCTAGATCAATTTTTATTGCAATTCCAAAGCTAGAACAAGACAATGTGATCAACATCATACAATTAGTTCAGAGAGACGTGTCACAAAAATGCCATTAAGAAGCATTAACCTGGAGAATATGAAATAAGATCAAATCTGCAGTCACAGAACAATGTGCATTTGTTGAAGGGAAAACCCACAAATAGTGTAATTTTTATACAGTATAAAGAGCGACATCTAGATTTATACTTGTGCTTTATTGATTACATGAACATTTTTTACAGTTAGAAATGAAGATGTGACGCACATGCTAGAAAAAATTAATGTAGATGGCAAAGATGTGAGAATTGTTAAGAATATATCAAAGTGCAGCAGTAAATGTGAACAGAGACATGGGTGAGTGTCAGGGTATAAAATGAGGAAGCGTAAGACAGGTGTGTATTATCACCTGATCTCTTCTCATTGTACAGTGAAAACATGAGGGGCATTAAAACTAAAATAGAAGACCATAATATCAACAGTCTGAGGTATGTGAATGACACTGTTCGAATAGCAGAAAGTGAAAGCAATTTGCAGAAACTTGTGAAGAAGATTATTTGAAGACAACAATAAAAGAGACCTAGAGCCAGACTAAAACTATGGTAATATTCGAAAAGAGTAAACATGCCAAAGTACAAAATCCCTTCAAACAGGAAGACACTGGCACAAGCAAATTCATTTACCTTCCAACAACAATAACTGATGGCAAGTGCACAAATGAAATAAAATCACGAATAGGTAAGGCAATGGTATCTTTTTATGACATGAAGAAGGTTTTAACACATAAGAGAATGTCCCTGAAAGTAAGGAAAAGAGCATTACGGTGCTATGTTACATTGCTATGTTATAGCGCTATATGGCTGGCTGACAGTTAACAGAAAGATGACACAGAAATTGAAAGCAGCAAAGATACAGTTCTGAAGAAAGATTAAACCACTGCCCTGGACAGACAGAAAAAAAAAAAAAAAGTCCTCAGGGAAGTTTCAGAACAACGAAAACTAGTTCAAATGTTAAGAAAAAAAAAAGACGATCAAAATTGATTGGACATGTCATGAAAAAAAAACAGCAGTTAGAAAACTTAGTAATGACTGGGAAACTCAAGGGGGTGGGGGGGGGGGGGGGGGGAGAGAGACTAAGAGAAAAATATCTCAGTAGACTTGCCAAGTGGCACGGGAACATGAAAAACATCTGAAATAATCCAAAACATCAAGGATCGCACAAGATGGAGGAAAATAATCGTCAGCTCATGGCCCACACAAAATAATAATAATCGATCAGGGAATTATTTATAGTGGCGTGTTTGAAGGCGTGTAATTCCCCCCCCCCCCCCCCCACCTCTTCATATTTTACATTCTTCCCGTGCTGAATCGCAAGGTAGTTCGCCAAGTTTTCCTGTTTTCCACGAGCTTTGCAATCTCATTAACGCCTAGCCTCTCTTAACAATGTCCTCTTTAGAGTTTCACGTGGCCGACATCTTTTTCTTGGGCCTTTTGTGTTCCACTTGATAGCGTGTTTCTGGATTCTCTGACTGTTTCTTCTCATCACGTGACCGACATAAGACCATCTCCTTTTCCTGATCGCCCATGAAACTGTTGTTGCTGTTCAGTCACCCGCCTTATCTCTGCGTTGTTCTTGAATTCATTCCACTTTATGCCGAGTATTTTCCTTAGGCATCCGTGTTCATAAGAGTCTTATTTCTATTCCCCGCATCTCCTCCTCTAAAAAAAAGCAGGTTTCTCATCTAACATGACCGCTGTAGAGAACACAGCCAGCTCTGTCATGTACGGTCTGTAAGAAGAACACAGCCAGCTCTGTCATGTACGGTCTGTAAGAAGAACACAGCCAGCTCTGTCATGTACGGTCTGTAAGAAGAACACAGCCAGCTCTGTCATGTACGGTCTGTAAGAAGAACACAGCCAGCTCTGTCATGTACGGTCTGTAAGAAGAACACAGCCAGCTCTGTCATGTACGGTCTGTAAGAAGAACACAGCCAGCTCTGTCATGTACGGTCTGTAAGAAGAACACAGCCAGCTCTGTCATGTAGTCTGTAAGAAGAACACAGCCAGCTCTGTCATGTACGGTCTGTAAGAAGAACACAGCCAGCTCTGTCATGTAGTCTGTAAGGCTATTCCAAACTGAAGTAGGGAACAGCTTTGTTATTTAACCAGCACACAGTGATAAAGTTTTGATTTACATCTTAATCATGCAAAAACATACAGGACAAAGATGGTTTGGGGGGAGGAGGAGGAGGAGGAGAGAGAGAGAGAGGGAATATAAATTCACATCAGTGATATACAACAATTAAGAATAAAAAGAACAGAATAGAAAAACAAAGAAAGACAAGAAGCAGCGGCTAGGCTGATGGTGTGATGTTTACATGAAGACTTACAAGGTATAGTGCCAGTGTGACTGGGTGGTAGTAAAGAGGAGGGTAGAGAAAGGAGAGAGGAGGAAATAACTGTTGTCGAGCTGAGAGAAAAGAGGAATGGAGTAGATGAATGTGGTTGGGGTTTGTAATATAGTGCAGTGAAGGTCCTGGAATATATGTTGCAGGTGAGGGATCAGTAGATGAAAACACAGTAGGGAGAGAATATGATGTGAAGAAAGGAAGTGTTACGTATTGCTGAATCTCGAGCTATAACCCGGGGAGGGGGGGGGGAGGGAGGGTTTAATATTTAAATGTATGTACACTTATACCCTAAAAACTATTTGTATTATCCAGTCTGAGTTTCCACTAGCAGCATCAAGCGAGAAGTAGGTTAAATGGATAGAACTCTAAAACTATTGCGATTTTTGTTTCCAGTCTTTAGCTCTATCAATCAGCCTTATATGTTAAAATAGTATAGTGGTTTTGGGAGTGGAGAAGTGGAAAGGGGGGGGGGGGGAGAGAAATGACGCTGTTCGATTTGGCAATCAGCAACCCATAGCTGATATGCTAGCGTCAAGTTTGACGAAACATAGCTGACCAAGACCCTGTCCCATCTCCCCTTTGGTACCCTCAGGTACGGACCTAGCTGAGCCAGGGATCGCATGATTGTGACGGCTGCTAAAGAAACACTGCACACTCCCTGCTTGTTAACTCCACCTAGGGACTGATAAATAGCCGCGTAACCCACTTCCAGTCCGACACCATCCATCTCCAAGAAGAAGAAGATGAAGAAGAATATAATGATGGAGATGAAGAAGAAGGAGAATTAAGAATAGTAGAGCATTTCCCTCTTTAAAGTTAAAATGCTGTACGCTACTGGCATCTTCGACGTGAGATGTTTCGCTCACTGAACGCCCATTTAAATATGGAAGTGGTTTTAGCTGAGTAAATATGAGGGTCATGTTTGCTTAAATTTCAGTGACAGACGTCATACTGGATTTGAAGGAACAAAAATCCTACACAGGGCAAGAACTGCCATATGTTCTTCAGTACTCTCCAGTTCTTTACACACATTCTCAAACTAAGTGACAGTTCTCAAACCATGCTATTTCTCTCCGCGGTCGTTTAATATTTGCAAGAATTTCCGTCGAAATTTCTCCCTGTTTATTAAGTAAATTATAGCCGTATATTACATCAGTTCTAGGCTTTTTAAAAATTATTATTATTTGTTGGTTTTCTTCTTGAATATTCCCGCCTGAGCATTTTTTAAAATTCAAGTATCTGTGTCCTCAATTTTCTAAAGAGAATTTTACAGTGATATGGGCCAATAGTTTTTTTTATTTAGCTGACTTGAAAGAAGGTTACCAACTCTGCTGAAATCACAAAATCTGTAATACAGAATCGATGAACTAAATTTGGCCTGTTAATAAAATAATATAAATGTTATCTTGAAAGATAGTTATTACGTAGTTTGAAACAATTTTATGAAAGTCACGCAAGCGTGAACAAATAATTATGTATACTGCAACAACAGTGTTAATACGAGGGGTGACTGATAAGTTCCCGGCATAAGGTACAACGGATTATTTGTGGACAACTTTTTGGGGTTATTTCTCAGCATAGTCCCCTTGCAAGTTTATGCACTTAGTCCAGCGATCCTGGAGCATACGGATCCCTTTTCTGTAAAAGTCACCATCTTGTGCCAGTAGAAAGTGGTCTACAGCATGAATGACGTTATCACATGAAGCAAATTTGCTACCACTGAGCTCCTTTTTGAGTTTGGTAAACAGGTAATAGTCTGAAGGTGGCAAATCTCGGGAATAAGGAGGATGTTCAAGAAGCTGGAACCCGCATTCATGGATGGCAGCCATTGCCACCGCCGACTTGTGATCTGGCGCGTTGTCTTGATGAAAGATGACTCCTCTCGTCAATTTGCCTCAACGCTTTTCCTTCAATTTGACCCGCAGTTGCTTCACAAGATTGGCGTAATAGGCCCCGGTGACCGTTCTGCCCTTTTGTCAACCAGTAGCACACCTTCTGAATCCCAAAATATGGAAGCCACCACTTTGCCTGCAGACAGAACCACCCTTGCTTTCTTTGGAGATGGGGATCCATGATGTTTCCATTGCTTTGACTGTTCTTTGGTTTCTGGTTGAAAATGATGAACCCAAGTCTCATCCATAGTCACAAATTGCTGAAGAAACTTTTCAGGATTTGCAGAAAAATGGCCAAGATTGTCTCTTGACATGTTGAGATGATGTCGTTTGTGATCAGCTCCAATAAGTTTCGGGACCCATCGAGCAGAGACCTTTGTCATTTGAAGATCATTGTGAATAATGATCTTCAAAAATGAGATTTTTAAGGGCATGCATCTTTCCCATCGCAACATATGCCTGTGAGACCTGGACACTTAACAAAACACCTGAGAAATACATAAATGTGTTTGAATGTAAATGCTACAGAAGAGTTCTTCAGATATCATGGACTCAAAAAACAACAAATATATCCATACTACAAGAACTTAATATTGAAGAAGGCTGGCTAGTAAAGAGGATTAAAGAGAGAAAACTTAAATATTTTGGACACATTAAACGTCAAGATAATCTAGAGAAGACCGTCTTGGAAGGGTACATAATGGGACAAAGAAAGAGAGGAAGACCAAAACGAAGATGGCTGCAAGACATCGTTGATGATCTGCAAATGGATGCATCAGCAGCAGGCCATCTTGCTCACAATCGAGAGGCCTACAGGAGTGCTGTTAGGGAGACAAAGTTCCGCAAGGGACATGCAAATGAATGAATGAATGTGAATAATGGCATGAGCACGTTCCCGTGAGATGCCCAATTCAGTAGCAATGTACCGCTTAGTTAGTCGTCGATCCTCCATTATCATGTCATGGATTCTACCGGTGGTTTCATCGGTGGTTACCGTTCTTGGTCTTCCTGGATGGGGATCATCTTCCAGACTCTCCCTTCCATGTTTGAACTAAGCTGCTCATTTCCTCATTGTGCTGTAAGAAAGGGCACTCTCCCCTAGAGTCTCTACCATACCCTCATGGATCTCCTTCGATGATACGCCCTTGATGCAGAGGTAGTGAATGACTGCTGGATGAGAAATTTTATCCATTTTCTCAATTTCTGCCACCCCTTACCACTTCAGGAGCCTGTAAAAAAATTGGTTGCAGTTAATTTCTTGACACTTGGTGTTTAATCTTACATTAACCTGATGTACAAGTGCACCTATGGATAAGACTGTGTGTTTCAAGTATTTGTACCTTATGCCGAGAACTTATCAATCACCCCTCGTAGCTTTATCTAGTTCTATAATGAAAACCATAACTGAGGAAAAAGTTGAGTGGGAAAAAAACAGGGTGAAGGCGGCGACTCTTAAGGCGAATCTCATAATCGAGTCTAAAGATAGGTCATTGTGGAGAGAAATGATCGCCTACGCCACACGGCACGGCACTTGACTGATTTAGACAAAGGTGTATGGTGCAGTTTTACAAGGCGGCAGAAGGAGTGAGTAAGTGAGGAAAAAAAACGAATAGAAAGTATGAGAGTAAGATGAGAATGTATAAATGAAAAACATACAACATCCAATATTTCGGCGCGAGCCTTTTTCCGAGGATTCTCTTATATCCTTCCCTTGCCGTTAAACGTCACATAGGGCTCGCAAAGTAGTTCGCCAATTTGTCCTGTCTTTGGCGAGTCTTTCAATCTCATCAAAGGACTCCACGGCTACTAATTTGGCCTCTCTTAATAATGTCCTCTTCAGAATTTCACCCGGTCTGCCTCTTTTTCTTCGGCCTGTTGTGTTCCACTTGATAGCTTGTTTTGGGATTCTCTGATCATTTCTTCTCATCAAGTGACCAACATATGTCCATCTCCTTTTCCTGATCACCCATGGGACTGGTTGTTGTTCAGTCATCTGTCTTATCTCTGCATTGTTCTTGAATTCATTCCACTTGATGCCGAGTATTTTCCTTAGGCATTTGTTTTCAAAAGAGTCTAATTTCTTTTCTATTTCTTTAGTTGTTTTCCAGCTTTCGCATGCATAAATGAGGGTGGATATTACATTTGAATTGAATAGTCTTAACTTGGTTTTTGTGCTTATAACTTTTGAGTTCCATATGTTCTCAAGACTCTTGAAGACTGATGCTGCTTTTGCAATTCTGATCCTAACTTCCTTTCTAGTGTCACCATCCTGGTCTATGTAGCTGCCAAGGTATGCAAATTGATTGACTTCTTCAATAGCTGTCCCTTCTATGTGTATTTTTCCATTTTGATTGAGAGGAATTTTCATTATTTTTCGAGGATTACATACACAAAACAAAACAAACATATAACTAAACAAAAAACTTCTCTATGTGGCATCCTCCAGAGAGTAGAGAACACAAGAATGCGTGTCCCTCAGACCAGACGAGGCACAGAAACCACGGGAGGGGGGGGGAGGCGCAGATAAAAGTAGATGAAGCCAATCGGAAAGAAGAGGCGGAGAAAAACAGGTGGGGGCGGGGGAGAGGAAGGGGGATAGACACCTGTAACCAGCTAGAGAAACAAGTGTCACGGTGGGGGGTTGAGGGGAGAGGCAGGTAAACATGGAGATAATATAAAGCTAGTGAACAGGACAAGACCCGCAGGGGCCAAAACACCTCTAGGCCGCCAGAAAAGAAGGTGGCAGTAAGAAGGGGAGGGAAGCTAGGAGAAAGAAACAAGAAAATAGAGAATAAATCGCAGGAAAAAAAAGTAGAAAGCTAAAGAAATTAAAGGAAGTTGACGCATCGTGTTCAAAAAGAAGGTCCTTAACATTTGTGTCAGGTGCCAGTTTGTTCACAATAGTTGACTAAAACGTAATGAAACATAGCTGAGGATATCTCTCTCCTATGTTTGCAATATTTTGCAAGTTATCATTATTATTATTATTGCTTTACACTAGGTTAGAATAATTTTGACAAATCTAGAACTAGGCAACTACTAAAAAACCCAAGTCAAAAAAGAAACAGACAAAATTAGCAGCTGGAAAAGGTGGGGGGGGGGGGCAGAAAGGCAACAGCCATTTATTGATACTAGTTGATTTCTGATTTTCCTGCAAACTTTGTTCTGGACCCTGCTGGATGAAGAAGAAAAATGGGGGCGGGGGGGGGGGGGGGGGGGGGCTATGTTACAGAGATCATTTTCATACCGTAGGGGTGTGAAGTGCCATCACGTTTCTAGGTCACTACAACATTTGTTTTAGGGATACCAGCACCTGTCCCCATTGTCCTTGTTTTCCTAGGAATACCTCACCTGTCCCCATTGTCCTTGTTTTCCTAGGAATACCTCACCTGTCCCCATTGTCCTTGTTTTCCTAGGAATACCTCACCTGTCCCCATTGTCCTTGTTTTCCTAGGAATACTTCACCTGTCCCCATTGTCCTTGTTTTCCTAGGGATACCAGCACCTGTCCCCACTGTCTTTGTTTTCCTAGGGATACCAGCACCTGTCCCCATTGTCCTTGTTTTCCTAGGGATACCAGCACCTGTCCCCACTGTCTTTGTTTTCCTAGGGATACCAGCACCTGTCCCCATTGTCCTTGTTTTCCTAGGGATACCAGCACATGTCCCCACTGTCTTTGTTTTCCTAGGGATACCAGCACCTGTCCCCACTGTCCTTGTTTTCCTAAGGATACCAGCACATGTCTCCACTGTCTTTGTTTTCCTAGGGATACCAGCACCTGTCCCCACTGTCCTTGTTTTCCTAGGGATACCAGCACATGTCCCCACTGTCTTTGTTTTCCTAGGGATACCAGCACCTGTCCCCACTGTCTTTGTTTTCCTAGGTAAACCCCGGTGCTGGCCTGTCCAAAAAAATTCTGCCCGAGTGCGAAATCGAACCAGATTCCCTGGTCGGCAGGCGAGATCACTAAACACTATACCACCGTGGCAACACTAGATTAAAAGTAATGGTAAAAATGTTTGTTTTAGCACTAGTGGCTCTGTAGTGATCATGTTGAAGTGCGGTGAAAGTTATCATTCGATATGTATAACACTGTTTGTTTATCAGTACTGGTGCTTTCACGACTACAACACCGCTAATGGCACGGCAAGTATAAGAAGAACAAAGGATTTCGATGCAGGCCGTGGTGATATCGATGCCTAGCCGTGGTGATATCTATGCGAGGATCTATGCCTAGGCTGAATGAACTGACAGTGAAATGTCATCAGGCAGAAGCGAATGTCATGTACAGGGCAGGCGAAAATAACCACAAAATATGCGTCATTAGCTGCTGTACGGAATGTGTTTATAGAGGACATCGAAGCACACTTGTTGTGAAAATAGTGATGTAGTGATGGTAGATCTTATGGCTGTGAGCTAAAAATCCCACACATCTGATGCCATAGTAAAGAACATGGTTGTCCTCTGCTGCTGTTGAATTGTTGGGTGCCTTGGAAGAAGTTTTATTCCTAGTTCAGTCCTGAGTAGAACTCATCATTGTCTGATGATCCTAATTTGTTTACGGTTAAAAATTTGTCTCGTCATTCATTAAAACAATCTCCCAACTTTTTTTTAGAGCAATCCTAAACTAGCAGAGGTATCTGACCCACAAAAAAGGGGGGGGGGGGGGATGAAATTCGACAACAATTATTTCAGTGAATAGCGGCGAGTATGGTTGTCATTTAAAAAAAATTATAATATTTCGGTTTGAAATTCTTCTTATTATTATATTTTCTGATGAGACTACTTTATACTTCACGTGACACTCCTCGCCCTTGATATCTTATATCTCTTATATCATTCCCGTGCCATTACGCCACATAGGGCTCGCAAGGTAGTTCAACAATTTTTCTTGTTTTCGGCGAGCTTCTCAACCTCATAAAAGGATTTTCATTCATTCATTCATTTGCATGTCCCTTGTGGAATTTTGCCTCCTTAACAACACTCCTGTAAGTCTCTCGGTTGTGAGCAAGATGGCCTGCTGCTGATCATCAACGATGTCTTGCAGCCATCTTCGCCTTGGTCTTCCTCTCTTTCTTTTTCCTATTATATACCCTTCCAAGACGGTTTTCTCTAGATTATCATGACGTTTAATGTGTCCGAAATATTTACGTTTCCTGTTTAATACTCTTTACTAGCCATCCTTCTTCAATATTAAGTTCTTGTAGTATGGATATATTTGTTCTTTTTTTGTATCTATGATATCTGAAGAACTCTTCTGTAGCATTTACATTCAAAGGCATTTATGGTGTTTCTCAGCTGTTTTGTTAAGTGTCCAGGTCTCACAGGCATATGTTGCGGTGGGGAAAATGCATGCCCCTAGAAATCTTATTTTTGTAGTTTGTTCCTCTCCACAGATTATTTAGTTGTTTTACTTTCTGAAGAGCGATAGATGTCCTCCTTTTATGCATATTATTTTGCCTTTTCTTAACAATGTCCTCTTTAGAGTTGCACGTGGTTGGCTTCCTTTTCTTCAGCCTGTTGTGTTCCACTTGTTTTGGGATTCTCTGATCGTTTCTTCTCATCACGTGACCAACATATGTCCATCTCCTTTTCATAATCACACATGAAACTGGTTGTTGTCCAGTCATCTGTCTTATCTCTGCATTGTTCTTGAATTCGTTCCACTTGATGCCGAGTATTTTCCTTAGGCATTTGTTTTCAAAAGAGTCTTTAGTTGTTTTCCAGCTTTCGCATGCATACATGAGGGTGGATATTACATTTGAACTGAATAGTCTTAACTTTGTTTTTGTGCTTATAACTTTTGAATACCATATGTTCTCAAGATTCTTGAAGATCGATGCTTATTTTACAATTCTAACTTCCTTTCTGGTGTCACCATCCTGGTCTGTGTAGCTGCCAAGGTATGCACATTGATTGACTTCTTCAATATCTACCCCTTCTACATGTATTTTCCCATTTTGATTAATGGGAAGTTTCATTATTTTTGTTTTGTCCTTGTTAATTTCGACCTTGATAACAACTGCGCGAATGTTTTGTCGATTCTATTCTAACACTGACATACATTAGCTTATTCTGTGCGAGGAATATTTCATGTGTAATTTAGGAAATAAATTATCAGGAAAATGTTACAATTATTTATTTGTATATATTTGGGATCATAATCAGAAATGACACCTTGCTTATATAAAATGAAAACAGATGCATATTATTAACGAAATAGCAAGACCACACTAATCCATGCATTATAACAATATGCCAGAAAATACATGCGTAAATGTTTCTTGAAAACTTTAAATGATACAATTTCTTTAGTTCATAATTTAATATAATTATTTATTAACATGTACGAAATAAACTACTTTTTAGAAATTGGGACATTTTAAACAATTTTGAACTAACAGAATAAATTTAATCAAATAAATTTAAAATAAGCTTGAGGCGCATGAAAAATCCTGGACAAATCTACGTCTACCGGCAGGAGCAAGCATGGCTAGCGGGGTACCAATAATCGTTTTGAGTAAGTATGACGCACAGACACCGGCATTGACCATAAACATAAAGATAGTTTCAGAAGAATGACGCATCATTTCTTTATTTTCAGACCAAAACACAAAGAGAGAGTCGGGGCGGAAAGTTCAACTAGGAAATATCGAAGCAGGAAAGGTAATGTAACCCAGGAGTGACTGTTAGAAAGAAAGTAGTTCCAGAAGTTTCCATTATTTGTGTTACACATTCCCGTCCTTGCAGTTTTGACTGCCCAGATCATAGTCCTGTCATCATTCTGCATTGTTGTAGTAAAGATGTTGGTAATTATATCAGTCACTTTTTTTTGTACTCAGCTTTATTGTTGCATATCATGTATTTGAATGACCCAACAAGTTTCTGACCTATTGGGCATAACGAGGAATTATTTATTGTGCTTAACTTTTTTTTTTTTTGTGAAGCAGAAGATGGAAAATGCCTAAATTAAACAGTTCGATAAGTTTATTAAAATAGCACCACCACCTCACCGTTTTGTTTGTCAATATTTTGGTAAATAGTAGCTATTCATTAGAAAATGGCTTTGAAGCAAATAGATGATTTTTCTGTTAGAAACTCGCTGAGCATCATTAAGATCAGCAGCTTCTTTCATGGCTTATTCCGGCAAAGCTTGATTTCTGTAACCAGCCATGGTAATAGCAAGCAGTGTTTGTCTTTAGTTATCCTAAATCATGATAGATAATGTCTATACTTGTTTCATATATTTTCCTTCTGTTCTGTTCCAAAGATTCGCTAGCCGCAAGAAACAAATTACATTAAAAAACACATTTGTAATGATTATTAAGCCTTGTCTATTGCTTGTTTATGAAAAGAAAGTAGTAAATAGTTCTCCAGAGTTTGAAAAAAAAAAGTGTTATTTTTTTCCTGCCATATTGTAAAACTATGACTAAAATTGCATGATCTGTTTGCAGACTGTTGCTGATATCATTCGAACATGTCTGGGTCCAAGATCTATGCTGAAGGTGTGTTTTTTTGTGTGACATATATGTTTACATAATATAGATATAAAATAATTCAACATCATCCCAAAAAAGTCCAAAACAGCAGGCTACCAGAATGTGGAAATTTCTTCTGCTAGTGGACCATCATTTTAGTTCAAGATTATGCTGTAATGAAAATGATATTAACTCTTCCCTATGCCTTTAGTCGCTTAGACTGACAGTTTCTTATGTGGTGCCTTTAGTCGCTCTAGCAACGCTCAGTTTGTTTCATTAAAAACCAGGTGTAACGTTGTAAACATTTAGTGTGTATGCCCAGATACCTTTTTCAAAATGGCCGAAGGGTGCTTAGTTACGAGGGAGATGTTTCAATTTTTGGTGATGTAGATAGGGGTATCACCTGGGCAAGAGCAGAAAAAAAGGCGAAGGACAGGCATTTGTGGAAAACCCTTGCGGAAGCCCCATGTGCCCTGGGCACTTAAGGTTCAGAGAGAGAGAGAGAGAGAGATAGGGGTATGGACATACCCTATGACCAGACCACTGTTCTCAAATGTATCCCAAGTAGATCTAGACATATTAGACAACTGGAGGAGTAGTTAGAAGGTTATTTCAGACATTATTCTACCGATAATGCAACACTGAATCACAATATGACATCAGCGGGTAGATCTATGCATCTCAGATGGTACGTATTATACATCTAGGCCTATCCGATGGTAAATTGGACACAGTCATTATCTAAAAACATCACATTACTTCTTTTTTCCTAAAAAAAACTCTGCATTTATGAAATCTTCATACATTTAGTTATATTTTGAAACATAATAAGTACATGGCAACAGTGTGTTTCATTCAGTTTTACAACTATACCCCCTATACATATCAAGACCCATGTTTTTAATCCGGCACCCAACTGAACATCTGTGTTTCTTCCTGAGGCACGGAAAGAGTTAATGCATGCATTTTGTGTATGTGTGTGTACAGTGTGTACACCTATGAACAGTTTATTTCAAAAGAGGTAAATAAAGCAGAAGGAAAATTTGATTTATTATAACTAATGAAAAACATTCTTCAGGAATTATGTTCTTACGTGGTAAATTAGAAACTCTTTGAATTACTGTGAATTCCACATGGAACTGTATTTCATCCAGATCACAGTTGTGATGTATATATGCATATATAAAAGTTGAATTGATGTTTAGGCTAAGATGGTTTCTGGTATATGTAATTATTATGTTCTACAACCTTTTACATTTTCAGGTTTTTACATTTGTTGGATTTATGAGCCCCTAACAATAGTGTCTGCATTTGATACCACAAAAATCAGTTTATATGTGATTGAGAATAAATCTTGTCCACCTTTATACTTCCATATCATTCTCAATTTCATTTCCAGATTGATTAAAACACATTTACAAACCAGCAATTTTTTTTCTAACATATGCGGCTTTACCTTACCACTGATCATAGTAAAAAAAAAAAAAAAAAAGTAAAAATGCAGAGAAAATCACTTCATAGTATCACAGTGATGTTAAGAGGCAGCATCGTGCCTTTGTGATGTGCTCTGGCATGTGCATGCTTCGCACATATTTTATGTGTTTTGTGTAGGCACTTTCCACAAATTTTATGCATGTTGGAAAGTTCTTACACGAATGCGAATTTATGTACGTTAACATTTTGTAAGTTGAGAGCCATCTGTATGCTTTGAAAACTCATTCATCACTTTGCTGTTGTACTGGTTTATGGAGAATATGAGTGCTACAGTTCACCAGAGCAAATGCACTATGACTGGATCCATAGTCTTTGTTTCTGTATTATGATTTTGTTACTACAGTTTGTTGTTAACTCTGTTTTATGCAAGCAGTATCATTAATTCACAGATGCTGATGGATCCAATGGGAGGCATTGTGATGACCAATGATGGGAACGCTATCTTGAGAGAAGTAAGTTGAAATATTTGATCTCTTGTTGAAGATTTGATCATCTGAGAAATCTATGACCATCTGTTTTTTTAGTGACATTAGCAGCAAGTAGAGGTGGTCAGACATCGCACTGATCACTTCACTCTCTGTACTGTAGACAACTTATGATTGGAAGTTTTATTATATACCTTCTGGCGTCATTTACATGTTCACTTTCCATTGTGTGTCCTTGGAGATCATCAGTGAACTAATTAACAGAGTTGTAAGTGGGAGTTAATGCAACAAAGTAACACTTTCTATATATCTTGGGGATTTTTTAATGAAGTGGTTAGAACATTCTTTTGGCCAGTGGTACATTTTCAGATAGAAGTGCTCCAGTCAACTCTGCTGTGCAGATAGGAACTTGGCTCCTGTTGAAGCAGGGAAAGGAGAATGTGCACCCTCTGGTGTGTTGTGAGATAAAAAAAACTATAGACACTGATACTATTTTCCCTGTTTGTCAACTTGGCTTAGAAATAAATACAAAACATAGGCATGGTTCCAGATCTGGAACAAAAGATTTAGTAATAGAAAGTAACACTGGCTTTTTAAAAGTTGAAAACTCCATGTGGAAGTGTTATCTTTCAACATTATATACAGATGAGTGTCATTTAGGGGCACAGTTCAGTTTCTGAGGAAAAAAAAAAGAAATGATTGCTTGAGGAGAAAAAAGTGAAATTATGGACCTTTTGCTAGTTTGTATGTAGAATCTTTAATGTCATTGTAATGTTTAATTCTATAGTTGGCTGTCCAGCTGTTTTCTCATTTTTTTGTTTTGTAATCATTCTGATTGCAGCTGAATGTCCAACACCCAGCTGCTAAATCTATGATTGAAGTGGCAAGAACTCAAGATGAGGAGACTGGAGATGGTACCAAGTCTGTCATCATTTTGGGTAATTTTCAATCATTTTGTTTTTCATCATTCATGTTTTATGAAACAGTTCTCACACAATTTACTGTCTGTATCAGCAGTTCTGTGTCTTGTATAAATTTGATATTTTTTATATTTTTATTTATTTATTTTTGTAGTTCATTTGCTGTTTACTTTATGTGACCAGAAGTTATAATGGGAAGACAGCTTTTATTGATATGTTCATGATAGACCATAAACAAAGGATATACATTTACAGAAAAGAACAGAGTTGACTTAGCTGAAGAACATTAAGAAAAGAACATGACTGTGACAGCATGCCATACATTCATTTATTGTACAGTTAGATACATTTGTCTAGGATGTAACTGTGTCTTATTTTTGTAATGCAGCTGGAGAAGTTCTGTCTGTTGCTGAACAGTTTATCCAACAACAGATGCACCCAACCATCATCATCGCTGCATACAGGCAGGCTTTGGAGGATATACTTGAGGATCTCAAACAACAAATTGCGTAAGTTACTGAATTTATTTTTCTTAGAAATAATGCATGTTACATAAATAAAACTGCACATACTTTGTGTGGTGTCTTCGACTTCAGTGCTAGAAGAAAGAGCAACACATTGCTACCAGATAGTCACATTGTAACAGGCAAATATGTGAAAGTCTTGGCAAAAAAAAAAAACACCATAAAATGTGATCAAACAAATATTGATTGGAAGTGAGTAGTAGAAAACTTGGACAGAAGTAACTTCCAAGAAAAGTACTTTGGGTAGGTCTTTGTTGGGAGCCAGAAATGTGTAAAATTGAATTGTGAATTATGAGAACAGTGTTTGAGAAAGACCGAGATGAGCCACGGTGAATTTGTGCTGAGCATCCTCTCTTGCTGTTAAGGAAATGAGATGGATTGAATCTGAAAGAGCAGAACTTTCTAGTGGATGGGGTCTGGACTAGGATCGTATGAAATTTTGGAATATGAGGAGATAGCTGGTCCAGTGGAAGTTTGAATGAAGCAGTTTTGAAAAATGTTTGAATGAAGTAGTGTTGGAAAAATGTCTGAATGAAGTAGTGTTGAAAAATGTAGAATGAACTAAAAACTTTTATATTTTGTTCTTCTAAGTTATTCATATCAGATGAACCACAGACACATTGTGTACTGGGAATAAAACAAAACTATCTAGCTTTAAAGTACAAAACAATGCTAGTCATAGACTGAAATCTGGTCCACCTGTAAATTGTGCTGTGGTTTTCTTTCTTCTTTTTGTAAAATCTTGATCATAATCTTCAGTACATATTCAAGACCATTCATTTTAGAGAAATGGTACAAATTTTCTATCTAGAGGGAGATTCTTTGATGTTTCTATGTTTTTTTTTTTTTTTCTCCAGAATTCCAGTGGATGTGAATAGCAGAGAGGAAATGCTGAAAATTATCAAGGCTTGTTTAGGAACAAAATTCATTAGCAAATGGTGGGTATTCATGAAATCATTTCTGTAATTTTATTGAGTTATATCTGTGTTGTTTGCAAAAAAAAGTTTTGTTGCTGTTACATGAACCTGGTTCATGTTCCTCAGTTTTGCTATTGATGCATTTTTGTCATGGGGTTTATTTGTAGCTGAATCCAAATCTACACAAAGTTGTAGCATATATGATGGAGTATGATGATTATATGAGTTAAATGTCTTTTTTTCTGCTGTCACACACATAGAAGCATCACGTTCATGTTAATGCTTTAGTATCGCACATCTTGATGTCACACAAATGTCAAGAATGTATCAGAATATAATACTGTCTTAAATGTAAAAACTGTTTTCAGAACACCAGAATTTGTCCCAGTTAGATTACCATTGTATCACCCGCTTCCCTTTCCATGCGCCCCCCCCCCCCCCCCCAAAATCCCCAGTCATGTATTTATATTAGTACTGGGAAGTTTCTCCCTCAAAGTCACACATATTTTTGTCTCTTAGTTCACAGTGTCTTACTTTATACTTTTGACTTAGTTTGAAGGTGAATTCACAAATATTTCAGTTTGAATGAATTTGTTTCGTGCCTGTGTTGTTTCAGGATGGATCTAGCATGTAACATTGCTCTAGATGCCACCACAACAGTTGCTGTTGAAGAAAACAGCAGAAAGGAAATAGACATCAAGCGCTATGCTAAAGTGGAGAAGGTAAAGTCTTGCTGTTTACAGTTAGTCTTTATTAACCAGTGTTGTCTCTGAGGTGCTCAGGTGCAAAGAATGAACAAACTTTATTTTCAAAGGGTTAAGAATTGGGCATGCAGGCCCGTCTAACATTCTGCCCCTTCATCATACACCTTTCACTCAGTCACAGTCATTTGTTAATGTGCATAATAAGCATGAAGAAGCAATCAGATGAATATGTTACGAAAAAATAAAGCAATGAGATGAATACATAATTAAATAATAAACTATCTCTTGTCTAAACACTCTACACTTTGATTTATGTAACTACATGAAATAAATGCAGTTACATTCTCACATTCATTCATAACTAATAAATTTATAGAAAAGTAGTATAAAAAGTAGAGAGTCCTGGGTTCATGTCCAACCAACCAACTGCTGCACATACAGGGCTGATGAAACAGCATTTAGAAGCATTTTTGGTGGAGGCATAATGTCCATTAGCAAAATTTAATATATTCTTACCAGATCATGTTTGTACAAGACAGTACACTGATGTGATTGTAAATATATTTATTTAGAACAGCAAAGAAGGATATATCATAATGTCAGTTCTGTGTGGAAACATTTGAAAAAAAGCAGTTCTGTATGTATATAGACCCATGACAGTGAATATATGAACCAGGCCGGCAGCACCTCCCATGATATGAAGCAAGAGAAAGTTAATAATTTAAATTGTCTGAAAAGTGAAGGGATTTAAAATTCATGTCTAGTTGCCTGTACTGTTGTAGCAGTGGAAGTTTGATGAAGACACTGATAGAAACTCACTCTCTGTGCAGATACCTGGAGGAACAATAGAGGATTCTAAAGTTCTGAAGGGTGTTATGGTCAACAAGGATGTCACTCACCCCAAGATGAGAAGGTTAGTATGTAACAGCATGTAGCAGGTGAATTGGACTAATTCAGTTTAGTTTCAAGGTTGTTTTCACTCAAAAATATGTCCCTGCCATCATATTGTGTCCCCACATGTTGTATTTATGATGTGGCTTCTTCATTTTTTGTGATAGTAAAGTAGTGAGAGATATCTGACTTCATGTAATGGATGGGATCAGAGAAAGGTCTTTCCATGTCAGATTGACTTGATCATGTCCTGATCTCTCTGGATTTGTTAATGTTAGTTTGGTTTTTTTTTTAACACTCGACACTGAAACATGGAGATTATGTTGGTTATTGAAGTGGATTAAGGTGAATTGTACAAACCTGGAGTGGACCTAAGAGATTCCACCACCATGAAGATCATGGCAGACTGTTTCCTGTTAGTCAGGTTGAAAGATCATCATGACAAGGTCAGATACTCTGATAACAACTGCATAAGGCAAGCACAGTTATCTTTGCTCCCACCAAAGATTGTTAAAGAGTGTTGAACATTAATTTAGCCTGCACTGAACTTGCATATATGAAAGGATCTTTTTATTTCATCATCATGTGTCCTGCCACTGTTGCCAGCAGTTTCCTTGCTTCCTTTCTTCACTTCAGGAAGTCAGTCTGTCTGGTACTTTCTTTAGGATTTTTCTCTTCCGACTTGTCCTCCCCGCTGGTAATGTTTTCAGAAGACATCTTTGTATCTGTTTATCAGTCAGTGTGGCCAGTCTGTTGTAATTAAGTGTTAACAAGAATATTGCTGATCACTGCATGTTACTCATTGTAAGACATAAAAGAAATGACAACTGCAGTAAAACTGGTTCTAGTAATGAAAGTAGATCTTCTTACATCCTTCCCATGCCATTAAACATCACAAAGGCCTGGCATGGTAGTTCGCCACGTTTTCCTGTTTTCAGGGAGCTTTTCAGCCTCTTTAAGGGATTTGATGCCTACTAATTTGGCCTCTCTTAACAATGTCCTTTTTAGAGTTTCACGTGGTATTTTTTTTGTATTTTAACAATGATTCCTTTTTTTCCATTTAGAAAGGGAGGTTTCCTTCTTCCCAGACTTTGTTAAACATTCTCTGCGGATGACTCGTCTTGCCACTGTTAATAGATTTTAAATTTTGGCTGTTTTTTTTCATCTTCACCTGCAGCTTTGTTGTTAGCCATTAGATTTACCGCTGTTTTAATTTCGTTCAATATAATTTCATTTAGGTTGACAAATGTACCATACACCCATATGGGTTTTCATTACCCATTGAAAGGCAACTTATGAACCACAGTTATACGAACTATTAAGTATTGATTACTGAAATCATCTTTCATTTAAAAAAAAAACAGTAGTTAGTTTTGTCATTTTCTTTCATTTAAGGCACAAGTGTGTTCTCCAGTTAGCACTTGTGGAAACGTTAGTAAAAACAAAAAGTGTGTGTAGCTGTGGTGTTATGCAGTGTGAGCTTTCTTTATTTCAGGCGCATAGAAAATCCTCGTATTCTTCTCCTGGACTGCAATCTGGAGTATAAGAAAGGTGAAAGTGTGGTAAGTAAACATTTTATTAATCACTAGTGCTTTCACTTACTTAGGAGTGACTCTTGACTCAAAACTGACCTGGAAGCAACACAACAGTGCAGAAGCAAAAGCCAGAAGAAAACTAGCCATATTAAGAAAATTGAGTGGAACTACATGGGGAGCTAGTGAAAGAATCCTCAAGAATGTATATCAGCAAAGTATTCTACCACATTTAGAATATGGCTCAACGTCTTGGTGCACAGCATCAAACACTACGCTGCATAATCTAGACAAGGTTCAAAATCAGTCACTACGGATTATCACAGGTGCCATGAGGTCCACACCAATAGTAGAAATGCAGAAAATAGTTGGTGTTCAAGCGCTAAAGGAACGTAGAGACACAAAGGTCATGACCATGGGAGAGAAATTCCTCAGCTATGTAAGCCATCCCCTGAAGGAGAGATTCAATAACTTGGCACTAAGATGGCTTAAAAGAAGCAGCTTCATTCATCAGGCCAAGCATATGCGTAAGCTGATACCTGACCTTCCAACTGTAGTCGCTCCATTATCATCTGTACCAGAGCATACACCATGGAAAAAAGCAGATTATACACAAATAACTATTCAGACTGAAGTGAAAGGTGTGCAGAATGGTGAGATGTAGAGCAGTCTTGTAAGATCAACAGCTACACTTAGTGTTCTAGATGATAAATATCCATGTGATCCTGGATACGTGTGTATACAGACAGATCTGCACATAATGCCATAAAGAATGGAGGGGCAGGAGCAGATATTGAATATCCAAACAACACCACTGACAAGATTTCCATACCCACTGGAAAATACTGCAACAGCTATGATGCAGAAGTTAGGGCAATTATTGCTGCAGTTGAAAAACTATCAGACTCCAGAATTGATACATGTCCCATAGTAATTCTCACAGATGCAAGATCAGTACTGGAAGCTCTTCAGTGCAACAAACTACCAGACCTTAAGGATACCTTGTCAAAAATTGGCTTACAACATGGAGTCACTTTGCAGTGGATTCCCTCCCACTGTGGGATACCAGGCAGTGAGAAAGCTGACCATCTGGCCAAAGAGGGCACTGAAATGGAGCAACCAGACATACCAATCACCTATAATCAGAAGAAAAGCATGATAAAAACCTACAGGAAGCCACAAACACCACCACATGATGACTATCACATGCTAAACACAAAGGAACAAGTCACCATCTTCCGTCTCCGAACAGGACACAACCAACTCCTAAGTCATATGTATACAAAGTTTAAGGTTGGTACTACTAATCTACGTACATGTGCCCAGGTGCCCCAAACTGTGGAACATATCCTCCAGAACTGCACCAACTATGAAACACTGAGAACTAATTACAGGCCCAGTGAAACCACTAAAGAAGATAAGCTCTACGGTTCCATGCATGAATTACAAAAAACAGTGAATTTATCCAAGAGACAGGACTGCAGATATAGACAGACAGTGTGAACGAAGAAGAAGAAGACTAGTGCTTTCTGTAAATTTTGTGTCCAGGGAGCATAAGTAATAAAGATGTAGAAAGCAGGCAAGAAGACATGTCATCCTGAGACAGCACTGGTACAGTACTCGAAATAATGGCAACATTTGCAAAATGAGTTGTCCAATCTACACATAGAGGATTGAGAAAGATGGAACAACAAAAGACATTCTGACAGAGAACTATTGAAGCTGAGATGGCTGGTGAAAAGTTTTGAGAGTTTGTTAAAGTCTTATAAGATGCCACAAGACTGGACAGTGGCTGCTTCATCTGTAGGTGATGAGGAACCATATGAATGGACTAACATTCATGTACAAGCATATTAGGTATTGTAGTTATTGAACTGTAGGTATCACATGTGAGCTTTAAGTAAAGGTCATTGTGTCTTATATATTTCTTTGTTTCAGACAAACATTGAAATCACCCAGGAGCAAGATTTTTCGTAAGTGCATTTTTAATATTGAAACTTGAGCATATATGGCTTTCGGAGGTTATAAAATCTAGCCAAGCTCCAGTAATTTGTTGACTTATTAACTTATTTCTGTGCCTCAGGAAGAAACACGGATGTTCAGTTGGGTGCGGATTAAAAGCGCGGTTCTTGACATGTATAGAGGGTATAGTTGTAAAATTGAATGAAACACACTATTTCCATGTACTTCCGTGTACTTATTATGTTTCAAAATATAACTAAATGTATGATTTCATAAATGCAGGTTTTTTTTTTTAGGAAAAAAAAAAGTAATGTGATGTTTTTAGACAATGATTGTGTCCAACTTACCATTAGAAAGGTCTAGAGGTACAATACGTACCATCTGAAATGCGTAGATCTACCTGTTGATGTCGTATTGTGATTCAGTGTTGCATTATCGGTAGAATAATATCTGAAATAACCTTCTAACTATTCTCCAGTTGCCTTAATGTCTACATCTACTTGGAATACATTAAAGAACAGTGGTCTGGTCACAGGGCATGTCCATACCCCTATCTACATTACCAAAAATTGAAATTTCTCGCAGAAAACTTCAATTTTCTCCCTCGTAACAAAGCACTCTTCGGCCATTTTGAAGAAGGTTACGGAGCATGCGCACTAAATGTTTACAATCTAAACGTTACACCGGATTTTTAATGAAATAAACCAAACATCTTTAGAGTGACTAAAGGCACCACGTGAGAAACCGAACTGTTGTCTAGACAACGGAAGGCACGGGAAGAGTTAAGTTGTGTGCTTTTTTTTAATAAGCCATCCTGTTTTATAGGCTTCGGCATCCTTAATTCTCTTTTGTTGCGAAGGCTTCATTAAAGCGAGAAGAAAGGAGAGATGTTTTCTTAATTCTGACTTGGCTGAGAATTTCAGATTTACTTGTAATTTTAACATAACTCACTTGCAGAAAGATTCTGAAACTTGAGGAGGAGTACATTGAGAAGATCTGCAATGAGATCATTGCTCTCAAACCTGACCTGGTCATTACAGAGAAGGGAGTCTCAGACCTGGCCCAGCACTACCTGGTCAAGGCAGATATCAGTGTGATTAGACGAGTCCGCAAGTCTGATAATAACCGTATTGCCAGGTGAGCCATTAGCTGGCATTTTGTGATTAGATTTAACCCTTAATCTTGGTCAGGTTTTTCAGTTTTTTTTTTTTTTACCCTAACTGACATGTACTTCGTTAAAGGTCCTGAATAATTTATACAAAGTGCTAATACACCTTTATGATATATTTTGTGTGAAACTGAATGTAGTTTGATATTCTAAAGCTTAAAGATACATTTTTGAAGGTGTGACTATAGGCTTATGAAATGTGAAAAAGACAAGAATAAAATTGTAACAAAAATATTCACAGTACACTTCTGCATAGAAGGAAAAAAAATAATGAGAACAAATTGATTGTTTTATTAAAATATAACAAATTCTGCATAACAGAATTCAAATTTGAAGTCAATCTGACCAATAATAATGAAATGGCAAGATTGGCAACTTACACAATAAAATTGTAAGAAAGAAAATGAGAAAGTTGTCCAGTTCAGAAACTTGACTTCAAAACATGAAAAAAATTTTTTTACATAAATGGCAGTATACAAATGAATATAACACAACAGATCATTTATGTACTGAGATCTACACTGAAAATTCTGAGAAATTTCATAATTATGTCTGGTGACTTACTATCAGGTGACACTTCAAAATGTAAAAGTGTTATGGTTTGTGATGGAAACGGTGTCTCCATTTCTGAAAACATAAATAAGCGTCATATTTTTTTTAACATCTAACACTTGTTTTTACTTCTCTTTTACTAATCTGTAACAGAGTTGGCATTCTTACTGATTATATATGATTTTAGGATTCATTTGCATGGTGAGGCACATCTTGCAGTAGCAGGCACATTATCATATAAGCCCACATTTTCTAACACTTCGACAAGTTCTTCAGTCTTCTTCTTCTTCGTTCGCTTCTACCACCAAAACCGCACTGTGATCCTACTGAATTTACGTGTGTGGTCCCCGAAAGAGAGGACCATAAGGGGTTCAGAGTATCGCAGGGCTTTAGCTTGTATTCTTGGTGGGTCTCTGAAGCAGATTGCGTGACACCGTGGTTTTCGTTGCACCAGTTTAGTCTAGAGTTGGATTTTCTCACCGGAAGACCTCGACGTGTTTAGGATATCAGTGCATCCCTTGCTGGGTGAGAGGTGGTAGCCCACCCAGGCCAGAGTTGGACCTTCTCACCGGAAAACCTCGACGTGTTTTGAAATACCCGTGTATCACCTCCAGGTGAGAGGTGGTTGCCCATCCAGTCGAGAGTTGGACTTTCTCACCAGAAAACCTCAGCGTGATTAGGATACGCAACATCCCAGCCAGGTGAGAGGTGGTTGCCTGTCTAGATTGCCCTGGTCCAGTGTCTCCGACTTCAGCATTTTGCGGTCGCGGCCGCTACCCTTCCTAGTTGTGACCAGGATGGAGCTTTTGTCCAGGAGGATGAATCCTCGCCACTAGTGACTTCCGCCCCTGGGTTGAGCCGGTTTAGGCATATTAACCCAGTATGGGCGTGTTTGGGATGTGACCGACCTCTAGAGCAGAGGTGGCATGACATGTCTAGCCATCAGGTTCCACCCCTGGTGTGTGCCGGTTTAGGCATATTTCACCAGTGTAGGTGTATTTCGGACGTGGCCGGCCTCTAGAGCAGAGGTGCCGTGGTACGTATAGCTCTCACAGCGATACTACTGGACATACTGATTAAACTTCACTTTATCCTTTCCACCACCTTTTCACGTCAGCGCCGCACAGCAACCTTTATTTCTTTTCTGCATTTTCTTCCTTGACCGGGAGGAGCTTCACTCCACGCGCGGCATTCGAAGAGTCTCGCCAGCAGTGTCTTAACCTCTGGGACAAGCCGGTTCATGCATTTCACCCGATATGACTGCACTCAGGACGTGGCCAGACCAGAGGTGCCGTGATTTGACTGTTTGCTTCGCTTTATCCTTTCTACCACCTTTTCCGCAGTGATGCTGCGCGGCAACCCCATTTGCACCGTTCTTCATTGGCCGGGAGGAGCACCGCTCCACGCACGGCAGCTGAAGAATCTCTCCAACAGCGCCCATGTTGAGTCAAATTAAGCCGCAGGCTCCACTCCTTGGTGGTGCCCTTCCGTCAATTCCTTTAAGTTTCAGCTTTGCAGCCATACTTCCCCCGGAACCCAAAAACTTTGGTTTCCCGGAAGCTGCCCGCAGAGTCATCGAAGCAACTCCTGCAGATCGCTAGTCGGCATCGTTTATGATCAGAACTATGACGGTATCTGATTGTCTTCGTGCCTCTGACTTTCGTTCTTGATTAATGAAAACATTCTTGACAAATGCTTTCGCAGTAGCTCGTCTTGCGGCGATCCAAGAATTTCACCTCTAACGCCGCAATATGAATGAAGTTCTTCAGTAAAATCTGTCCATATTTATGAGGGTCATACCGAAAGTCATGAACAAAAATTTTTTAATAATCAGAATTTATAGATGGAGAAAATATAAATATATCGCCTTAATCTGCACCATTTTCTTCACTTTTCAACATAATCTCCATTTCTCTGCAAGTTTGAAAATGCTCTCCCGGTGAAATTCCGTCCCAGCTGACTAAAGGCACAGACGCATTGCTTTCTGAATGATTGCTCCTGTATCATAGTGATGGCCTCGCATTTGTTCTTTCACAAAACCGAAAAGATGGTAATCACTGGGTGCCAGGTTGGGGAAGAATTTCCCAACCTATTTTCTGAATTTCCTCAGATGAGTGATGGTTTTTCTCACAGCTTTGTGATCTTCAGTCAACAAGCGTGGGACCCAGCAGGCACAAACCTTTCCATAGCCTAGGGTTTCAGTCATCTCCTGTACTGCGTTGTGTCATATTACAAGATTTACAGCAATTTCAGAAACTGTGACACGTCTGTCTTCTTTAATGATGTTGTCAACCCTTTCCACGTTGCGCTCAGTGGAGACAGTTCGAGGGCGACTGCTGCGAGGCATATCTTGGATGCTTGTGTTTCCATCTTTGAAATGTTTCTCACACCTCCTAACACTGTTAGCACCCATACACACATCTCCATAAGCAAGTTGAAGTCTTTGGTGAAGAGATTGTGAAACTGTTCAGTGTTCTGACTGTGTTTTTCTGCAACAAACTTGTGCTAATGGAGCTTTAATATTTGTCTTACCCTAAAAAAATCTTAAAAAGCAAAGTGAGAATTATTTGATTTTGTTGTGATACATATCAGTCTTACCTGTTTCCATGTTTTTGTTTGAAATTGTTGACAATGCTAAATGAAATGACAAGCTGTCTTTTTCCTGACCTGCTAACTTCTTCTTCTTCTTCTTCTTCTTCTTCGTTTGCATTGTCTGTCTATATCTGCAGTCCTGTCTCTTGGATAAATTTCACTATTTTTTGTAACTCATGTATGGAACCGTAGAGCTTATCTTCTTTAGTGGTTTCACTGGGCCAGTAATTATTTCTCAGTGTCTCGTAGTTGATGCAGTTCTGGAGGATATGTTCCACAGTTTGGGGCACCTGGGCACATGTACATAGATTAGCAGTACCAACCTTAAACTTTGTATACATATGACTTCGGAGTCGGTTGTGTCCTGTTCAGAGACGGAAGATGGTGACTTGTTCCTTTGTGTTTAGCATGTGATAGTCATCATGTGGTGGTGTTTGTGGCTTCCTGTAGGTTTTTATCATGCTTTTCTTCTGATTATAGGTGATTGGTATGTCTGGTTGCTCCATTTCAGACCTGCTAACAAAAGTGTTGTGTTTTTATGTGTGTGCAGAGTACATACAAGTATAGCTTTGAAATAGCTATATACTGAACATAAAAAGTGATCTCAGTGTATTTGATGCAGCTTATTCAGGAAAGAGTAGATGGCATCCAGTGAACATTGCTTGAACATTATACTGGATGGTGAATTTATGTAATACAACTTTGGATGTGTTTTTTTCTTGATACAGAGCCTGTGGTGCAACCATTGCTAATCGCACAGATGAGCTGAAGGAAGATGACTTGGGGACAGGATGTGGTTTATTTGAAATTCAGAAAATTGGAGATGAGTAAGTCCTTGAAAATTGTTAGCATGAAAACAAACTAGTGTTAGCACTCATGTTGATATCATGTGTGTCATTCTAAAGTTGCATTTTAGCTAAGTTTCATGTAACTGTTTATCTAGTTGAAAATAATTGCATGAAAATAGATAATGCTTGAATTGTGTGAATGAGGCAGTAACACAGAGCACTCATAGTATATGGGGTGGGTTTGTGTCTGGCTCCAAGCACGATCTGTTGTCCCTGCTGGAAATTTGTTGGTGGAAAAAATGTAGAGCTAGTGATTCTAGCAAACCTTGCATCATCAAGACCAAGGGCGGTCTCTGTTGACATTCAAGTTTTACATCTTTCTTAAATCTGGTACTGTCGACAGAACAGGTTCAGTAGTCTCCTCCAGATTCTTTCTCCGTCTTCTCATTCAGGCTTAGCCGTATGTAATGGTATGTAACTTTCTTATAATCACATCCCATCCCCCACCCAAACAGAAAATTTGATTAGTAACACAGAATTATTTTCTTTGTTTGAACATGGCTTGTGTGTGATTTGGCACTTCATTGAAGTTTTATGTTGGCAGGTACTTCACATTCCTGACTGAGTGCAGAAATCCTAAAGCCTGCACCATCTTGCTGAGGGGGGCCAGTAAGGATGTGCTGAATGAAGTGGAGAGGAACCTGCAGGATGCCATGAATGTTGCTCGCAATGTTATGATAGATCCTTTCCTAGTACCAGGAGGTGGAGCAGCAGAGATGGCGCTGGCGCAGGTACGGTGTGCTGCTGACACTGGCAGAGTAAAGTATTGTAGTTATGGATACATAATGGTTTAGTTGGATGAGTTTGTAAGATAACACCAGTATCTTGTCATTTTGTTCCTCCTCGTGGTCATAGTTTATTTTCTGGTACAAAACTTGTGTAGGCAGTTGAGTTATAGGCCCTGCAAAATTGTCTATCTTTCGAAAATAGAAATAGATCACCATACAGAAATAATTTCCAGGTTCAGAATGTACACCTGTAACAGGAACCACTGGACAAATGGAACCATAGGACTTATGTCAATTAAAAATAAAACATTGCAGCAGCAAAAATAACATAATCAGTGCATGTTATTCTCAACAGATGTACAGGGTGAGTCCTCTTATGAACTAAACTGCTACAAGTGTACACTGGTCTTGTCAGATAGCTAGTATGCCCATCTTATGAGATGGCTTTCAGTTTTCATATGTTTGTTGTTTAGTATTAAACACTCGACTAACACACAACTGGTACTGTGGTTTTGTTGGTGCAGTTTTTTAAAATATATTTTGCTAGTTTGTGTATATAGATTTATTTCATTCTCTTCTGTCAGCTGACAGTCATCTTTATGTCAGAGATTGTTGGTTCTGTGTCTTATGTTTTTTTTTTCTGTTTCAGTGCTTTATATTTTTCATGATGCTTTCACCATACAGTGAGAATAGATCAACAGATACAGTGTGTTACTTCTTTTTCATTTTTACATTTCATCTAAAGCAGTGTTAAAAAGAGACTTTGGAAAAAGCCATTATTTTTGTGTGAAGTTCTGATGGTCACCTCACTTCTTAGCTGTATGTGTTAGCATAGTCTCATCTCTGAAGCTGGTATGAGCTGACTTCAGAGTGCTTCAGGTCTTCATGAAATAATTTCATCTCAAACATCTTGCTTAACCAGGCACTGAATGAGAGAGCCAAAAGCATCACTGGAATCCATCAGTGGCCATACAGAGCTATATCAAGAGCATTGGAAGTGATCCCTCGAACACTTATTCAGAACTGCGGAGCAAACACCATCAGAGTTCTCACAGCCTTGAGGGTGAGTAAGGATCCTGGTAGGTTGCTGACATGTCTGCAGTATTAGCCACACTGTCAAGTAAACTGGATGTATTGACTTCATTTGTATTTCACTAGTTACAGAGATGATTCTTTTGTGAGCTGCAGATGTACCTGCTGTTTGTCAGTATGACATGTTCCAGTGCCCAGAACATGACGTGGTACTAAGAAGCTCTTGCTTAGAATTCTAAATTGGGCTGTAGAGTCACTGCACCAAGTTTTTGCCACAGACTCCACAAGTTTTCTACTCTATGACTCCAGCTCCTTCATGAATTGTACTTTTCCTCCAACTCCATCAAAAGCTGCATTTGACACTACAGCTAAACACTGTATAATTAATTCTACAGCTAAACAAAGTAAACACTCTGTATGATTGCTCACTCACTACATAACGTATACAAAATCATTCACATAGTTCTAGCTAGTAAGAAGGAAAGATTTACAGTTCATTGGTAACATAAGTATAGACCTGCTGAATATCCCCATTACTAGAAGGTGGCATTCAAACAGGTGTAAGGTATTTCATATAAATTGTAACCAGTCTGTAAATAGAAACGTGGACTTGCTATTTTAATATTCTTTTCAAAGGCTAAACATGCCCTAGCTAACAACACAAGCTGGGGCATTGATGGAAGTACTGGCAACATAGTGGACATGAAGACTTTTGGTGTTTGGGAGCCCATCTCTGTGAAACAGCAAGTCTACAAAACAGCTATTGAGGTAGTGTGTTTCACTTACAGACTTACAATATCACCTTCATATGGACTTTTAATAATGTCTTAACATTTTCAGTGCAACATTGACCTCACATGCCGTGACTTGCTGTGCTACATACTTGCTTTCTCCTGATGCTGAATACTGAATGTTGTCTGAAAATCTCATACTTATTATTGAAAATCTCATACTTATTATTGAAAATCTCATACTTATTATTGAAAATCTCATACTTATTATTGAAAATCTAATACTTGTTGCAGCTCTTTGTGATTACTTTTCCCTATACCATTTATCTTTGCGATACTAAAATTTCTTAAGTGAACTCTTCTGGGAGTTTGTGTCTTGTTTTCAGCTGGTTTGCTATGAGCACTGAAGTCTTTAGATACAATCTATTGTTAGGCTTCTATTTGTCAGCTACTACTCTGTTAGGATGGTCTAGGAGCATGCATATATATCTTGCAGCTGCCTCATTGGTTTTCTTATATTTGGTGATTCCATGTTTACATCAGTTTCACATGCAGCTGTGAGTGTTGATCTCATTCCCCCCACAAATGAAATGAAGGGCTTGGTTCTGGATTCTGTCCACTTGTGTGTCAGAGCTCTTTGATATTGTGACCTGTAGGGGGAGGTTGTAAACCTGTGTAAATTGCCCAATTATTTTGTCAGCTCGTCAGTATATACTTGTAAGTTTCTTGAGTAATTTGAGTTTTTTTTAAAATGCTTTTTCTGCTAATCCATCCATGAACTTCTTAAAGTTCAGTTTTCTGTCTGGCTTCATGTCAAGGTATGTTGTATTTATTTTTTCTCATGAATTGAATGCACTGTCAAGGGTTATTTTCAGTTTAGTCGTTGCTAGTTTGTTGCTGAGAGTGAAGACTTTATATGTAGTTTTACTAACACTGGTCTTCATCTTCTAGAAGTTTCAGTCGGCTGATACGGTGATCAAGACTTTATTTAATCTCTCAGCATTCAGGTACTGGACTGTCTCACTAGTCTATATGACAAGGATTTTTACATAAAAAGAAGAAAGGTTTTTTTTTCCAGTAATGTTTTTGTGTGTGACATGTTCCAAAATATGATGCAACACAATACAACATCAGTCTGTGGACATACGTACTGTTTGCTGTCATCTTTTATTTGTTGCACACGCAGCACACTTTGTGAATGGACACCTCTGTGATGTTGGTGATTCTTTTGTTGGGAATGTCACTGAAAGGTCATTTGCAGCAGGCATCAGTTCCGTTGTTTGAGAAATGTGACATTCACAAAGTAAAAATGGGAAAAAAAAGTAAAAATCTGTTTTGGGACAAAAGAACGGAAAGAATTTTTTGACAAATGTTTATTTTCAGCTTTTTCTTTCTTGCCATCTAGTAGATGTACATGGCTGGACATAAGCACTCTGATTATCTTGTTCACTGTTACAACTACATATTTCAGTTTTGTTTTCACTATCACCCTTTCTAAGAAATTCTCTAAGAGTTTCTATATACATTTGTTTTCTGATTCTGATGTACAGGTACGAGAAATATTTTATAATATGCTAAATGCAACACAACCGCAAAATACCAGTGCAGCTTGTAGATGAAACTAGGAACATAATGGAATTCATGTACTATACTGATAGCCCCTCCTGTTTCATGAGGCAAAAATAACATTGGTGCAGACTGGTTGACAAGTCCTGCTTGCTGAAAATAGGCCACATATAACTAAAAATAGCTACTGTGATTCCCATTTTGTTAGAGAACTGTGGTTGCTTATAGCATCAACTAGTAGAACATAGAATGTGTTAACATGTAGTTAGCACCAGAGCCGTGAAGATATTGGAATGCGTTAAGAGTTATAGCAGTGATATGATGGAATGTCTAAACAGATCCATGGCAGCGAAAGGGTTAAAATGTATAAATGCCTTCATGTGATTTGAATGTCTTCAGCAGGTGGGTATTTCTTTGAAACATCTGAAAGTGTACCAAACCCAGAATTACAAGCATCTTTTTAAGAGATTTCAGGAAAAAGTGTCAGAGCTTCAGGAAGTTTGTACCAGCAGAGTTAAGCTCAATACTTTGTTTGTCTGCAGACTGCCATACTTCTGCTGAGAATTGATGACATTGTCTCTGGTGTGAAGAAGCAAGGAGGTGCAGGAGATGCCTCATCTGCCCCTAAAGAAGAGGCCCCAGCATCTGAAGGCCCAGAGCCTTGATGTAAACAAACAGATTCTGAATCATATGCTGACCTAGTTTTCTATATCATTAAGTTGTATATTACAGTGGTTTGTTTTTTTCTTTTTTTGTTTTGTAAGTTTCATCTATTCAGTAACATTTAATTTCATTATTTAAATAAGTTTTTTTAAAAATAGTTTGATGAAATATGTCAAATATTAAAGATGATTTTCATTGATTTGGCAAGACCCATGGTAAATGTTCATAAAACACTGACCAGTTTTCTCATTTCTACATTAGCTAGAATTGAAATTAGTATGAGTTCACCATAAACAAGTGTAGACAGTTAACTATTGCAAGGAGTTTTGTCAAATTACAGATAGTTCTTTTTTTTTTTTTCTTTTTTTTAAAATTTAGAACTTGTAATTCAGTATTTTCTACAATTTTTAACATTACAGAATTTTGAAAAGAAAAATGGCTTCTTTTGTGATTTTGAATGTGACTTTTTTTCAAGCATCAGGTTGTATTGTTATTTTCAGAATATTCTGTACAGATTGAGTCATCTTAAACTCTTCAGATAATGTTTTCTGTGTGGAAACATATTGAGCTAAATTGTACACCTCTGAAAATCACATGTAGCATCAGTTTGAATAATAAAAAAAAAAGAGTAATTGTAAAAAAATAAATTAAAGTCTTAAGATTCAGTTTAGTAGAACTGGCTGTCAGCTTTTCTTGAACAGAACCACCAAGATTTGGAATCCATCTTTTGAAGAAAGTCAAATATTCTGCAACTCCACTTTTTTTATTTTTTTTTTTTGGTTGCAGTATTAATTGACTTAATATCTTCGGGGATGTTCAGGTGCCACACAAGTAACAGCTGATCTAGCATATTTTCCTTTTGCAGTCTTTGGTAGTCTCCAGTCAGAGAGATTGTCAGTCAGTCTTCCCTGCGTTGTTTTTGTGCCTTCAGTTTAACTGAATGTCAGGTTCTGTAACTGCTGCCTGGTTATAGCTCATCCATAGAATTGTGGTTGCATTTTTCTTTTTGGTTTACCTGTTTTTTTTTTTCCTTATGTTTTAGAACTGCTATGAATACTTTTTTTTTCCTCAATCCATTGAGAACATATATGTGAGATGTATGATTAGTTCTTTTCATGCCCAGAAGGGTACACAGCTGAAATCATTAGTCCATTTATCTTTTTTCAGCCTCCTCCTTTTTTTTTTTTTATTTCTTGTATTCTGGACTTGTGTAGTCGTATTTTCTGTGTGTAGTATCTGGCCTAATGACGGTCTGAACTTCTGTATGCAGTGTACATAACCAGTCTACTTTCCTGTATTAGTTTACATACGCTTTGACACAGTTCTGCAGAATGGAATTGTCAGTGTGTAAATCTTAGTATGGACATTTCATTGTGTATACAAAACACACACAGGAAATTCAGAGTGAAGATGAAACACACTGAGCCTGTTATTTGATAGGAATGTTTTATTAGAACTAGGAGGAAGGTAACTTGTGACAGATACAATATGATATATTTCTCTGTCACAGAGCTGGTAACTTGTGAGAGATACGATATGATAGATTTCTCTGTCACAGAGCTGGTAACTTGTGAGAGATACAATATGATAGATTTCTCTGCCACAGAGCTGGTAACTTGTGAGAGATACAATATGATAGATTTCTCTGTCACAGAGCTGGTAACTTGTGAGAGATACAACATGATACATTTTTGTCACAGAGCTGGTAACATGTGAGAGATACAATATGATACATTTCTCTGTAAACGGAGCTGGTAACTTGTGAGAGATACAACATGATACATTTCTCTGTCACAGAGCTACTGCTTCTTTCTCTGAGGTATGAAATAAATAGATTATAGAGGGCAGCCACTTCCAGTTGACAGATAGATTCTTCTTCTTCTTCGTTCGCATTGTCTGTCTATACCTGCAGTCCTGTCTCTTGGATAAATTTCACTGTTTTTTTGTAATTCATGTATGGAACCGTAGAGCTTATCTTCTTTAGTGGTTTCACTGGGCCAGTAATTATTTCTCAGTGTTTCATAGTTGGTGCAGTTCTGGAGGATATGTTCCACAGTTTGGGGCACCTGGGCACATGTACATAGATTAGTAGTACCAACCTTAAACTTTGTATACATAAGACTTCGGAGTCGGGTGTGTCCTGTTTGGAGACGACAGATGGTGACTTGTTCCTTTGTGTTTAGCATGTGATAGTCATCATGTGGTGGTGTTTGTGGCTTCCTGTAGGTTTTTATCATGCTTTTCTTCTGATTATAGGTGATTGGTATGTCTGGTTGCTCCATTTCAGTGCCCTCTTTGGCCAGATGGTCAGCTTTCTCATTGCCTGGTATCCCACAGTGGGAGGGAATCCATTGCAAAGTGACTCCATGTTGTAAGCCAATTTTTGACAAGGCATCCTTAAGTTCTGGTAGTTTGTTGCACTGAAGAGCTTCCAGTACTGATCTTGCATCTGTGAGAATTACTATGGGACATGTATCAATTCTGGAGTCTGATAGTTTTTCAACTGCAGCAATATTTGCCCTAATTTCTGCATCAAAGTTGTTGCAGTATTTTCCAGTGGGTATGGAAATCTTGTCAATGGTGTTCTTTATGGCATTATGTGCAGATCCGTCTGTATACACATGTATCCAGGTGTCACATGGATATTTGTCATCTAGCACACTAAGTGTGGCTGTTGATCTTACAAGGCTGCTTTGCATCTCACCATTCTGCACACCTTTCACTTCAGTCTGAATAGTTATTTGTGTATAATCTGCTTCTTTCCATGGTGTATGCTCTGGTACAGGTGATAATGGAGCGACTACAGTTGGAAGGTCAGGTGTCAGCTTACGCATACGCTTGGCCTGGTGAATGAAGCTGCTTCTTTTAAGCTGACTTAATGCCAAGTTATTGAATCTCTCCTTCAGGGGATGGCTTACAGAGCTAAGGAATTTCTCTCCCATGGTCATGACCTTTGTGTCTCTATGTTCCTTTAGCGCTTGAACACCAACTATTTTCTGCATTTCTACTATTGGTGTGGACCTCATGGCACCTGTGATAATCCGTAGTGACTGATTTTGAACCTTGTCTAGATTATGCAGCGTAGTGTTTGATGCTGTGCACCAAGATGTTGAGTCATATTCTAAATGTGATAGAATACTTTGCTGATATACATTCTTGAGGATTCTTTCACTAGCTCCCCATGTGGTTCCACTTAATTTTCTTAATATGGCTAGTTTTCTTCTGGCTTTTGCTTCTGTACTGTTGATGTGTTGCTTCTAGGTCAGTTTTGAATCAAGTGTCACTCCTAAGTAAGTGGGTTGGTTGTCCATCCTTAAGGATATTTCATTTACAAGGATCTTACCTGCTTTCTATTTAGATGAGAGAGTGAACAGAGTGGTACTTGATTTCTCTGTGTTGATACTTACACAGACAGATAGATGAAAATGACACAAAATATGACATCTCTCATTCTCTTAAAAAAGAAAAAAAGGTAAAGTGTTACTATCACATTCATCAGATCAAATTCTAGTTTACACGTGTAAATGATGAATGTTTCTCAGAATCTAAATTTAATGATCTTCACCAGAGGTTACCAACTTATGTCACGAATTAAATTAATGCTGTGGGAAATGTGAGACAGATTCACAAAAAGATATTATGGTAAATGTTGGATTATTAAGAAATGACATTATACATAACTTTTACTGATTAGTGACAAATTTTCTTCATGTTGGAGCACTGACATAGTGTTAATTAATTTTTGTTAAAATTCAGTATTTTTAAACATCTTTTTTTTCATGGGTTAGCAAACATTGTTTAGGGTCGCACATAATTTGTCATTGCTGGTCCTGCACAAAAACAGATTGAGGACCATTGATCAAAACTAAAAATCACTCAGATTTACCAGAAATGGACATCAGATTATTCTCATGATCATTACAGGCAATGACATTGATGTGATCTATAACTGTAATACTAAAAATAACAATAAACATCAATACAGACTGACTATCAATATAAAGTGAGCACAGTGTATGGTCTAGAGTGCTGACAGGTCAAGGAAAATATGGGCACTAACACCATATCCCTATGTGCCTCTAAGGCATGACAGGATTACCTTTACCTTTACCTTACAGCGTATGGTAGGTAAGTTAATATATGAGCAAAAGTTGTGACAGCAGCCAGCAGGTACAGGACTTTGATGTCCTGATAAAACTGATACAAGCTCAAATACATAGAACAAAACTTCTTTAGTTTACAGGCATGAACATAAAGACTTTTTTTTGTTTTTTTTGGCCAAGTGATATCTTACATAGATTAGACTTTGTTTTTTAAATTGTAAAAAAGTTGTGAGTGATGAGCTTAAAAGTGCTACATTTGATTTGGCCAGTGAGAGATATTCTATATAACTTGTCTCAGAAACTTCTTAAAAATGACCAAGAACTGCGAGAACAATACAAAGTTATTATAACAAATAGATACAATGCAATAGCAAAGATAAATAGTATAGATGAACAATGGGAAATGTTAAGAGATTCTATCCACCAAACTGTTAAGGAGATAATACCATCGAAAAAAGAAGCCCCTAAAAATAAATGGATGACAGACGACATCTTAGGACTGATGGACGAGAGGAGGAGGAGTAAAAGTAACGAGGAAAAATATAGCAAGATAAAGAAATAAGACGCAAATGCAGAGAAGCAAAAGAAGTGTGGTTAAATGAACAGTGCAGACAGATAGAGGACTCTCATAATAAAGACGGCAAAAACATGAACAAACGAATTAATGAACTCGCAAGCAGGAAAACAAAATATACCACAGGATGCCTGAAATCAAAAGAAGGTAAAATGTTAATGGGAAAGAAAGACATTGTGGACAGGTGGATGGTATATCGGTGAGCTATATGGAGGAGAAAGACCAGAATTAACACCAGATACTGAAAACTGTGATGGACCACCAATACTTAAGATGAAATCATAGATGCCATCAAACACATGAAGAAAGGAAAAGCGACTGGGCCTGATAATATAACAACAGAAGAAATAGAGGAGACAGGAATAAAAATAATAACCAAGTTACTGAATGATATTTACAACAGTGGTTATATTCCCAGTGACCTGATTAAATCCACGTTTATAGCACTACTAAAGAAACCAGGTGCAAAGGAATGTGAGGACCACAGGACTATCAGCCTCTCATGTAACATAACGAAGCTACTTCTGAGAATAATTATGAGAAGAACAAGGAAAAAGATAAAAATGGAAATAGCAGATGAACAGTTTGGATTTACGAACACTAACAGAAAGAGCTTTAGAAGTACAGAAAGATCTCTACTTATGCTTCATTGATTACACCAAGGCAATCGACAAGGTGAAACATAATGAAATTATTAAAATGCTTGAAGACATCAATATAGACGGCAAAGACCTGAGGATTGTAAAACATCTATACTGGCAGCAAGAAGCAGCAATTCGCGTTGAAAATAGAACTGGAAAATATCAACCTATAAAACAAGGGGTGCGACAGGGATGTGCACTGTCTCCAGACCTTTTTTCTCTGTACAGCGAGAATATTCTAAGAACGATCATCACAGAACCAGGCATAAAAAATGGAGGATACAGTATTAACAACCTTCGGTATGCTGATGACACAGTACTGATAACTGAGAACCAAGACCTGCAAAATCTCTTGGATAAAGTCACCAAAGAAAGTGAACAGAAGGGCCTTACTTTGAACATAAAAAAGACAGAGACTATGGTTATATCTAAGAAACAGAACCCACCAGCATGCAGTATAAAATTAAACGGAGCTATGCTAAAGCAGGTGCAGAAATTCAAATACCTTGGAGCAGTAATAACTTCAGATGGGAAATGCAGAACAGAAATTAGGAACAAAATAGGCCAAGCAAAGACTGCATTTCAGAGAATGAGAAACATATTATCCAACACATCCTTATCAGTGAATGTTAGAAAACAAGTCCTAAAATGCTATATTGAACCTGTCTTGTTATATGGAAGTGAATCTTGGACAATAGGCAAGTCTGCACAAAAATCATTGGAAGCAGCAGAAATGTGGTTTATTAGAAGAATGTTACGAATCCCCTGGACAGCAAAAATAACTAATGAAGAATGCATGAGAAGAGCTGGAGAGACAAAAAACCTTGTCAAAAAGATAAGAGAGAGACAATGTACTTTCATAGGACATGCAATGAGAAGAGGGGGCATTGAAAATATTATAACAACAGGAAAAATTGAAGGAAGAAGATCAAGGGGAAGACCAAGAGAAATGATACTGGACAGTCTGACAGGATGGTGTGAGAGGAGATCACCAACTGAGCTGATGGCCTGCATGAAGGATCGGGTACTCTGGAGAAGCATAATAGCCAGTCGGCACGGCACCTGATGATGATGATGATGATGATACTTCAGTTAAAGATGTTCTACATTTACAGAAATTTATCAATATTAAAAAAAAACTGAATGAAAAACTTCAAGCTCACGGGGACCCCAACTGAGGTGAGGGCCTTGTGTCTTCACACTCTATAGTTATCCCATTCTACATACTCAGCATGGACAAGAAGACATGCGTGTTATAAGAAGAAGAAGAAATATGGTGGACATCATTTGGTCACATGGCCTGAAGGTACCCCAGGAACATCTCTAAAACAGCCAATGCCATGGACACCAGAGGGAAACAGACTGACCAAAGACCACCTGGCAGAGACCTGTAGAAGCAGAAATGTGTATTAGTAAACACAGTTGGGGCACAGATTAGAGACTGCAGATCATGAGAGAAGTTGCTACCTTACGGGACACTACTGGGTTGTGATTATATAAGCAGATCACAGACCAAGGATGTGGACGGATGGAATGATCCTAGCAGCATATTTGACAAAATGTGGCAGGAAGTGACTTGCTAGTCAGAACATTCTGCTAAAGCTTGGATTTTTCTTCTGCAACTCTGAAGCTAAAGACTATTATCAGATCAGCAGTGATGTTTTGATCTTGAAGCTCAGGCATAGTTTTGAATGGGGGGTGGCTAACTTTTTATGGGTGGACTACTTGATGCATTCCTCCACCAACTTAGATTCCTTATCATGTTCGTTCTATTTAACCAGGCTAAAAGAGATGATCAGTGTGTTACCAGCTATTTTCCAACAAGTACAACACGGTCCTGGCCAATATATTGTCTATATGCCCAGAAAACTACACAAACAATACTATGAAAAAAAGTGCCCTACTTCAAAGCACCAGGTATGCAAGGTTTACAGATCTCAAAGTGCCAGGTATACAAGGTTTTTACGGACCTTAAAGTGCCAGTAATACAAGGTTTTTACAGACTTCAAAGTGCCAGGTGTACAATATTTTACATAGCTCAAAGCGCCAGGTATACAAAGTTTTTACAGACTTCAAAGTGCCAGGTATACAAGGTTTTTACAGATCTTAAAGTGCCAGGTATACAAGGTTTTTACAGACCTCAAAGTGCCAGGTATACAAGGTTTTACAGACCTCAAAGCATCAGGTGTACAAGAAGGTTTACAGACCTCAAAGTGTCAGATATACAAGGTTTACAGACCTCAAAGCATCAGGTATACAATACGGTTTACAGACCTCAAAGTGCTAGATATACAAAGTTTACAGACCTCAAAGTGCCAGAAGTACAAGAAGGTTTACAGACCTCAAAGCGCTAAGTAACCTCAAAGTGTCAGGTATACAAGAAGTTTGAGAAGAATAATACTAGCTAAAAGAAGAATAATCAAGCAGCATTCAGCACAGCTGAGAACACGTTAAACACACAGCTGACTGAGCTGTTTTGTTCAGTATTTTGTGTAACCAAGTTTCATGGTTTTAGTGACACTTTGTATGCAGCGAAGACATCCTCAGTGGCTTGTCCAACACTGTAAATTACTCTTGTAATGTCCTCCCATTTTGCAAGGTCTACGTCAGCAGACAGAACGTCACTCTAGGCTTATACTGGCTCACAGTGTGTACAGGTGTAACACCGAGTTACAGCTCAGAACTAGCTCACAGTGTGTACAGGTGTAACACAGAGTTACAGCTCAGAACTAGCTCACAGTGTGTACAGGTGTAACACAGAGTTACAGCTCAGAACTAGCTCACAGTGTGTACAGGTGTAACACAGAGTTACAGCTCAGAACTAGCTCACAGTGTGTACAGGTGTAACACAGAGTTACAGCTCAGAACTAGCTCACAGTGTGTACAGGTGTAACACAGAGTTACAGCTCAGAACTAGCTCACAGTGTGTACAGGTGTAACACAGAGTTACAGCTCAGAACTAGCTCACAGTGTGTACAGGTGTAACACAGAGTTACAGCTCAGAACTAGCTCACAGTGTGTACACGTGTAACACAGAGTTACAGCTCAGAACTAGCTCACAGTGTTTACACGTGTAACACAGAGTTACAGCTCAGAACTAGCTCACAGTGTGTACAGGTGTAACACAGAGTTACAGCTCAGAACTAGCTCACAGTGTGTACAGGTGTAACACAGAGTTACAGCTCAGAACTAGCTCACAGTGTGTACAGGTGTAACACAGAGTTACAGCTCAGAACTAGCTCACAGTGTGTACAGGTGTAACACAGAGTTACAGCTCAGAACTAGCTCACAGTGTGTACACGTGTAACAGTTACAGCTCAGAACTAGCTCACAGTGTGTACACGTGTAACACCGAGTTACAGCTCAGAACTGACTCACAGCGTGTACACGTGTAACACCGAGTTACAGCTCAGAACTGGCTCACAGCGTGTACAGGTGTAACACAGAGTTACAGCTCAGAACTAGCTCACAGTGTGTACAGGTGTAACACAGAGTTACAGCTCAGAACTAGCTCACAGTGTGTACAGGTGTAACACAGAGTTACAGCTCAGAACTGGCTCACAGCGTGTACACGTGTAAAACCGAGTTACAGCTCAGAACTAGCTCACAGTGTGTACACGTGTAACAGTTACAGCTCAGAACTAGCTCACAGTGTGTACACTTGTAACATCGAGTTACAGCTCAGAATTAGCTCAACAGTGTGTACAGGTGTAACACAGAGTTACAGCTCAGAATTAGCTCAACAGTGTGTACAGGTGTAACACAGAGTTACAGCTCAGAACTGGCTCACAGTGTGTACACGTGTAACACAGAGTTACAGCTCAGAATTAGCTCAACAGTGTGTACAGGTGTAACACAGAGTTACAGCTCAGAACTAGCTCACAGTGTGTACAGGTGTAACACAGAGTTACAGCTCAGAACTAGCTCACAGTGTGTACAGGTGTAACACAGAGTTACAGCTCAGAACCGGCTCACAGTGTGTACAGGTGTAACATCGAGTTACAGCTCAGAACTGTTGTAATTTATGTGTCAGACATAGGAGGAGCGTAGACAGCCCACAAAATACGGTGCAGATTCAGTGATTATGTACGCATGCTCATTTCGACCAAAAACTCTTTCGAGAAAATTTCACTTAAGGTTTGAATATTTTGAAATAATATAATGAGAGAATAGAAATAAGTTTGAACGACGGAGTTGACAGAATGAGAGAAGCAATAGTGAATAACAGGTTCAGCATAACCGAGTCTTCAAAGACGAAAAAAAAAATGATATGAGACAACTGATATACTCCACAGCTTCTTGTCTTAGCCCTACCAGTTTTAAGTCACTTGCTCAGTTTCGCATTTTGTGGAATATGGAGATTAAGTCTGTCGAGATTGTCAGAAACCATATTTTGGAGTGCCCACAGCAGCGCCTTGCTCTCAAGAGTTGTGTGAGTTGTGCTATAATCAGCAACAGATTAACCGCTACCTAAGCCCCTGGGTCAGTTATCGCCCCACCTCATCCTATACCGTCTGATTCCCCTCTAGCTGTGATTTCGAAACATAAGCCTTTGTACCACACGGAGCGAAAACGAACACAACTGATGCGTCACTGACAATGGCTTGAATGTTTCGTTACTTATATAATTATTTTGTCAATTTTGCTTTGTCCTCTGTATTTACAAGTGTTATTTCCCCTTGACTACAAGCCTCTGCTCTTAGAGGCCCTTGGGCCTGGCTCACTGATCATAATAGACAGGCCTACTTAATTAGATACCAGCTGTAAGTAGTCACGTTAATAGCCAGGAGGAGAGGGGATACAGTTAAACTTCTCTCAAAACTCAGCACAGGTTTATGGTGATTATGGTGATGAATAAAACTCAGCACATGTTTATGATGATTATGGTGATGAATAAAACTCAGCACATGTTTATGATGATTATGGTGATGAATAAAACTCAGCACATGTTTATGATGATTATAATGATGAATAAAACTCAGCGCATGTTTATGATGATTATGGTGATGAATAAAACTCAGCACATGTTTATGATGATTATGGTGATAAATAAAACATTTTTTCGAGACATAAACCGCTGATTGATCTAATAAAGGCAAACATTCGTCGATTTCACAGCCTTATAAATGAGGGAGGAAAAATAGACATTACTATAATTCTATGAAGAACTGTGGTTTATAAGAGGGATGTTGAAGGTACCATGGACAGCCAAGAAAACCAATGACGAAATCGTAAGAGAGGCTGGAGTTAAAAAGAAAATTATAGCAAAAATCAGAAGCAGACAAGAGAGATTTATAGGACATTTCCTAGGAAGAGGAAAATTGGAACACATTGTGGCAACTGGAAAATTTGATGGAAGAAGAGAGAGGGGAAGACAGTGTGTGTGTGTGAGAGAGAGAGAGAGAGAGAGAGAGAGGTTATTGAATAGGCTGACAGTGTGGTTAAGAAGAAAGTCACCGGCGGATTTCATAATCATCTCAAAAGACAGGGAAATGTGGAGAAATGATCGTCTACGCCACGCGGCATGGCACTTAGATTTACAATTCTATCATTACATTGATAAAGGAGAGAGATTTAAAAACAAGAATGGAAGCATCATCATAATACATAACGGATATAAATCAATGCACTTTTAGTTACGTTGAAATAACGCTTTAAACGAAAGAGAAACCGAGTTTGTTGTGAGACAGAGATTGATTGATCTTTATTTCAAAAGGGTTAAGAATTGGGCACGCAGGCCCGTCTGACATTCTGCCCTTTATCATACAACTTCAACTCTATTCCAAACATTGTACAAATATGCTGCTTATATAACAAACGTAATTAACAATAAAGTAACTATACACACATATAAATGACTATCTACCAAACAAACATTTCTTTACTACTCAGAATAATGAGTTCGGAATGAGAAGGAACAATTAGATCTGTGTACATTCTGTAGTTGATTTGATTTTCCTGCCTGTACTACTGTCATAAGCGGTCGCTACTCTGTAGTGGAAGTCTCTCGATAAAGAAGGCTTAGGTCGGCATCTCAGAAACTCCAAGTACATCTTCCCAACTCGTTTGTTACAGATGAACGACATGAAGATATAAGTACCCTGGAGACACATGACAGGAGACGTTATGAGATCTAAGACTGAACTTGCCATCATTTGAGCAGTTCCGCAAACAATGTAGAATATTCCAGTTAATGTGGACAACTTGACGTACGTTACCACGCCCTGTCCGTCACGTGATCCTCTTTGTAGCCTTGAAACATACCAGATCTCTCTGACGGTCAAGAAAAACAGTACGCCATTCATCACTATTGTGAGACACGTCGGAGTAATTAATGATAACATCAAGGTAAGAATTGATGTTTCAACGTCCAAAAAGCAAAATCTGCTGCTGTATCCACAAGATGAACCTGATGTTATCCATAAGCTAAGGATAACCAAAAGTGCTATAATGACAAGAGGCAAGCCAAACGCATAAGCGCAGTATTTAAGATAGCGCAAGTTGTCCGAGCTGGCTGTGGACGTGCTGGCGTTGTTGGATGTAAACGCTAGATACATGTGAATGCAGCAGGCACTCATCCACAAACCAGAGGACAGCCAAGCGTAATGAACGACAATCGCATGAAACAGACAGTAACCAGGTGCGAGTTTGCCAGGAATACCAAACTCAACAGTAACTAGGAGCGAAATCTGTGCAGTGGCCAGAGAAATACACAAACTCATATTATTAAGTCCAGGAAGTGTTCGAAGCGTTGGGAACAAGCAGTAGGTTACAAAAGATATGAACAGACAGAGCACCGAAAGGAACACGCAGACAAATTCTAAGTAATACCTGACATTTGTAAGAACATCATCGGCCATCGTCTGCTCGATTCTGGTGAGAGTGTGAAACAAATCTATGCAGACAAGAAGTTCTCCGTTTATTACAGAGATTTGTGATGTACTAGCTACAGTAATATTTCTTTTGTCAAATGTGAAAGTAACAATAGCACTTCCGTCACTATACAAAATATCTGTGATATTTACCGTAACAAATGGACAGGTTAGGCTGTAAGTAACGTCTATAAACTGATCTTTGAGGGCCCATATTTTAGTCGTAAACTTTTTGGCAGACATTTTGTACAAAATTAGAGGTGGTAAATCATAATTTATGATAAAATCAGAATGTAAATCAAAAATATTATCAAAGTTGAGATCTTCAATGATCACATGGTTCATGGTATCATCATGCAGTGCTGCATACTCTGTTCCCAACATTGTAGACGTCAGAGTCACAGTGCAGTTGTCACATTCTGACAGTTCTATAACCCACTCATGTAATACAAGTTGAAGAATTCGGTTTTCAACCAAATCCCGACCTTGGTCCGGGCTGCCAACGATATGGGCTAACAATGTCACGTGGTGTAACACAGCAAGGCGTTCTGTACTGTTGTCTGTAGCCAGCACAGTAACGTTTGTCTCAATATCAGCTTCTGTTGTTATCTCAGAAAACTTGTATCGAACTGCCTTTATCAAAAACCTTACATCATTTTCTGAGACGCTAATATTCGATTGTGTCGGTGTTAGCACCATAAATATTTTATATCCAAGGCCTTTAATTTGTTCCAGGGCTGTCACACAAAGGCCGTCCATCGCTAGAAGTTTACCAGCCGAACATAAGGCGGGCTTACAGTCACCCTGGAGAAAACAAGCAAGATCTTCAGGTCAGTACACAACGTAGCAAAGAGTAGCAAACAAAAATTCAAGAATCATTATCAAAAGAAAGGAAAGTCAAAAGATGCAAATTATTTCCCTGCGAGCATAGCATTGTTTCTTGTATAACACGCCTACTTTGTAGTAAAAAAAAAAAAGTAAAGGTAACCCTGTCATGCCTTAGAGGCACATAGGGATATGGTGTTAGTGCTCATATTTTCCTTGACATGTCAGCACACTAGAGGGTGATATGGTCAGTATCACGCCTGGCTGCCTTTTCCTTCCCCAACTCCAGAAGAAGTCGGGTACCCATTTTTACAGCTGGGTGACTGGGGTGCCGCCGACCGGATTCGAACCCTCGACCTTCGCCATGAGAGACCAGTGCACTAACCACTTCGCCACTCAGACACCCCTACTTTGTAGTAGTTGGGTCTTATTTAGTATCTTGTGTAGTGGGACAGCAGAGAATAATTACAAGAACAGGGATGACTGGAGAGCCTTTATCCGTGGCCTATGCTCTCAAGGGAGTGAAAGGTGATGATGATGATGTAGTGGTTGGATGTTTATTATGATTAGATTACGTTTAGTGAGTGGATAGTGAGCAGAGATTGGATCGTGAGCAGAGACTGGATCGTGTTAAATGCATGCCATCAAAGAACGTATAAACAAATACGTCTATATATAACCTGACACAGAACCACTGCAGTAAAACTAGGACACAAACAGAAAAGAGAACTACTCTGCTTAAAAATGTAAGAGGAGCTTTAATCAATGTCAGTGCGAAATGTTAAATCACCACAGCATAATATTAAACCACGCTTAAAAAACGTTAGTAAGTAAAATCGGTGCTATCTTGGAATAATTGTAACACTTTGCCTAGTGGGTGGCTCTTAATTTCTGCCTGTATCTGCAGTGTGTGACATTATTATCTCTAAAAACTGTATTGGTTAATCGCCTTCATGCTCCCTTCTGGAAAAGTGAGCACTGATAATAAATACCCTTAATGTAGACTCATTAACAATGGTTGATGCTGAGAATACAAACAATCTCAAGCTGTGCACGATCACCTGATGATGATGATGATGATTGTCAAATATTATGTTATTATATTGTTTTACAGGGAGGAAAGATTATTTCTGTCATTTAATATAGCATTTGTTGTACTTTTAATAACAGCTGGCTCTGTAACACTACTAGTAACTAGAACCATGGAGTAACTGCTTGTAGAATGGCTGAAGTAAAAAAAAATGACTGTGGTGATGGCTGAAATAAAGAAAATGATTGTGGTGATGGCTGAAGAAGAAAAAGATTGTGGTGATGGCTGGAGTAAAAATGATTGTGGTGATGGCTTGTAGTAAAAAAATGATTATGGTGATGGCTGAAGTAAAAAAAATTGATTGTGGTTATGGCTGAAGTAAAACAAATGGTTGTAGTGATGCCAAAATAGAAAAAAATAATTGTGGTTATGGCTGAAGTAAAAAAAAATGATTGTGATGATGGCTGAAGTAAAAAAAAATGATTATGGTGATGGCTGAAGTGAAATAAATGGTTGTAGTGATGCCAAAATAGAAAAAAATGATTATGGTGATAGAATAAGTAAAAAAAATTATTGTGGTGATGGCTGAAGTAAAAATGATTGTGGTTATGGCTGTAGTAAAACACATGGTTGTAGTGATGCCAGAAATAGAACAAAAAGGTTGCACTGATGTGAAAAATAGAAAGAATGATTCAAATGATGATCAAATTAGAATAAATAAATGTATTTGTGACAAAATTAGAATAAATGATGTAGTTGTGATAAAATTAGAATAAATGATGTGGTTGTGACAAAATTAGCATGAATGATTAGAGTGACTGTGATAGCATTAGATGTAGGGACTGTGACGGCATCGAAATAGATTTGTTAGTAGTAACAGTTTTGACAACATCTGTGCTAAAGATTGAGGCAACGATCGCTACATTACTAATGATTATGACTTTGATGACAGCCGTACAATAAACATTGAAGACCACGTCGTTAATGCTAACAACGATCTTCGTTATCTGCTAAACTCTTTAACTGTTTCTTTTATATTTGTTTTATGCCTGCATCATCATCATTGCACTCCGGACTCGTCCATAGATGCTCAGATTCTCCCCCCTTCCCTAAACAAATCCACCAGTGTCCTGCCACTGACAGTGCCTGTCTTGTGTTGATTGACAAGTCCTTCTGTACGTCCAGTATATCTCTTGTTCCTGGTCGTGCCAGTCTGTACTCCCAGTTCTTTCAGTTTAAGCAGTGATGTGGATTCGCTGCTCCTGAAGTCCTCCACTCTGCCTGTCTCTATGAGCGGGTTAAAAATATCTTCTCGATTCAGCGGTTGTCCATCTGCGATGATGGCAGAGTCAGTCAACCTATCAGCTTTTATAATTTTCCTGAATACCAGCATGCCCAGGGACATACGGACTCTGCGCATCGTTGACTTCTGCAGTTTCAAGGTATCACGCCGCTACATGGGAACATAACCTGCCTCGACCTTCCGGATCATACTCATTGAATCACTCAACACGCAGATATGGGCGTAGTCTTGTGCCTCCAACCACACGAATGCTTTCATCACTATCATCACCTCCCTCGTCATGCAGCTTGTGGTCATAGTGAAGGCACCGCTGGTCACTGCATTGTTCTGCCCACTGAGTATGCTTTAAATGCCCATGCACTTCTTTGATGCCATACGACGGATCGATCTGTGTAAATAACAACATCTGCCTTACTGAAGTTTTCAGTGACGAGGGCGTTGACCTCAGCATTCACAGCAAGTGGATTCTTCTCCCCGCTCTTCTTGTGAAACCTGACAGCGCAAAAGAAGATGCCCTTGATCGTGGGAGACCATTCTTCGCAGGGTTTCATGCTGTTAGGTTCTCAGACCTGCTTGATAACGTCTGCACGAACCATCCATGATGTGCCCCTATTTAGCCTGGCACTCTTTTCTTTTAGGAGCTCTCGGTTCAGTAAGTGCTCCTCATCTGTGCTTATCTTGAGGTATGCACGTGCCCTCCATATCTTGATCCAGTGATTCGTGGTTGGAAGATCAAGGAGGTATTTTATCTCTACAGAAAGTGTCTCGTGTACACCCCATAGATAAATGCGCGCGGCTTAATTTTGCTCCTTCTTGAGTTTTTAGAGCATCGCAGGGCTGACAGTGAGGATGGCTTGGGGGTACTCGGTGGGTGCAAGGACAAGTCCCAGGTACTCGGTGGATGCAAGGACAAGTCCCAGGTACTCGGTGGGTGCAAGGACAAGTCCCAGGTACAGAAGTAGTGACAGCCTTTACCCAGCTGTTTCTTTTACTTGAATCCAGTGTCAGATTTTGTTTAAGTTCCCCTCTTTGTTTTTACAATAATTTACGTTACACTTTTCTTCCCTTACACTTACTGTTATACTCTCTTCCTGCTCTTGTGTTCAGAATCTCCTAGAAGTTAACACATTGTTACCATTTTTAAGTTTCAAAAATGCTTTTTTTGTGTGAATTGTTTAAATGTATGTGCTCAGAGAGCTCAAAACAAGAAGAGCGAGAATGTTTTGTGCTTTATGTAACTTACTGAATACTAACAAAAATAGGTATGGATAACAGGTGATTTTATCGCTCACTATGACCTAGATGTTGTCAGGACATACAGGGATTTGACGAAATATGTCCATACCTAGAGTAAATCAAACAGAATCTTCATTCTTTGAAATAGCAGCTACTGTGCAGTTATAACCGTACTGCATTCTTGAGCAGTTTAGAGAGTCACAGGAACATTAAAGAAGGATACACTAATACAATAATAATAATAATAATACCTTTTCATTTCGCCACTTGTGTGAAGAGTTACACTTGAAATCGTCAGGGAAACTAACTTCTGTCCGAGGTAACGTTATACCCAGTAAAACACTGATTGGAGTAGTGACACGAAGAGAAAGTCCTAGTCCACGTGGTGACAACGGGACGCCACTAGCCATGCATGGTCTTTTCTTTAGCTGTTGTCCACGGCACATGTAGCAAGGTAAGCTGTCGTCTTCTTCTAGCTGAAGAAACTTATATTTTAAGTTGAGACAAAGGTCACGTAAAGTGCTGTCTGAATTGACACACGTTCTGTTGATTCTTCTGTGTGTGAATGGAGAGCAGCTTTTTGCCTTTGTACTAATTTTTGGCTGCTCATACACAACCTGACATTGACGTTCTTGAAATCTGAGAACGGACTGAAATAAGTCCACTTCAGAAGTGAGATTGTACAAGTTTTGGAAATGTTCACAGTTTATTATTACCTGCCATGCAACAGCTGATCTTTGTATGCCGGAAACTAGATCGTTTGCTGACATTTCGCTCTTATAACTTTCTGTGTGATATCGGTTACAAATAGCACAGAATTTGTTTCTAAAAGTAAGCCCATATTGCACATCTAAATATGGCGTCACGGCATCGATTGTATCCATAACAGGATTTTCACAGAGCTCTGACACATCAGTATGTTTATGTGTGGTATTGATAGAACGATTTATCTTAGAGGATTCTGACCGCTTCGTAACGTCTGGGCAGTCTGAAATCATGTAATAATGCACGGATCCGCCAGGAAAGACATCACATATGAATCTCTCTGGAGAGGGTAGATCTTCCGAAAGTTGTTTCTCTGAATTTATTAATGGGTCTATTAATTGATTGTTCTCATCGACTGTGGAATTAGAAGCAGGACAGCACGTGCCGTATATGTAGCATGTTGGATCACAGTCACATGGAAAACAAGCAAGCTTATTACAGTTTGCAAGAGAGACTTTCAAACCGCCTTCACAGACTGCACCACAGTATTTCTTGTAGAGATCTAGCCAGGATTCTGATGAATGGTCCCAGTGAATGATTTCACTGTAGACCGCAAGAGTATGGAACAGTGTAACAATGAGTGCTGGCCAATGTTGGACTGTTTTATAATTACGAGCCATCATCATCTTGAATTAAATGTTGTCAGGCGTCCATCTGATTTCTTTACCAACAGTTTTTACTGATGTCCAAATGTTAACTTTACTGTCAATCAATTTTGGCCTGTTTTAAAATGTTATCTTTAGTGACAGCTTTGGCTACAGTCCAAATAATGTATTGATGAAGTGAAATACGAAAAAGCAACAAATATATTGTCTACAGCCAATGAAAATCAGAATCACGTAAGTCTTATTTTATAGAGCATTAATTTTCCAACTGGAATAATCGTGAATGATATTTCATATTCAGGAAAGATAATCCAGTAATTTATGTTGAAAATACACCACAACGGCTTCAGATTTCAAATTCTTAAGTAGCACTTAATCCAGTTGCTGATAAAACCTCATGACAGCTTCTATTTTAACAAACTAAAAGATCCTGGTTTAACCGCTATTCGGCGAAGAAAACGCCTGTCAATCGACCTTTACCTAAAAATAGATTTATTTGGTTTTATGTTTAGTTCAACCACTGCTGTCTAACATAACGGTGTGGCTTCGCTGCTGACCTAAAGTATATATTATTTCTGTGGCTGAAATACATTTCTTAAAAATAGACTTTGTGCTGTTCTATACCTTTTTAAAAGTCACAGGCCACAATGATCCATCTATAGCAGTGAAACCTGCACAAAGTTTTGTATGTATACCTTCAGGTAAAGAATTTATATACACTGAAGCTTTAAACAAGAACTCATCGAGTTTGCATCTAAATTTTGGTAAAACTAGAGTCGCAACCCGAACTGGGAATACACATGGTTAGATAAGAGAAAGGTTTTGATGAAGTTAAGCCATCCTTATATTCTAAAAGGGCCCCCCAGCGACTGAGCGCGCGCGTGGTCTGTTGTTATATTTCGGCGCAGAGAATAGTTGTGCAAAATTAGGCGGAAGTGCCAGATGCTTTTTATATGGCCAGCCAGCACTGAACACTAGGGTTCAGACAAAAAGAAAAGCAAAAAAAAAAAAAATCACTTGTTAATCGCAAATAAATCATGTTCATGTTCGGAATTTTACTTATAAATATAAATTATTTATTCATTTATTTCTTCAAGTGTACGAATTTATCACCTGCTTTCAACAAATTGTCGCATTTTACTACTTTGTTAAAAGTTTTTGAAATAATCAGATAGCAGTGTAAAATTAGAAATGTGATAGATAGCTGGGATAGCTGTAAACAAATATCTACGGAGATGGTAAAGCCAGGTTATTATCTCCTTCAGATATGACATCTTTACAACTGATTATCCTTCACGGCTAAAGTTGACAGCAGGCACATGTAGTGCTGGTCACAGCAAGAACACGCTAGAACCAAGACCAGCTTTTTATTCATAAATTTTCAACAAAGTTTTATAAACTGAAAGGAAAGAGTTTTTCCCTTATTTATTTCTCCTATAAGGGACCGAAATGCGACCACACAGTTACCAGGTCTGGGAAAGAAGAGTTGACCAAGATCGTGTCCCGTCTCATAACTGGTGCCCATAATAACAGCCCACGCTGGCCAACAGTACGGAATGTGGTGGTGGAGCCTGTCTAGAAGATTTTTTTTACAGTACTCTCGAGTCCTCAAGATAGCCATATAAACCCACTCTCATTTCCATTGTTTGCAGTTCAACATCTTCACTGGGCTAGGTGCTAAGAACATTGTCTGCTATTTCAAGGACATCATCATCATCATCATCATCGACAACAATTTCTCCCATAACAAATCGCGACCCAGAATAATGAGAGAAACTTTGATAACCTATGTGCAATAACCTCTTCTCTTCCGAAACTGTGCTACTATTTCTGATGATGAATAATAAAACGGAACATTTTACAGAATAATTATTGTAGCGATAACTCCCTTCTAACTGACGTTCATCTTCGCTCTGAAGTATGAGGACGTAAATGTCAGTATAGCTGCCGGGATAGTACTGGGAATTGCTTTTGATCAGTGCCATGGGATTTGGCTTTTTTATGAGTCATTGTGTTGTGTCAACAAACAAGTTAATTATTAATATGACTATGTGTATGTGAATTGTTCATCATAAACATTTGATCCCTGGGGAGCTTTCTTTCTCGACCATGGTCACAACGAGGAATGTCAGAATCAGAGTGGAGTTGATGCACTAGAGTGGACCAGAATGGAGTGGGCACAGAGGGGACAGTGTTCTTTAGACTTCTCCTTCTTCTTCTTCAATCTCCCTGAAAGTGCGAGCTGATGTTCTTTGCAGTCGATGCGGTGAAGATGTTGAGGCAAGGTGTCGCCTCGGAGAGGGTCATTGCAGCTAATGTTTTAGTCTCTGAGTGCAGCTACAAAGCGGGAGTGTACAATACTTCTTTAGAAGACTGCAGTGTCATAGGGACTATGGCGATCCATGCCGCTTTAGCCAAGCTAGGCCTGTTACTGCGGTACCAACGGAGAGGTGGGACAGGGACTTGGTTAGTTTATGGTTCGTCAACCCTGGTTAGTTATGGTTCGTCAACCCTGGTTAGTTATGGTTCGTCAACCCTGACGCTGGCGTATCAGCTATAGTTCGCTGATTACCAAATTCTTTCCACAGACAACAGTTCTTGGAATGACGTTCCACTTTACCTTGTTGTTGTTATAAGGAAATGCTGCCGAAGACGTGCGAACGCAGTTGAGGCGAGTAATGGCGGAAGGTGCCTATTATGGATATACGGGTCGCCGGCGAGAAATAATGTGTCTGATACTTACATACAGAACTGCCATAGTTAATGTAGTAGAATGTGCCAGGATAAGAGTATAGGAGGAGTTCTCCGTTTATCAGCCCATCTTTCAGCAGTAATATATAATGTTATGCTATGGAAATACTGCTGAAAACGTGCAGACTATTACCGACGTATGGGTTTTCAGCGCAACCACCGTGGAATTTACACAAGAATGAAAGTGTATGAAACCCAAGTCCAAAGTGTTTTCTGTGTGCTGAGGGACTGAGTGACTGCGGCGAATACGGTCATTAACGTCGGGGCGCTCTGATGCGAGTGGGGCGGCATCGGGCGGCTAGGTAAGCCTCTTCTCTGGTATGAGGGCTCTGCCAGAGTGATGGGTTAGTTCCCTTCCTGTAGTATAATATTGCCATGGACTTATCTTTTAATTTACAGAACCGTCACCGGTGCAACGGAGTTCGTGCACTGAAGTCGACGCTGCAGCGGTATCTAAATAAAGAGGCAAATCAGTTATCAAATCAACTAGAGTGGAGATATCAAACGAGGCAGATCTTGGATGCCTGAGGCTGAGGATACAATAAATTCAATTTGTAATCTTGATGAGGCCCTTAAAGTTGATGATTGGTTACGGGTACAGAACCCATCTCAGCTAACAAAGGTTATTATACAGAAGGACCGTGAATGTAGAGGCTGGGCACATGGAGTAGTTGAACTTTGAGTTCAAGATCTCATCCAGCGTCACTGTGGGTCTTCCGAGACGGTAGTATATATCGATGGCTCAGTGACTCGGAACAGCAGAAGTGGTTGGGGATTTGTTGTCTACCGAAGTGGAAGAGCTGTGGCACAGGGTTTGGGAGCCTTTGAAGTCACCACATCAATCACCCCTTGGAACAACTGTGTTAAGAACACACTTAACATAATCTTTGTGAGACAGAGAACACAGACATGTTTGCCTAAAAACTCTGACCTACTTCTGTAGCCCAGAAATCTGTAGCAATCAACACTAATTGTAATTGTTATTTTTATAAAATATTATGTCAGGTTGGTGGACGGATGAGGACATGGAGATCGCCGGCAAGGATGAGGAAAATCTGGTGTGAAATAAAAGAATTAAGGACGTGACAAGCCTATGGGTCTCTACAACAATGGCTATCAGAATGATGTAAACATATCAGAACCAGCAGACTACAGGTGGTGGGGAATGGATATCACTGAGGCACTCATCATATTCCTCATCCCAAAGTCAGTGTCTCTGTGGAACTGTCTCAAAGCCGTCTGGCCAGCCAGCGTTGTATGCTGGATCTGACATAGAGAGGAGGCTAAAGTACAGCCACCAGAGGCTGGAAAACAAAGTTTTGGCCAGGCCAGCCTACAGCACTGTCTTCATGGCAGTCCGAGCAAGACCACAGTCTGCCCTAGCAAGGAAAGCTGCCGAAGTCGGAGGTACCCAGCCAAAAGGCGCATCACAAAAATCAGGGTACCACGCATTATCGCCAGTGTGCGAACGAAGAAGAAGATTACATCAAGCATGCGAATGGAAATTGAGGCTGTGTGGGCGGCAATGGATCCTCACATCTGTCACACTATATGTAATACACAACCTGTTCCCTCTATGTCAAAATAGCAACACTTTAGTAGGATCGCAAAACCTGTGTAGTGTTACAGAACAGGTATACTGTTAAAGAAAAAAAGAAACGCAACAAATACGATCTTCCAATTTAAAATGAAGTTTGCTAATCAGACAAAGGCAAATTGCCTGAAACGTTCATTTGGACATCAACTTCACGTACTGACCTGAATTTTACTCAGCAGATGATTTATGAGCACAGAAAAGCGACATTAGCCAAAACAGCATTTTTGACAATAACTCATGACAGGTCCACGAGAATCCCGTGAAACTTACTGAACACAAAACGCAATGACCATGTTATTGAATGCCTATAAAAGATCGACGGTCCTCGAATCAATTCATTTGAAAATTCAATGCGCAATTATGGTTCATCTCACTACAGAACAACGACTCATCATCATTGGATGTTTACAGACTGTACAGTCACAAAGTGTAGTGGCCGGACAATTTAATGTGGTTAGAAGCACCATTAGTCGCCTTTGGAGATGTTTTCAAGAAATTGGCTCAGTTGCAGACCGGCCGTACAGTGTAAGACCCATAGTCACAACTCCTATCGAAGACCGCTTCATACGACTGCGTCACCTCAGGAATCGGTTTGCATCTGCATCCTCAACAGCCCAGTCAATGACAACAGCTCGTCGAATTTCAGATAAAACGGCCAGGAACCAGCTGCATGAAGCTGGTCTTTGGGCTAGAAGGCCCTACAGAGGTCCTGTTCTTATGGACCGGCATTAACAGAACCGACAGCAGTGGGGAAACCAGCATCATCAAAAGTTGCGAATGATTGGAGAAGGATTTGGTTTAGTGATGAATCATTCTTTCTGCTCCAGCGACACGAGAGATGGAGAAGAGTTAGCCGCAGAGTCCATGTACGCTACGCCCAGAACTGATTGTACGAGGCTCCTCCACAAGGTGGTGGAGGTGTACTGATGAGGGGGACGATCAACTTCATGGGAAGAAATGACCTGGTGCAAATTGAAGGACGCTTGAATGCCCAGCGATACGTCAACGAAATTCTTCGTCCTCACTTCCTTCCAATTCTAGCTGCACCAGGGTCGATTTTTCAGCAGGATAACGCTCGACTTCATGTAGCACAACTCACTACCAAGTTCCTCGCTGACAGCAAAGTCCAGACCATTCCGTGGCCATCCATGACATCAGACATGAAGCCTATAGAACACTTATGAGATGAACTCAACAGACAATCCGCCAGCGAGACGTGGAGCCATCCAATCTCCGACAGTTGTCTCTTGCACTGCAGGAAGAGTGGGCAGCCATCCCAAAACAACAGATCCAACGGCTAATCGGATCCATGTCAAGGAGACGATCACTAATACAGGCCAGAGGAAGCCATACATCTTACTAAAACGGAGGCCTCAGGCGCAAAAGAATAAAAGTCCAAACCAAATTTAATGAACATCATTTCATTGTTATAGTCCTAAAATTTCTTCATGCCAAGATTGAAACATTGAATCCGTAAAATAAAATTTTGATGCAAGTTTGAAATTTGGTGTCCATTACAACTACAGCAGCGTTGAGTTTCTTTTTTTTTTTTTTGAACAGTATAAATAGTTTGTACACATAAATAAGAGGTTAAACAAAACAAAACCCCACAAGTGTGTGGAACATGTTGACATGTTAAGAAAAGACTCACGTTAATTTTTTCAAATCACAAAGTGTAGGTCAGCGGTTCTCAAAATGTTTGGGGCACGGAACCCTTTTCAGTGAAAGCTAGCACGGCGGGCATCAGGAGACAAGCAATTATCGCCACAGAACAAGGTATTAATAAAACGAGAAGACGAGGGAGTGGATGAAAACGTTAAGTACACTGTGAAATAGCACAAGCGTGTCAAGATGACAATTAATGTTACTTAGAAGTGAATGCCAAGATGTTGGATGTAGGTAAACAAATAAACCAAAACGTAACTTCATGTGGCTGTTGAAATTGTTTGTGACTTGCAGCGCTGATCTGTTTAATATTTAGCGTTAATGAGGAAAGTTGCTGTAACAGTATAGGATTAGATAATAGAGTTGGATATATAATAAAGTAGTAGTCTCCATGCAGAGAGTAAAGTGTGGATATTTGTAGGCCTGTGCAGCGGGAAAATCCGTTGAAAAGTTGCACGCATTTGTACTTGCAATGAACGAATTGGTAGGAGAAGCAGGAAGAAGCGGACGAAAAGAAAAAAAAAACGGTTATTACCAGAAAAGTGAGAAGCCTCCAAAATGTAGATTCACAGAAGTTTTCCCTTATAGTTAGTAGTTAGTTGTGCTCTCGTAATAGTAGTAAGTAGATGTCTGTCCTTGTAGAAATGCCTAGTGGTTGTTAAGATTGTCCTTTTCATGACAGTTCCTCAGATGTTTTTATTTTGAGTGTAGTAATATCTGTAAGAAGCAGTGTCCTTCACCGTTCCACCATGTAAGATGTCGTCCCATGGCGACGTCAAGTCGCCCGGACACCATTTCATATAATTGTAAAACTTCATCAGCCCTTTCACATATTCCCATTCTGGCAACATCCAGAAACAAATGGCTTTCATTAATACATTTAAATTCCCCTGTAGTGGCCAGAGTTACGTGGTTGTTGATTTACGTTTGTAACGCAGCTGTGAGGTGACATGTTCGGTTGATTTTTCTATATTTTTCACAGTCGTGTATGAACTCTAGCTTAATAGTTCCTGGGTTATGTAATGTTACACAGAGAATATCAGTGTAACAGAAATGAGGTTGCTAGATAAATCATAGAGATCAAAGTTTTCAACAAGTCAACAATTACAGTAGATGCCTAGATAGTTCCCTTGGGATATATGTATACACAGGCAGAAAACACAGCCATCAGCAGAGAGAAAGAAACCAACAACATAAAAACGCTTTTAGTGGTACCTAAAATTTGCTTTTATTGCAGCCTCGTGTCTGCTTTAGTATCAAGCCTACTGTGATATTTTTTGTGTGTGTATAAACGTAATGTGAAAATCCACTTTCACACAAATAGGTGATGATAAATGGAAAAGAACTGTGACAACTTTCTTAGCAAATTCTGGATGATTGTCCTGTCGTTTCTGCATTAAAATTTAACAGCGATTCTCCGTGAAACTCTTCCTTAAGGGAAGAATCTGATATCATGTCAGTGAATTTCTCATATTGCAGCGTTGTGACCTGACGAGGCTTGTCTGTGTAAGAAAATGGGTTTCTGGCTCATGAATGGTCTTGTAATGTCTCCTCTGCTTCGTCCGGGAAATATCGAGACAGGGCAACAAACGGATCTTCCAAATGTTGCACAATTTTGTCATAATGAACTTCCAAAGTTCAGTGCTTCCGTTCATCTCTCCTAAAATGTCCTTTAGGGCAGGAAAGCTATCTAAGTCGCGGCGGTGAACAGACTTCGCCCAAAATTAACTTTTTCTTGAAGTCACAGATTTTATCATTTGCATTGAATATAGTTGTACATTTCCCTTACAGTGCTAGATTTCCGTCATTTATTCTTGCAAAGATATTTGACAAGTAGGCAAGTCTTGCCAACCACTTGGTATCAGTCAGCCGGGATTGTAAGTCAAATTGGTGATCAATGAGGAAAGCGAGGACCTTAGAATGTTAACTCTAACAACCGTAGCAATATTTTGTCAGGAGAGCTCCATCCTTCTTCTATATGAACCAGTAAACATGTATGGAATCTTCCCATATCGTCACAAAGAATCTTGAACAGGTGTTGTGAGCAGCAGAGTTATAGTGCACGATGTGAGCATACGTAGAGCCTCAAATGAGCTGTAAAATGAAGCACAAGGACAGGCACCTACTTGTAACGCCAAAGAAGCAGCTTGATCATCCATTCTCAAATTCAAATAAGCAGACAAGACTGCGATTCACTGCTTTTACTTTGGGCACTCAAATAAGCCAGTCTTACACTGCTGTACAATCAAACATGAATTAAAAGAATTATGATACAAAGAAGAAAGATATAGATAAGAATTAAAGTAATTATGATACAAAGAAGAAAAATATAGATAAGAATTAAAGTAATTATGATACAAAGAAGAAAAATATAGATAAGAATTAAAGTAATTATGATACAAAGAAGAAACATGGATCAGAATTTAAGTAATTATGATACAAAGAAGAAAAATATGGATAAAAATTAAAGTAATTAAAAGTTGAGATAAACATCATGAAATAGGCAACATAAGAAAGCACCAGTAGAAAATTTTACAGTTTCTTGTACTCGTCCAGAATGTCTGATTATTTCCATATATCGTTTTCTTTCTCTCATTTCACATTTTTCTTAGCCTCTGTTTTTTATTTCCCATCATCATCATCATCATCATCATCATCAGGTGCCGTGCCGACTGGCGTTGGCTATTATGCTTCACCAGAGTACCCGATCCTTCATGCAGGCCATCAGTTCAGTTGGTGATCTCCTCTCACACCATCCCGTCAGACTGTCCAGTATCATTTCTCTTGGTCTTCCTCTTGATCTTCTTCCTTCTATTTTTCCTGTTGTTATAATATTTTCAATGCCCCCCCCCCTTCTCATTGCATGTCCTATGAAAGTACATTGTCTCTCTCTTATCTTTTTAACAAGGTTTTTTGTCTCTCCAGCTCTTCTCATACATTCTTCATTAGTTATTTTTGCTGTCCAGGGGATTCGCAACATTCTTCTAATAAACCACATTTCTGCTGCTTCCAATGATTTTTGTGCAGACTTGCCTATTGTCCATGATTCACTTCCATATAACAAGATAGGTTCAATATAGCATTTTAGGACTCGTTTTCTAACATTCATTGATAAAGATGTGTTAGCTAATATGTTTCTCATTCTCTGAAATGCAGTCTTTGCTTGACCTATTCTGTTCCTAATTTCTGTTCTGCATTTCCCATCTGAAGTTATTACTGCTCCAAGGTATTTGAATTTCTGCACCTGCTTTAGAATGGTTCCGTTTAATTGAATACTGCATGCTGGTGGATTCTGTTTCTTAGATATAACCATAGTCTCTGTCTTTTTGATGTTCAAAGTAAGGCCTTTCTGTTCACTTTCTATGGCGACTTTATCCAAGAGATTTTGCAGGTCTTGTTGGTTCTCAGCTATCAGTACTGTGTCGTCAGCATACCGAAGGTTGTTAATATTGTATCCTCCAATTTTTATGCCTGGTTCTGTGATGATTGTTCTTAGAATATTCTCGCTGTACAGAGAAAAAAGGTCTGGAGATAGTACACATCCTTGTCGCACCCCTTGTTTTATAGGTTGGTATTTTCCAATTCTATTTTCAACTCGAACTGCTGCTTCTTGCTGCCAGTATAGATGTTTTACAATCCTCAAGTCTTTGCCGTCTATATTGATGTCTTCAAGCATTTTAATAATTTCACTATGTTTCACCTTGTCAAATGCCTTGGTGTAATCAATGAAGCATAAGTAGAGATCTTTCTGTACTTCTAAAGCTCTTTCTGTTAGTGTTCGTAAAGCATAAATGGCATTGTGTGTTCCCTTTCCTTCAACAAATCCAAACTGTTCATCTGCTATTTCCATTTTTATCTTTTTCCTTGTTCTTCTCATAATTATTCTCAGAAGTAGCTTCGTTATGTGACATGAGAGGCTGATAGTCCGGTGGTCGTCACATTCCTTTGCACCTGGTTTCTTTGGTAGTGCTATAAACGTGGATTTAATCAAGTCACTGGGAATATAACCACTGTTGTAAATATCATCCAGTAACTTGGTTATTATTTTTATTCCTGTCTCCTCTAGTGCCTCTATTTCTTCTATTGTTATATTATCAGGCCCAGTCGCTTTTCCTTTCTTAATGTGTTTGATGGCATCTATGATTTCATCTTCAAGTATTGGCGGTCCATCACAGTTTTCAGTATCTGGTGTTAATTCTGGTCTTTCTCCTCCATATAGCTCACCGATATACTATGTCCACCTGTTCACAATGTCTTCTTTTGCCATTAACATTTTACCTTCTTTCGATTTCAGTCATCCTGTGGTATATTTTGTTTTCCTGCCTGTGAGTTCATTAATTCGTTTATGCATGTTTTTGCTGTCTTTATTATGATCGTCCTCTATCTGTCTGCACTGTTCATTTAACCACACTTCTTTTGCTTCTCTGCATTTGCGTCTTATTTCTTTATTTATCTTGCTATATTTTTCCTCGTTATTTTTACTCCTCCTCCTCTTGTCCATCAGTCCTAAGATGTCGTCTGTCATCCATTTATTTTTAGGGGCTTCTTTGTTCGGTGGTATTATCTCCTTAACAGTTTGGTGGATACAATCTCTTAACATTTCCCATTGTTCATCTATACTATTTATCTTTGCTATTGCATTGTATCTATTTGTTATAATAACTTTGTATTGTTCTCGTAGTTCTTTGTCATTTTTAAGAAGTTCTGTATTCAGTTTGATGTTTCTCACTTTTCTGCCTGCTTTCTTTAGTTTTATTCTAACTTTTCCACAGAGTGGATCATGGTCACTATTGCAGTCAGCTCCTGGCATGGTTTTTGTTGTCAGTAATGCATTACGGAATCGTTTGTTGATTAATATGTAGTCTATCTGGTTAAATGTCTTTTTGTCTGGGCTGCACCACGTTGCCAGTCTTCGAGGATGTTGTTTAAACCAGGTGTTTCCTACAACCATGCTATGTATTCTTGCCCATTCAATTAATTTATAACCTCTGTCATTCCTCTCCCCCAGTCCATAGTCACCAACGATGTCCGAAGTTCTTCCTTTACCAACTTTGGCATTAAAATCTCCCATGACTATGGTAACTTCATGTGACTTTGTGTGTTTTAATGCTGTCTCTATGTCATTATAAAATATCTGTATATCTTCCTCAGAACTTTCAGATGTTGGAGCATACACTTGTATAATATTTATGTTTATTGGTTGTCCTTTCAGTTGGGCTAGCAGGACTCTGTCCGAGATGTTCAAATATCCTACAATTGTCCTTGCCGTTTTTTCATCAAATATAATTCCTACTCCTCGTTCATGTTTCTCACTTCCTGAATATATTATTGTATATTTATCTGAGTGTATCTTTCCTGCACCTGTCCATCTAACTTCACTCATTCCTAATATGTTGATCTTCATCCTTTCCATTTCCATATTTACATTTTCTAATTTTCCAGCCTGGAATAAAGTTCTAACATTCCATGTTGCTATTTTGAACTTGTTAGTTTTGCCACCAGTAGCTTGATGACGATCTGGCCTCACCTGTGGCTCGTGAGCTGCCTTACCGGACGAGGCTGTTCCAGAGGAACATCCGTTAACGTCGTTCATGATAAATCTATGACTAAGCATAATTGTTCTTGGGAGCTACAACAGTGGTTTCCCGTTGCCTTCTGTTGGTTTGTGTACGGACTCTCCGCTAGCCTTTGGACTCCCTGTCCTACCCGCAAGGCAGCAGGAGCGAGAGGTTTTAAGGCGCCTCTGACCCGCCTGGTATTCCCTTCACTGAGCACCTGAGGCACTTTATAGGAGTAGTAGAGCCACCTACTACCCCACCTCGCTCTCTGAGTCTACCGCCAGTTGGTCCGCGCCTGCTTATTTGGACAACTCCTTATTCACAGGGATCCTCCATATCTGGAGGACTTTCACCATCCGCCACCTGTGACGCGCTGGGTTGGGGATGGTCGCCCCAGCTTTACCCAGATTTATTTCCCGTTGACATTAAATGTGGCAGCAATTTATTGCAAGCCCTTGTCACGTATATCAACCAACAGTTACCCTTGTAGATTTGGAAAAGGAGAAAAGGATGAGAGGTTAAAAGAGATTATAAATTTTGTAAATGCATGTGCCAGCACTAATTCACGAAATCAAACAAGCAATCTTTAAAAGGTGAAAACACGAATATTCAGGTCTTAGCTGAACAATTAGAAGAATATTTTGGCCAAACACAGTAAAAAATAACGTTTTGTTAACAGAAATGCAGATGAAGCCACTTTTAGCAATTACTGAGGAAAGACGCTGGCGATGGTTGGGACATATACTCCAGATGACTGACAACTCACTACCAAAAATAGCACTAAGATGGACACTACAGGGGAACAGAAGTAAGGGTACACCAAAAGAGACATGGAGAAGAACAACAAAAAGGATGTTGAGCAATAGAGGGCTCACCTGGGCAAGAGCGGAAAAAAAGGCAAAGGACAAGCGTTTGTGGAAAACCCGTGTAGAAGCCCTATGTGCCTTGGGCACTTAAGATTCAGAGAGAGAGAGAGAGAGAAAGAGAGTGATTGAGAGAGAGAGAGAGATGAACATTTAATTAGTTTGAAATAGATAGCTCGTAGAAATATAGAAATAGAAAATATGGTAGAGTAGAAGCATCTGACAGTGTTAAAAATATTAGTTTTAATAAATAAGCAGCACTTTGTTCTCTGTAACAGAATAGCCATTCTGTTCAGAGAGTTTTTGTGTATTGCTAATAATTGTGTTGCGTAGACTACGTCATTAGGAAAGTACGTGTGCAAAGAAGTCGTTAAAAAGGTCCGTGTGAAAAAGCCGGTCGTTAGGCAGTCTTTGAGTGAACGTTGAAGGGGAAGGACGTGTTGGGCGAACGAGAATGGGGTAGAGCGAGTTTTGTTGTCAGAATTAGTTTAGTTTGTTTTTTTCTGTGTGGCTGCAGTCCTTGGTAAGCCTGTAAGTATGGTTTTTGGTATGAATAAATCATTGTAAGGTTTTCCTTGCCCGTGTGGCGTAGATATTTCACGCCGGGCAATTGTTGCTGTGAATTTCTGTAATAAATGAGTGTTGTCTGATGATAAACTACACCAAATCGGCTTTGTGGAAATTCTCATTGTTGACCAGTTTGTTTTTGGTCGGAAGACTGCCAAGTTATGTTCAAGTTGTTGTATTCGTACTAATTTTGTGGAGTGGAAAGCCTGGGTGTCTTGTTGTATTTTCTTAGTGTATAATACAGAAAATTAGGTGATGGTTAGAACACCAGCAACAAGAAGAAACTTATAAGTTGAAACTGTACTCCACAAGAAGAATCAATCAAACCAGTAGTCTCCTTGTAAGGGGAATCCTGCTTTAGTGGCGCCGTGATTCTGTTTCAGTGGTGCCGTATCAGGCCACTTGTCACGTCCAGTGTGTTTGTTTACATGTTTAACAGTTCATGCACGTTTTTTATAGCCCACAGTTGTGTGTTGCTAGTATGTTTCGTCAGTGGTTTTCAAGTTTTGGTTAGGGAATAGTATTTTTGTTAGTGTCAGAGACAGTTATCGTAGAAGTTATTCAAAGCGGCGATGATGTCCAGCCCACCCAAAAGTTTGTGTCACATCTAGTCCTGGGTCCTAGGCAGTGCAGCTACTGACGCTTACCTGTGCCTGCAATCAAGTCCAGTGAGACTGAACCTGAACTACTATCCGGTGAGGAATCAGAGCGGTTTGTTCCAAGCGACATTTACTTCTCAACCAGCTCCATCCAGACAGGGAGGTAACATGTTGACAAAATTAACTGTTTTCCACAATTTCGGCAGATAGACAGGAGTGGACATTGATACATGGACAGTTTGGATTGTGCTCTTTATGTGTGGTGTAGGATTTCAGACATTGTAGATTCACTTATATTTGGAATAGACATTGTAGGACATTCTTCTCCAGTGTTATTAGCGGGACTTTATTGAACATTGATTTTAGTGGTGATATTTGGAACAGTACATAGACTTCTTGTGGCTTTTCATTTAACTTAGGACTTCATTGTAGTTAGTTAGTTAGTTAGTTAGTTAGTGCGTGGTATGGTATTTAATTGATTTTCTTTTCTATGTTTAATAGTTGGATGGCATTAGTGCATGATAATGAATAATTGATATGCCATTGTTTTGAATAATTGTTGACATTACTGTATATGGTGGCATTGTATTGATTCCAGTGATATATACTAACAATAAGTAGAGTGCACTACGGATAGACGCACAATGGCTTCAGCTCCATCCACGTCAGATTTGCTGGGGTTATTACAAGATACCCTGTCCCAAGTCAGCAATGACTTGAGGTTTTCCCACGTCATGTCAGCTGTAGCAAAGTTCGACGGGGACCCAGCAAAATTGAAACCATGGCTGGATGAGATTAATAAGATTATGGACATGCGGAATGCTGATGTGCCCAGTAAGAAGAACTTGGTGTATTTACGCACCACAGGTTCCCTGGCAGAGTTCGTCAAACAGCGACTCCAGATTCAAGAGACATGGGAGGAGTTCGTATCTGTTTTATTAGCACGATATGGGGTGCTGCAGACTCCTCAGGAGGCCTGGCATACGCTAGCCTCTACTCGACAGTCTCCTGGAGAGCCCATTCAAGCGCTGGCTGATCGCATCAGTGAGGCAGCCAGAGTTGCTTACTCTGAGGCGGAATGGGTAACTCCGCTGGCGCAGAGGCAAATGGTGCGGTCGTTTGTAGATGCACTACTTTCTCGCGCATTGAAATCAAAATTATTAAGAGATAAACCTGTTCTGTTTTCACAGGCGGTGGACTTAGCTTTACAAGAAAATGACCTCATGAAGTCGGTGAATCTTAGTTGTAGTTCCCGACAAGCTTTCATTGCAGGTTCTCGACCGTCCGGTGAGGTGACGACACACAGAGAGTCTCCTTGTGTGGATTCGCAGAGAGTACAGTTAGTCTCTCATCAGGAGAACTCTCGACGGACGTCTTCACACTTCGAAGCGGGTAGGATAGACCACCGGAGATCGAATACCAGGAAGGCTAAACCTGCGAGTACACTACCACAAGAAACTAGATCTTGTTATAACTGTGGAAGGAGAGGTCACATAGCCCGATTTTGTAAGCAGAGTGAAAGGAAGGATCGTGTACATTTAAACTGACAAGTCGGCGCATGAATAGCTCCCATGTGTCCGACCGTATCTTTACACCATCTAGATCTGCCAAACACTCTGTCTCATTTTCGCATGCGACACCACTACGCTCGGTGGCTGCGAATCCCCCGACTCCTACTTCTGTCCTTGTTTCTGTTGACACTTTTAGAATTAGAGCATTGTTAGACACAGGAGCTAGTGTCTGTCTTATCAAGGATTCTGTATACAGATCCTTACGTTCTGCTCCTAAGCTCTTGCCCGCTAGAATTACTCTGCAGACTGTTACTGCAGCTTCCATGAGAGTACTTGGCAGAGTTTACCTACCTATTTCTATTGCTGGTGTCACTGTTTCTCATTGCTTTTATGTGGTTCGCAACATGAACCGTTCCGCCATTCTGGGGCGTGATTTTTTGTCTCGTTCTGGTGCTGTCATCGATTACAATTCTAATACACTAAACATACATAACAAGAAGATTCCTTTAGAGTTAGATGCACACATTGCTTCTATTCTTCGTGTCCAGCGTTCTTCTCTTCTTTCTCCACGTTCCGTCAATCTTATTCCTCTTAAACTGAAAGCCCAACCATATTTTCCATCTGGCAATTCTTATATGGTTCAGGGTATTGAGACACCATTCTTACTGTCCCAGCCGGAGATAGAGTTGGTGGACTCAGTATGTGAGCTCCACACTAATCGCTATCCCGTGTTGACAGTAATTAATCATTCTAGTAAACACATCGAGCTCAGACGTGGATGTGTTTTGGGAAAATTGACACCATTCACGGAGTCAGTTGACTCTATCCAGCAGGTTTCTGGTACTGAGGAGACAACACCTGACAGTCGTTCTGAGACTATCGTTCGACAGGTTCAGTGCCCTGAAGTGCACAAGGACATAATATCCAGGTTGTTGACACAGAACAAGGATGTCTTTGCCTTGACTGATTCCGAGATATCGCATACCTCGACAGTGCAGATGGAGATTGATACAGGCGATCATCCGCCAATCTCCAGGAAACCCTACCGCACTCCGTTGGCGAGTAGAGAGGTGATAGAGAGGGCCGTCGAGAATATGTTGCGTGACGGAATAATTTCTCGCACGATCTCAGAGTGGTCATCACCAGTTGTCTTGGTGACTAAGAAAGATGGTACCCATCGTTTCTGCTGCGACTACCGTGCACTCAATGCGGTGACCCGTTCATTGTCATATCCATTGCCACGCATTGAGGACATCCTGAGCACGATCGGAAAAGCCAAATTTTTTAGCACTTTGGATGCTCGTTGTGGCTTTTGGTGTATTCCCTTGTCCAAGGACGCTCAGCAGAAGTCAGCATTTAGCTGTCATCTGGGTTCTTTCTGTTTTAATTACATGAGCTTTGGTTTAAAAGGGGCACCATCTACCTTTGTCGCACTCATGGACACAGTATTACAGGGCTTAGGCAAGTTTGCACAAGCCTATATTGACGATATACTGGTGTTCACTGATGGAACGATCGAAGACCATGTTCGCGATCTTCAGGCGGTATTCGACCGATTGCGTGAGCACCAGGTCAAGCTCAAACCATCCAAATGTCACTTTGCGGCCTCTGAGACAAAGTATCTCGGGTATGTCATCAGCCAGTCAGGCATATCTCCTGATCCTGAGAAGGTCAGAGCCATTGCCGACATGCCGTCTCCTTTGAATGTGAAGGAGGTGCGCTCTTTTTTGGGGACGTGCAGTTACTATCGACGTTTCATTCCCCACTTTTCGGAGATTGTGGCTCCCATAGTGGACCTCACCAAGAAGGGTCATCGGTTCAAATGGTCTCCAGTCTGTCAAATGGCGTTCGAGTCTTTGAAGGATCGCCTTGCGAAAGTACCGCTTCTCTCGCATCCTGACTTGCATAAGCCACTTACATTGTATACAGATGCTTCCAATGTTGCGGTTGGAGCCTGTTTGGTGCAGACAGCTTCCTCTTCTGATGGACTCTCAGTTGAAGAGCCCTTATATTTTCTTTCGCAGAAGCTGTCGCGCTCGCAGACAAAGTGGTCTACTTTCGAGAGAGAAGCGTATGCTGTCCATTACGCCACGCAGAAGTTGAGATATTTTCTGGCGAATAGACACTTCGCTGTGAAGACTGACCATAGACCCTTGGTGGACGCATTTATAAGCAAACAGGAGATTCAGAATGCCAGGGTGCAGCGATGGATGTTGAATCTCTGCGGCTTGGATATGGAGTTCCAATACATCAAAGGTTGTCGAAATTTTTCGGCTGACCTACTTTCCCGGATAAATAATCCAGAACCTCTGGTCGTTACGGAAGATGAGGAGCTCTGTGAAAATGCCAAAGAGATCGCGGTGATAAATGCAAATCGCTATCCATTGGATTACTACAGAGGGTTTATTCCCTCCGATACGGAATCTGAGGAACCCCTCCTTGACATGGATCGCTTTGATCTGGTGACTGAGCAGGGACGAGATCCTGAAATCGCCAAAATCAGGGCGTCTCTTGAAGCAGCGGGACCTAGCGCCCCGAAGTCTAAGCACTTCATGTTACATCAGGACAGAGTGTTTTTTCTTTCTAAGCCTGATGAACCAGAGGCACGATTGAGATTGTACGTTCCTAGCCATCTCCGATCTCATATGTTGTTACAATTCCATGAAGAAAATGGACATATGGGTCGAGACAAGGTGTACTCTGCGTTGGCTTCTCGTTATTATTGGCCCAACATGTTTCAGGATTGCTACCAACATGTAGAGTCTTGTGGCCGTTGTCGAGAACGCAATATTCTGCACAAGAATGCACCGCTGCAAGAGACAGACATTCCGTGCTTTCCGTTTCAGAAGATCTCGCTGGATTTCTCAGGTCCCTATCCGCTGACCTTGGCTGGAAATAAATACATCCTTCATGTCGTTGATTGGCTAACCCTATGGCCCGAATGTTTCCCAGTACCAGACAGGACAGCCCACACGGTGGCTGAGGTATTGTTGCAGCGGATAATCCCGCGTCACTCCACGCCATCTGTAGTGGTAACGGACAATGGGGCTGAGTTTGTGAATCATTCCTTGAGCCACCTGTTCAAACAGCTCCATGTTCAACACGTTACTACGGCGTTGTATCACCCACAGAGCAACGCCAGGAATGAAAGGATGCATCGCACCCTCCTTGACATTTTGTCCAAGCATGTGCACGAGATTCCACAGATGTGGGATGTGTTCTTACCAATGGCAGTGGGGGCCATTCGTATGAACGTCAATGAAAGTACTGGGGTGTCTCCCTTCTTCTTTTTATACGGCCGGCACCCTTGGTTGCCCCTGGATAATTTGTTGTGCCCCCATGTTAAGTACTATGGGGAGGACCCTACGGAGATCAGGTTGATGCAACAGCACCGTACGTTCCTTCAAGTATTTCGCCAGTTAAATAAGTCTCGCTCCAGACAGAGAGCGAGCTATAATGAACGTGCGGAGATGCCAAACATTTCAGTGGGAGACAGTGTAGCGTATAGAATCCATGCACGCCATTCTAAGTTAGATGCGCGGTGGGCCCCGTTTTATACGGTGGTGAAGCGTTTGTCTCCGGTTACCTTCCTGATCAAGAACCAGGCTGACGGGAGAACCCACTCGGTTCATGCAAATGATATACACAAGGTGGAGGTTCAGTGGAGGGAGCCTCCTTCGAATAAATTGTATGGTTTGCGTTCGGCGCGATTTGTTCTTCCACCTATCGAGGAAGGAACAGATTCCAGCGGTAGCGATGCCGACAACGTTGAATCTGATGTCGGTCATGGTGAAACACACACAGGAGGGATTGGCGATCCCCTCTCACACCTTTTGAGGGATGTTCGAAATGAACGGGATGGATCCTCTTCAGAGGCCCCTGTTCCCCTTCAGGAGCTCTATAAAAGGGCGACGGCTCGATTGGGGACGCAGAGTACTCCCCTTTCGGGTATGGATGGGCCCACATCCGTGGTGGCCCCTTCAGGAATTAACTCTTCTTCGAGTTCGGAAAGTGTTCCGTTGGCTAGGTATAAAGAAAAGCATAATAGACACTAGTTGGGTAGTGTTCTTCGAAAAAGGAGTTCATCCTTTGCTTCTATCCTATTTCTATGGCAGTAGAAATAGATGGTGTAGTTCACAGAACTTAGTATTAAAAATGTTGTAAATATATGTATATTTATGTTTGCACCACAAAAGTTTAACGTACTTAATTTGTACAAATTGTGGGTGCATGAAATTTTTTTTGTAGCTGCATATTCAGCTTTAAATTCATTGTTATCGCTCACAGTTCGTGAGAGTTTTCTGTGCAAGTTCGCAATTTTTTTTTGTTTGGTTGGAGATATTTGATGGCCAAATATCTACCTTTAGGGGGTGGGGAGATATTCTGTAACAGAATAGCCATTCTGTTCAGAGAGTTTTTGTGTATTGCTAATAATTGTGTTGCGTAGACTACGTCATTAGGAAAGTACGTGTGCAAAGAAGTCGTTAAAAAGGTCCGTGTGAAAAAGCCGGTCGTTAGGCAGTCTTTGAGTGAACGTTGAAGGGGAAGGACGTGTTGGGCGAACGAGAATGGGGTAGAGCGAGTTTTGTTGTCAGAATTAGTTTAGTTTGTTTTTTTCTGTGTGGCTGCAGTCCTTGGTAAGCCTGTAAGTATGGTTTTTGGTATGAATAAATCATTGTAAGGTTTTCCTTGCCCGTGTGGCGTAGATATTTCACGCCGGGCAATTGTTGCTGTGAATTTCTGTAATAAATGAGTGTTGTCTGATGATAAACTACACCAAATCGGCTTTGTGGAAATTCTCATTGTTGACCAGTTTGTTTTTGGTCGGAAGACTGCCAAGTTATGTTCAAGTTGTTGTATTCGTACTAATTTTGTGGAGTGGAAAGCCTGGGTGTCTTGTTGTATTTTCTTAGTGTATAATACAGAAAATTAGGTGATGGTTAGAACACCAGCAACAAGAAGAAACTTATAAGTTGAAACTGTACTCCACAAGAAGAATCAATCAAACCAGTAGTCTCCTTGTAAGGGGAATCCTGCTTTAGTGGCGCCGTGATTCTGTTTCATCTCATGAACTTCTTATGCTGTAATAATGATCTGTAAAAGAGATTTATCTCCTGTAGACAACTGTTAACTTTTATAACTTCTATGTTTACATACAATTTTGTCTTTCAAATGTTTCCATTACATTGCAAATACTGGAGGAGTCGACCTCGGAAGCCCAACATTACGTTGCATTATATATTATTACTGTGTGCAGAAAGTGTAAGATAAGTTATACTGGAGAGACTGGTCTCAGATTAGGTGACAGCACACACAGACAATTTTACAACATCTCCCAGCATTCTTCTAATTCAATTCAATTCAATTGCCGTGCCGCGTGGCATAGGCGATCATTTCTCTCCACAATTCCCTGTCTTTAGCTTGATTATGAGGTCCGCCGGTGACTTTCTTCCTAGCCACAGTAACTTCTCTCTCTGTGTCTTCCTCTCTCTCTTCTTCCTGTAATTTTTCCAGTTGCCACAGTGTGTTCCAATTTTCCTATTCTCAGGAAATGTCGTATAAATCTCGCCTGTCTGCCTCTGATCTTTGCTATAACTTGCTTTTTAACTCCAGCCTCTCTTAAGACTTCTTCATTGGTTTTCTTGGCTGTCCATGGTACCTTCAACATACTTCTTATAAACCACATCTCCATGGCCTCCATTTCTCGCTGTACTCTCTTATTCATAGACCATGCTTCACACCCATAAAACAAAATTGGCTCGATGTAACATTTAAGTACTCGGAATCTTGTTTCCATTGATAAGGATCTGTTGCACAAGATGTTTCTCATTTTCTGGAATGCTGACTCGGCCTGACCAGGTCTGCTTTTTTATTTCGTTGTGACATTTCCCATCAGTTATTATAATCGTTCCTAAGTACTTGCTTGAATCTATCAACTTGTTTCAGATTTGTGCCATTGGTGGTAATGCTACATTTTGGTGGTATTCTTTTCTTTGAGATGACCATCACTTCAGTATTATTTTTGTTCAGGCTTAGACCTTTATTTTTACTTTCACGATATCCAGACGAGCCTGTAGCTCCCCTTCACCTTTAGGAATCTTTTAAGCCAGTTTCTAAATCATTTCATTGCTCTTAACCACAGAGGCAAATATAATTTTATAGTAACGGCCATTAAACAATGTCACTTTGATGACAGAAGCAGTCTGGAGCTTGAGAACGGCTACATACATGTATACGGGACGCTGGAACCGCACGGTTTGAATTGAAAATTCAGCTGCACTAAACATACCCTTTCTTCATAGTCATATTCCCTCTCTATTAACCTCTACTCTTTCTTCACCAATAAGTTATATTCCAAGAACCCCCTCACTGCAGTAGACTACAAAACCTCTACTCCAATCAAATTCATCTGCTTCACCCACATTTTTCTCGGCTAGATTGCCATGTTATTCCCCCCCCCAACTCCTCTCTCTGTCTCCTTTATGCTATCCTCTACCAGAATTTTTCTTCTAAAAATGCTATCAAATTTTTAACTCATTATTTAGTAAAGGAGAAATGGACCATACATATATAGTTGTAAATTGTCAGACTAATTAGATGTGACTTTAGGTGTGAGAATATTTTGGGACACATTTCCCGCTGATATTTTATGGTGAGATCACGTGTAAAAAAATGACCAAAGCGGTCCTCATCACTAAATAATAATAATAATAATAATAATATCCTAGTTAATTTATGCATTAAAAAAAGAACCAAAGATGAGAAATAAACTTTCAGTTCAGAGTAATAAATGTAAGCACATTGTTAGTCTTCTGGTCACTCTAAAATGAAAAGAGGGGTGGGGGGATGGAGATGCAGACATTTTTACTTGTATAACCAGTGAGAGATATTGTCCAATATATCACTGCTATAATATATCTCATTGGATGTAAAAGCATATAATTATATTACTAGAAACATAAGTAAAGTGGAATAAAATTCAATTAATCCATATTCCCAATGTTAATGTAAGAAATCGGTTGAAAACATCTGTGGAAAATGTTATGTAAAATGTAATATCATAATAAACCACGATATTTCGATGAAATCCTTGCAAGGCTTGTTCACGTGATCATGCTAATCTCAGCACTTTTGAAAATCAAAATGGCTGCTGCTGGTGTCGTTCCACTTTTTTCGCCCATAAAACAACAGGCTACCAGTGGGGCGTAAAGATATTTGATTTGTAATAAAAAATTATTACCCACTGGCACTTTTCAAAACATCAGTGGGACGTATTGTCGTGTTGATAGTCAAATGGTTACTACAGTGTATCACGCGTCTCAAGTTTTCAATTAAACATTTACAACACTCCACCACGCGCACTCCTGGACGCAGCTTCCTACAAGTCACAGCTAAGTGCTCCCTTTTTTCCTTCCATTTGTCCTTTCTTATTTGTTGTATAGCATTAATGTGAATTTATATTTTATCTCTTTTCTCCAGTTCTTTGTCCTCTATGGGTTTGTACGATTAAGGTGTAAACCTAAACATCGCAACTGCCCACTCATTAATTAATAAAGCTGTTGCTACTTTTGTTTTATAAAGTTTTAACGTCATCACTAACTAAACTTCGAGATGGAGCCAACACATGATACCAAATGGAGCAGTCTTGCCAACCAATAGCGCCAAAACAATCCCATTTGAGAATCGTGTCAGACTGACCTTGTTGAAAAAACTCCACGAAAAATCTCTTTAAAGCGAACAAAACGGCGAAGACCCAAGCACTGAAATGTCTTGCTCGATTTTAGAGGTTTCATATATACAGCTTAATAACCAATAAAAGAACTCAAAAGGAGAGGTATAAATCCCACAACGTATAGAAAGGACAGTATCTCGAAAAATGGCATCACCCTGCTGAAACTGTTTGATATTATTGTTTTTATATATTAAGTGCAAAATGACACGTCTTTTGACTGAATGGAAAATGCAAAAGTACGTTCAGATCTGAATATGGAGATACTGTCTGTGATGCCTGTATATTAAAATAAAAATGTGTAAATATGTCACAGTCAATCACAACACTTTTAATTTCTCTCTCTCTCTCTCACACACACACACACACACTTACAGTTTGTCATTTCCTATCCTGCTTTACCATCACGTGATGTCATCTCTTTTGGCCTTCCTTTACTTCTTATTACATACAAGTTTTTTTTCTTATTTGAGTTTTTATTCATACTTGGCACGTGACAGAGTACACTGAAACTAAACTTCAAACCAGTGTCAGTGTCTGTATCAGTGACAGTGTCAGTGTCTGTATCAGTGACAGTGTCAGTGTCTGTATCAATGACAGTGTCAGTGTCTGTATCAGTGACAGTGTCAGTGTCTGTATCAGTGACAGTGTCAGTGTCTGCATCAGTGACAGTGTCTGTATCAGTGTCAGTGTCTGTCTCTCTCTGTCGCTCTCCCCCTCTCTCTCTCTCTGTCTGTCTGTCTCCCTCTCTCTGTCGCTCTCCCTCTTCCTCTCTGTCTCTCTCCCCTCTCTCTGTCTCTCTCTCCCTCTCTCTGTCGCTCTCCCTCTCTCTCTGTCTCTCTCTCCCTCTCTCTGTCTCTCTCCCTCTCCCTCTCTGTCTCTCTCCCCTCTCTCTGTCTCTCTACCCCTCTCCGTCTCTCTCCCTCTCTCTGTCTCTCTCCCTCTCCCTCTCTGTCTCTCTCCCCTCTCTCTGTCTCTCTCCCTCTCTGTCTCTGTCTCTCTCCCTCTCCCTCTCTGTCTCTCTCCCCTCTCTCTGTCTTTCTCCCTCTCCCTCTCTGTCTCTCTCCCTCTCTCTGTCTTTCTCCCTCTCCCTCTCTGTCTCTCTCCCCTCTCTCTGTCGCTCTCCCTCTCACTCTCTGTCTCTCTCCCTCTCTCTGTCTCTCTCCCTCTCTGTCTCTCTCCCCTCTCTCTGTCTCTCTCCCTCTCCCTGTCTCTCTCCTTCTCCCTCTCTGTCTTTCTCCCATCTCTCTGTCTCTCTCCCTGTCTGTCTCTCTCCCTCTCTCTGTCTCTCTCCCTCTCCCTCTCTCTCTCTCCCCTCTCTCTGTCTCTCTCCCCTCTCCTCTCTCTCTCCCTCTCTCTGTCTCTCTCCCTCTCCCTCTCTATCTCTCTCCCCTCTCTCTCTCCCTCTCTCTGTCTCTCTCCTCTCTCTGTCGCTCTCCCTCTCACTCTCTGTCTCTCTCCCCTCTCTCTGTCTCTCTCCCCTCTCTCTCTCCCCTCTCTCTGTCGCTCTCCCTCTCCCTCTCTGTCTCTCTCCCCCTCTCTCTGTCTCTCTCCCCTCTCTCTGTCGCTCTCCCTCTCTCTGTCGCTCTCCCTCTCTGTCTCTCTCCCCTCTCTCTGTCGCTCTCCCTCTCTCTGTCGCTCTCCCTCTCTGTCTCTCTCCCCTCTCTCTGTCGCTCTCCCTCTCTGTCTCTCTCCCTCTCTCTGTCTCTCTCCCCTCTCCCTCTCTCTCTCTCCCTCTCTGTCTCTCTCCCTCTCTCTGTCTCTCTCCCTCTCTCTGTCTCTCTCCCCTCTCCCTCTCTATCTCTCTCCCTCTCTCTCTCCCTCTCTCTGTCTCTCTCCCTCTCTCTGTCGCTCTCCCTCTCACTCTCTGTCTCTCTCCCTCTCTCTGTCTCTCTCCCTCTCTCTCTCTCCCTCTCTCTGTCGCTCTCCCTCTCCCTCTCTGTCTCTCTCCCTCTCTCTGTCTCTCTCCCTCTCTCTGTCGCTCTCCCTCTCTCTGTCGCTCTCCCTCTCTGTCTCTCTCCCTCTCTCTGTCGCTCTCCCTCTCTCTGTCGCTCTCCCTCTCTGTCTCTCTCCCTCTCTCTGTCGCTCTCCCTCTCTGTCTCTCTCCCTCTCTCTGTCGCTCTCCCTCTCTCTGTCGCTCTCCCTCTCTGTCTCTCTCCCCTCTCTCTGTCGCTCTCCCTCTCCCTCTCTGTCTCCCTCCCCTCTCTCTGTCGCCCAATTCTTTACCCTTGAAAAATAAAGATTATTAATTCATTCATTCATTATTCATTCATTCTCCCTCTCTCTGTTTCTCTCGCCCTCTCTCTCCCTCTATCTGTCTCTCTCTCCCCCTCTCCCTCTATCTCTCTCTCCCTCTCTCCCTCTCTCTGTCGCCCTGCCTCTTCCTCTCTGTCTAGCTCTCTTCCTCTCTGTCTAGCTCTCTTCCTCTCTGTCTCCCTGTCTAGCTCTCTTCCTCTCTGTCTAGCTCTCTTCCTCTCTGTCTCGCTCTCTCTAATGGTCGTTCTCATGTCTATCTTATCCACGATTGTGTTATTTCTATGTTATCTTGCCGCCACTATACGTCCAAAAGAAGTTTTGGAAAATGTCATTTGTATTATTTTATTTACGATGTTCTAGCCACTTTGGCATCAGTCGGCTGTCTTATTACTGAGTCGGCACTGATGGCCGTGACATTTGACCTATACGCTCGTGTTGAAGCTGCCAACAACTGAAAAAAACATTTTTTTCCAGAGTTATGTCTCTTGTGTTGTACTACTGACGAATGGGATATCCGTTACTTAATCTCAGGCGCCTGTATGTTGTCAGTCTGTACTTTAATCTTGAAAATTTCCTCTCAGTATAGTATTCAATACAATACAATGCCATAAATACGTTATTTAACTGAATTTAATGTTCTTTTTCTCATTTTTTTTTGGGTCTGTTTTGTGTATACATCATTCTATTTTATAGTGAAATAACTGGTGCCGTGCCCATAATTTGCACCACAAACAGCATGTGCTGCAGATTGCTAGTTTTCAGTATGCATCCCAGACATCCTTTATCAACCCTGGCTGCCAGGAATCCTACCCTGTACTGTATATTAAATAATCATCTTATGGGTTAATAATCTTCCCTTTAAACTTGAAATTTCTCCCCCAGAGAACCACCCACTTCCTAGTTGAGAATCGCTGGATAATATTTGACAGTTCTCAAGTTTATCTGACAGTCTCTTTGTTTATAGTAAGTGATTTGTCTTAATCTGTTTGTTTAGAGTAAGTGATTTGTCTTGACCTGTCTGTTCGGATTTTGTGATTTGTCTTGATCTGTTTATCTAGAGTCAGTGATATCTGTTCGCTATGATTAGTGATTTGTCTTCGTTTGTTTATTTAAAGTCAATGATTTGTCTTCATCTGTTTATTTAAAGTCAGTGATTTGTTCTTGATCTGTTAATTTAGAGTCAGCGATTTGTCTTGATCTTTTTGTTTTAGCTCATTCTGTTCTGTGTCACTGACATGTCAGAGTTTGAAAACATTCACTGCTGATGATTAAACCAGGCAATTCATTTACAGCTGTCAAAATTGTTCTTAGAGTGAGGGTAAATTAAACACAATCTTTGTCTACTCTCGTCTTGGTGTTAAGTAATCACTCTATGGAAAAAAATCTTTATTATGGGCCTGATAAAAACCTAAAACTTCTGCTGAAACCCATTTGTTCCCTCTTAATTGAGACAGATATATGTTTCAGACTTTGTTCCTTCTTAATTGAGACAGATATATGTTTCAGAGTTTGTTCCCTCTTAATTGAGACAGATATATGTTTCAGACTTTGTTCCTTCTTAATTGAGACAGATATATGTTTCAGAGTTTGTTCCCTCTTAATTGACACAGATATAAGTTTAAGAGTTTGTTCCCTCTTAACTGACACAGATATATGTTTCAGAGTCTGTTCTCACTTAATTGACACAAATATGTTTTAGAGTTTGTTCCCTCTTAATTGAGACAGACATATGTTTTAGAGTTTGTTCCCTCTTAACTGACACAGATATAAGTTTAAGAGTTTGTTCCCTCTTAATTGACACATATATATGTTTTAGAGTTCGTTCCATCTTAACTGACACAGATATATGTTTCAGAGTCTGTTCTCACTTAATTGACACAAACATGTTTTAGAGTTTGTTCCCTCTTAATTGACACAGATATATGTTTTAGAGTTTGTTCCCTCTTAACTGAGACAGATATGTGTTTCAGAGTTTGTTCCCTCTTAATTTAGATAGATGTCGTCACATATTTCAGAGTTTGTGCATATATGGCTGTTATATACATTTTTGCGTGATATTTGAAAGATTGTTGGAAATATGTAATTAAGGTTACAACTTTTTATTGTACCTCTGAGTTATTTTGGAGGGTTTTGCTTGAGGAAAAAAAGAGATTTTTTTTTTTTTGGGGGGGGGGGATAAATGTAACAGTATATTCTGACGATCAAAGAGAGGCAGCACATGTAAGCGTTCAGTTAAATGAAATTAATTTCAACTCTCTATGACTGTTACTGCAGTTCAAGATTTTAATCACGGATTTTACAGTCAAGAGTTTCTAGGAAGTTCAGGCTCGTGTGAATGTTGGCTGAGTGATTAGTTTTAGACAGTTGCGTAGTGTTAGGACGTATGTGAGTTAGGACGTATGTGAGTTAGGACATATGTGAGTTAGGGCATATGTGAGTTAGGGCATATGTGAGTTAGGGCATATGTGAGTTAGGGCATATGTGAGTTAGGGCACATTTGAGTTAGGACGTATGTGAGTTAGGCCGTGACTGCGGATTTGTGCTATAGTTAAGTAGTAATGTAGTATGTTAGCGTAGGCTGAGTTTTATGTTAGTGACTATATTATTATGTCGGTTCTGTGCAGGCGACAAATGTATGAGCCCTATGCCGTCTGCATTTATGTTCCCACTTAATTGTTTACAGTCTGAGACGACGCATCTTACATTTCATCTTTACGCCAGTTGGAGCCCGTCATTATGTGCACATCATTAAAACTTTATCTGTTCAGCATTGGATGATTTCAGTCCACTGATTCAGTGTTATTCGTCGTCTTTGTTGCGGGCTGACAGTTCTACAAGTGAGTAGCATCCAGAACGTTGTGCAACTGATTCTTCTGTGTGTTACTCAGCTAAATTACAGTACGATTCATACAGTAAATCAGTATTTAGCCATGGAGTAGTGAATATTCTTAGGATTAGCAGGGGGTACCAGACTTAGTCTGTCACATTTAGTGGCGTGATTGGCAAATATAACTGCCAAATGATTTAATTTAAAATTGACCTTATATAAACATCATGTTCTCTAGTTCCGATTTTTAAAAAAATTGCTTGATTTGCAATATATTATTCCATTAAAAAAACCACTCTCTGTTTTCAGATATGCGTATCTGGACTTCATGTGAAAGCATACATATTTAGACAATTTAGACATCCCTTTAATCTATAAAAGCGAGTTTTTAAAAATAATTTCCGGCATTTGTTAAGAACGAGTATATACAGCTACAGAAGCTAAAGAGTTCTCCAACAATCTCTCTCTCTGAACCTTAAGTGCCCAGGGCACATGGGGCTTCCGCAAGGGTTTTCCACAAACGCTTGTCCTTTGCCTTTTTTTCTGCTCTTGCCCAGGTGAGCCGTCTGTTGCTCAACATCCTTTCTGTTGTTCTTCTCCATGTCTCTTTTGGTCTATCCTTACTTCTGTTCCCCTGTGATGTCCATCTTAGTGCTATTTGTGGTAGTGAGTTGTCAGTCATTCGGAGCACATGTCCCAACCATCGCCAGCGTCTTTCCTCAATAATTGTTGTCAGTGGCTTCATCTGCATTTCTGCCAATAAGATGTTATAACATCTCCAACAATAGATAGGAAAAATTACGAGTATGTTGTTTGTATGGCAGGCTGATGTGAATATAAGTGCTGATTTCACATTTATACGCGGAGAAATGCAAAAATAATAGAAAAAGAAAGGGAACAATCCAAGTAATTTACAATGACATAACAGCTGTTGTCTTCACAAATAAATTTATGAACAGTTTTTCTGTTGTAATGAACAGGTTAGAGGTGTGAAAATATGGAGTATCAGCGGCCCGCTACCCCTACTCCGTTGTCCCGCCGAAAAATTTTTAAAAAAACCGCAAAACCTGAAGATAAACATATCCAGATATCACTATAGATGATTAAAAAAAAAAAAACTTTACTGTCGAAATTCAATACATAACATGGTATCAAACATGAAAATTTGCATAACAATTATGATCAACACCTTGTTATGAAGATGAAGGTTATATGCAATGAGTGCTACAAGAAGTGTGATAGAAAAATGCTGAAATAATTCTAACTAATGTATATCATACTGAATGATAAAAATTCTGAACTCAGCTCCACTATCTCTTCAGCCATTAAGAAACCACAGGATTGTATTTTTATACGAAGTTTTATTTCCTGTTCCCTTTTCTTTTGCTTGTTTCACTTTTCATGTCTCTGAATGAAGTAAGATTTTTCTTGATTGTCATACATTTCTTATCCCTACCTGAAAGTAAGATTTCTTTTGGTTGTCGTTCTTTTCTTCTCTCTGCTTGAAATAATTTTATTTTTAACTTTTATACTTCTTTGTGACATGTACGAGATTTTCCTTTCTTTGCTACTAGATCTCTTCTTCTTCCATGATATGATATATATCGTGTACATCGTGAGCTCCCAGACCGACGTGACTGAGGTTCGTTTTCCTTCCAGGCAAAGTGAGACAGAGTGAGACAGTGAGACAGAGTGAGACAGAGTGAGACACAGTGAGACAGAGTGAGACAGTGTGAGACACAGTGAGACAGAGTGAGACAGTGAGACAGAGTGAGACAGAGTGATACAGAGTGAGACAGTGAGACAGAGTGAGACAGTGAGACAGTGTGAGACACAGTGAGACACAGTGAGACACAGTGAGACAGAGTGAGACAGTGAGACAGAGTGAGACACAGTGAGACACAGTGAGACAGAGTGAGACAGTGAGACACAGTGAGACACAGTGAGACACAGTGAGACAGTGTGAGACAGATTGAGACAGTGAGACAGAGTGAGACAGTGTGGGACAGTGAGACAGAGTGAGACAGTGTGAGACAGTGAAACAGTGTGAGACAGAGTGAGACAGAGTTAGACAGTGTGAGACAGTGAGACAGTGTGAGACAGAGACAGTGAGATAGAGTGAGACAGTGTGAGACAGTGAGACAGAGTGAGACAGAGTGAGACAGTGTGAGACAGTGAGATAGAGTGAGACAGAGTGAAACAGTGAGACAGAGTGAGACAGAGTGAAACAGTGAGACAGGGTTACAATGGGACGCTGGAGCCACATGGGTTAAACTCACTGTTTAGCTACACGTAACATTCTCTTCAATCATTATATTACCTCTCCACTAAGCTCCACCCATTCTTACTTTTCAAACATCCTCACAGCATCACTTTGCAACACCTCTTCCCCAGTCATCTATTTCAACTTCTCCTGGCTAGATCAACATTGTATCACTCTCTCTCTCCCCTCCCCGGTTCCCCATCCACCACCCCCAGTTACAACCCACCAACCACATGTCACAGGTCTCTATTTAAACAGTCTCCACATTCTACTAAATCCATTCCTGACACACACCGCCGGACGAGTCACACCTTACAATATATACAGCTAATTACTATTAAAACATTTTTTAAAACATAGTATTCATGTGAATCTATACTTTATCTCCTGTCTCTATTTCTTCGTCCTGTATGTTTTTGTATGATTAAGGCTCACACCGAAACGTCACAACTTTGTAGTCGTTAAGTAATAAAGCTGCTCCTACTTTTTTCTAGGTTATACATTCTGAGACAGAGTGAGAGAGTGAGACAGTGAGACAGAGTGAGACAGTGAAACAGAGTGAGACAGTGAAACAGAGTGAAACATGTTTACTATCCTGAACTTCCCATAATAACATCATATTTAGTTATATTGTACAGGACCGTTAGCTCCGTGATCTACAACACATGTATCTGCATGTGCCATTGTTAGATCTACTCTTACTGCATTTCTTTTCCATCAAAAACAGATCCTCAGTGATTCCTTGTTGACCGCTCTCTTCACAAACTCTAGTAGGGCTCTCCGTTTCCATACCAACCGCCCTTTCTGCATCTTCTAGCTGTTTCATTCAGTCATATTTTATTTCCCCCCGTCAAGTAGCAGTTGAATTATGGTTATACATATAGTTGACATTTTTAATTATGGGTTTTGGAAGAGAATTTTATTTCGAAATAGACACAGGAAATGTAGTTTTCAAGAGAAGTGCATGGATTTTTCAACATAGACAATAAGAATAAAAGTTATTTCGTGGACTTTTTCGTTTCAGACTAGGAAGTCCCATAAATAAAGGACAGATTTAGTTTTGGACATTTTATGAGAAGACAGAAGTTAGAGAAAAGGGCAACAACTGGAAAATCAAAATGAAGTAAAATACAGTGGTATTTCGGGTTACGAATGCCTCTAGTCACGAACAAATCGGCACACGAATACAATTTCCGAACAAATTTTAAATCGACCCGCGAACATTGCCTCGGTGCACGAACGCACAGACATGGCTTTGGCGCCATGTTTTCGGCTCGTGAACAGCATCAGTTGTACTCAGGTTTGCGCGCTGTGAACATTGTTTGTCGTTGCGTTGTTCTTGATACAATTTTCTGTTGTTGCATTTTGCATTAAATTAACCCTCATTATGGCTAACAAGAAAGTGAAAAGTGTTAGTGACAGCGATGTAAAGGAGGCTAAGCGTGTTACAGCAGAAACGAAGAAGGAAATAATAACTAAACATGAGAATGGTGTTTGTGTTTCTGATCTGGCAAGCAGTACGACATGGCTAAATCTACGATCTGTACGATCTTAAAGAACAAAGATGCGCTAAATACGGCTGATGTGGCTAAAGGAGTGGCTATGTTAACGAGGCAAAAGTCTCAAGTGTTAGAAGAAGTAGAAAAATTATTGTTAGTTTGGATTAATGAAAAGCAGATTCCCGGAGATAGTGTTAGCGAGGCCCTAATGCGAGAAAGTTTTACTTTTGCACGGTGATATAGTGGCGAAAACGTCGAATACAAGTGATGCTAGCGTTGACGAATTTAAAGCAAGTAGAGGCTGGTTGGAGAAATGTCGTCGACGAACTGGAATTCATGGTGTTGTTAGGCATGGAGAGGCAGCTAGTTCGGACAAAAAGGCAGCAGATGCCTATGTGGAGGAATTTCCAATCTTTATCAACTCTGAAGGTTACGTACCGCATCAAGTTTTTAATTGCGATGAAATGGGACTTTTTTGGAACAAAATGCCAAGAAGGACCTAAATAACCCAGGAGGAAAAGTCACTGCCTGGCCACAAAACCAATGAAGGACAGGCTTACACTTTTACTGTGCACAAAAACAAATGGGGATTGTAAGATTAAGCCTCTTTTAGTTTACCACTCTGAAAATCCGCGCGCTTTGAAACACAATAAAGTGCTAACGGGTAAACTTCCGGTATTGTGGAGAGCGAATAGCAAGGCTTAGGTAACAATATTACTCTTTATAGGGTGCTTGACTGAAGTTTTTGCGCCAACTGTCAAGAAATACTTTGAGGGAAATAATTCGCCTCTTAAGTGTCTGCTCCTGCCCATTCTCCAAGTATGGAAGAAGACCTTGATGTTGAATACGGCTTCATAAAAGTCAGATTTCTGCCTCCTAACAGCACTCCTCTCATCCAACCCTCTTTTTTCTAGGTTTTTCCAGGTAACCAACGACACGGATTTGACCCTATGTGATTTTTGTAAGGATCACTTCCATATCCCCAATTGCATAATCTCTTTGACAAGGCATGGAACAATGTCTCTAACTGCACGTTTCAATTTGCCTGGAGGAGACTTTAGGCAGATTGTGTGCCTGACAGAGACTCCGAGAGAAGACAAATGTAACTCTAGTAAGCGAGATTGTGACCATTGGCAAGAGTTTGGGCTTAGAGGTCAACGATGAGGATGTGGTGGGGCTGATGGAAGGCCACAGACAAGAAACTCAACACAGAAGAACTTGTTGAGCTGCAGCGTGAACAGATGAAGTTTTGTGGGAGGAGCACTCGGGAGAGGAGGAAGAAGAGGTGGTCCATGTTTCAAGTGCTGAGATCAAAGAGGTGGTCCATGTTTCTAGTGCTGAGATCAAAGAGGTGGTCCATGTTTCAAGTGCTGAGATCAAAGAAATTTGTAGCAAATGGAGTGAAGTGTTGTACACAGTCAAAGGCATTTGATTGTGTACAACACCAGAAACTTAGGGAAATAATTGAAAAAAATGGGATTTCCAGCACATTTGATACAATTAACATCACTGCTGTATCCAGACCAACAAGCAGCAGTAAGAATAAATGGTGAAACAACAACTTGGTTTGACAAAAAACAAAGGATGCGTCAGGGGTGCATATTGTTGCCTTACTTATTTACATATATCGGTGAGACGGGCCTCAGATTAGGGGACCGCATGCAAAAACATCTGTACGACATCGCCCAGCATGCTTCGAAACCAGTCCCAAATCATTTCAATGGCCCCAACCACAGAGGCAAATCTGATTTTCTGGTAACAGCCATTAAACAATGTCACGCAGATGACACAAGCCGCCTAGCACTTGAGAACCGCTGCATGAAAAATTATTTGACGCTGGAACCACATGGGTTAAACTCGCTGTTTAGTTACATGTAACATCATCTTCTTCAATCATTATAGTACCTCTCCACTAAATCCACCCCTTCTTACTTTTCAAACTTCCTCACAGCATCACTCTGCAACCCCGTTATTTTCTCTGCAACCCCTCTTCTCTGCAACCCCTCTTCCCCAATCATCTGTTTCAATTTCTCCTAGCTAGGTCGGTATTGCGTCACTCTCTCTCTCCCCTCCCCGGTTCCACATCCACCACCCCCAGTTACAACCCACTGACCACATGTCACAGGTCTCTATTTAAACAGTCTCCACGTCCCACTAGATCCATTCCTGACACACACTGCCGGACAAGCCACACCTTGCAATTTACAGCTAAGTACTCTTTTAAAAATTTTTTTATTTATTTATTTTTATGTTATTATTTTTTAAAATAGTATTCATGTGAATCTATACTTTATCTCCTGTCTCTATTTCTTCGTCCTGTATGTTTTTGTATGATTAAGGCTCACACCGAAACGTCACAACTTTGTAATCGTTAAGTAATAAAGCTGCTCCTACTTTTTTCCTATTTTATACATTCTGGTATCACAGCTTTACTGCAGTGCTTCGTGTATAGTTGTATACTTATACACTAATTATTGTGTTACTTATTTAACTTGTATACTGAAAATATATTGAGGAATGTTAGAGAAGATGTGGACAAAGAATATTACGATGCCATAACAATTGGAGGTTATGAAATACCAGAAATAAGATATGCTGATGACACAGTATTACTGTCCACAGCACAAAAAGGATTGGAAAAACTAACTATGTCAGTCTGTAAGAATAGTGAAGAGCAAAACCTCCATCTTAATGCGAAGTAAACTAAATTGATGACAAGTGACAAGACATCATACAAGGCAGCTGATATATGTATCAATGTGGATAAATTGGAAGAAGTGGAGAGTTTTGAATGTCTTGGATCACTGATAACTTATAATGGAAATACAATGAGAAAAATTAAAAGGAGGACATCTATCGCTCTTCAGAAAGTAAAACAGCTAAAGAATCTGTGGAGAGGAAGAGACATAACTATTAATGAGGAAAAGGAAGAGAGGAAGACCAAGGCGAAGATGGCTGCAATACATTGTTGACGATCTGCAAATGGATGCATCAGCAGCAGGCCATCTTGCTCACAACCGAGAGGCCTACAGAAGTGCTGTTAGGGAGGCAAAGTTCCGCAAGGGACATGCAAATGAATGAATGAATGGAATGAAGTGCAGGTTTTCATTGAGAAGCATCACCCTACCAAAACTGATCAGCAGAGCAGTGGACATTTTAAATGACAATGTCATGTCCCATTTTCGGAAAATTATCCAACAAAGAAAAAGACAAATGTCTGTGGATCGTTAATTTGTTAACATTTTAAATGACAATGTTATGTCCCATTTTCGGAAAATTATCCAACAAAGAAAAAGATAAATGTCTCTGGATCGTTATCTCGTGAAAACACCAGCCACAGAGCCAGCAATCGAACCACTTCCCAGGATACAAACAAGAGAAAAAAACACCAGAAATACCTACACAGTTGCCCGACGTTATTATGGAATGGGATTCTCCTTCGAAGGAGTAGTCTTCCTCCTCCTCTACCATCTACCTGTGCTAGCAACCGTCAAACTCAAAGCTAAAGTTATATTATATATTTTATATTACATATTTTTGCCACACATAAATCCATTAAAAAATATAAAAAAACAATATTTTACAAGGGCGGGCGAACGGATTAACTGGATTTGCATTAATTTCAATGGGAAAATTGTTTCGGTTCGCGAACAGTCAAAGAACGAATTAAGTTCGTGACCCGAGGCATCACTGTACTTCTAAAATCTAGGAACAGTTTCCCGTGCGCGCACACATGCACACACCCACACACTACACTCCCTCCCCCACACTCATAAGACGAGAACTTACAAAAACTAGACAGAAGCGTTGCAGTTGGCAAGTCTGGCATTTTGTGACCGCAGTGATTAATTAAGCTAATTTACTCTATTTGCTGGGTTTTTTTTTATAGTCATAGTATAGTGTATAGTCATAGTGTATTGTATAATCATAGTGTATTGTATAGTCATAGTGTATTGTATAGTCATAGTGTGTTGTATAGTCATAATGTGTTGTATAGTTATAGTGTATTGTATAGTCATAGTGTGTTGTATAGTCATAGTGTGTTGTATAGTTATAGTGTATTGTATAGTCATAGTGTGTTGTATAGTCATAGTGTATTGTATAGTTATAGTGTATGTATAGTTATAGTGTATTGTATAGTCATAGTGTATTGTATAGTCATAGTGTATTGTATAGTCATAGTGTATTGTATAGTCATAGTGTGTTGTATAGTCATAGTGTGTTGTATAGTCATAGTGTGTTGTATAGTTATAGTGTATTGTATAGTCATAGTGTATTGTATAGTCATAGTGTATTGTATAGTCATAGTGTATTGTATAGTCATAGTGTATTGTATAGTCGTAGTGTACTGTATAGTCATAGTGTACTGTATAGTCATAGTGTATTGTATAGTCATAGTGTATTGTATAGTCATAGTGTGGGTGTGACAATTAACAGAAAAATCCGTTGAGCACAATCTAATACTGCACAAAGCATAAGTAGAACAAGAAAAAGCAGTGGGTAGAATAGATAGATATAAACCGTGGGATGTTTTACAGCCTTATGGTGTTAGTACACATCTGATCGATCTATACAAAAACTATATGAAAACAGTGTACAGCTGGAACAAATGCTAGACACTCTGAACCATTCATCATAAAATCTGGACTGACATACATAACATACATAACATACACTGACGACATCTGAAAAGAAGCAAAAATACATAGTAAAAAATCCACCACAAAACTACCCAATAGCTCAACTCCAGAAACAATGCCGACAAACCTACAACGCCTTCCAGACAACATACTCAATTGGTGGATCATAAGTGAACTCCTTTTTGCTGACGATCAAGTACTTATAGCCATATCGGAAAAAGACCTACAACAGAACATGGATAATTTAGCAAGGGCATGTCAAAGCCACAACCTTAAAATCAGTGCTGAAAAATGGAAGTCATGACCATAACGAGAGAAGAAATCCAAACAAAGATCTTCCTTGACAACCAGCCCTTGAAACAAGTGAAACATTTCAAACACCCAGGTAGCATAATATCATCTTCAGAGAAAATTGACGCTGACGCTGAGAACAGATGCAATAAATTGAATCAGGTCACTGGACAAATGATTCTTTTACTTAAAAAAACCCATCACAACTGAAATAAAAAAAAGAGCACTGTACAACACAATTTTCCTATTAACTCTATGCGATCAATTTCAAACATGGACACTAACAGCCTAAAAAAACAACAAAAGGAAAATCATGACGACATAAATGGACAGTTTGAGGAGAGTATTAAATGTGACAAGAAGAGACCAAATAAGAAATGACACCAACAGGGCAAAGGTTGGAGTAACACCAGTATTACAATCTATCCCCAAAAAAGTCAAATGGTTTGACCATGTTACACGGTAACCACCAGACAGTATATCACAGACAACATTCACACTAAAATTTATAGGTAACAGAGGAAGAGGCCGCCCACGCAAGAGTTGGACAGAGGAAATTACAGAATCATTAAATATCCCATTATACAATGTATTGTATGAAGCAATTCGCAATATCAAGACGTCTATTTGTCCCCTCAAAACCGAATGGCAGATGAAGTAGGAGACAAAACAAGTGTGTCCTAAGTTTTAGTTCTCACGTAGAAAATTTCGTACAGGATCGTTAAACGAACTAGCTAGATACAGTCATCATATGAAATTTATAGAGGATGAAACAGTGGCTTACCGATTGTTTGCGAACCAGGCAAATCCCCCACCTTCCCCAAGACTCAAGCAAATAGATCCATGTATTCTATCTTTTCATGTACATTATTTATTTAAAGAAAATAAAAACTTCTTCATGAATTATTTATTTAAAGAAAATAAAAACTTCTTACCTCCTTTAAAAATTTAAATAAATATGAAAAGCGCACTTACGCTTGTATTGTTGTCTTATATCTCTTATTCTCAATTTCATTGTTTGTCACTTTGTGATTTCCTTGTATTTTAGATACATTCTTCGATCATTTCAGTGCTTTTGTGTTAAAACATGTAAACAAACACACATAAGTTAAATATATTGTCAACCGATTCTGACAAAATAAGGGTAAATTTGACAGATTTAACTCAAAGTGAAAAAAAAACTTTAACATCTGATTTTAAACAACCAGAGCACTTCCCAGATCAGCAGCGGAAGCATTTATCTTCCTTTCTTTCCTGAAGCTGACAGATAAAATGAGTTCTTGGTTTGTTCCGTCTCCACTGTTAATTTTGAAGATTGTTATGAATCACAATTAAGTACCAATACAAAGTGATGTTTCAAATAATTCCTTAACATTTTTCATTTGAAGACATTATTTTTAACAGCACAGTGGCGGACTGACTCTAACTGGTTGATTCATCGATTCACTGGCTGACTTACTGTATGATTACTTCATTGATTGATTGATTGATTGACTGACTGATTGACTGACTGACTGAGTCACTCATTTACTCACTCACTCACTCACTCACTCACTCACTCACTCACTCACTCACTCACTCACTGTCCTTAATATCAGCTAATCCTGCCATTCAGTATAAATTTACAGATCATGTAATTAATTTCTCTATACACTTCAGAAATGTGATCCCCATATCATGCACTGTCCATACGAAACATCGAAAGAGACGGTTATGAAGCTGTTGTGGTGTTTTGTCCAGAGTCGTTTTACTGAGCAGCTCCTCCCATAGCTGACTCTGCCGCCGCTGCTGGATTTACTGAGCAGCTCCTTCCATAGCTGACTCTGCCGCTGCTGGATTTACTGAGCAGCTCCTCCCATGGCTGACTCTGCCGCTGCTGAATTTACTGAGCAGCTCCTTCCATAGCTGACTCTGCCGCTGCTGGATTTACTGAGCAGCTCCTCTCATGGCTGACTCTGCCGCTGCTGGATTTACTGAGCAGCTCCTCCCATGACTGACTCTGCCGCTGCTGGATTTACTGAGCAGCTCCTCCCATGGCTGACTCTGCCGCTGCTGGATTTACTGAGCAGCTCCTCCCATGACTGACTCTGCCGCTGCTGGATTTACTGAGCAGCTCCTCCGATGGCTGACTCTGCCGCTGCTGGATTTACTGAGCAGCTCCTCCCATGGCTGACTCTGCCGCTGCTAGATTTACTTGCAGCTCCTCCCATGGCTGACTCTGCCGCCGCCGCTGGATTTACTGAGCAGCTCCTCCAATGGGTGACTCTGCCGCCGCTGCTGGATTTACTGAGCAGCTCCTCCAATGGGTGACTCTGCCGCCGCTGCTGGATTTACTGAGCAGCTCCTCCAATGGGTGACTCTGCCGCCGCTGCTGGATTTACTGAGCAGCTCCTCCCATGGCTGACTCTGCCGCTGCTGGATTTACACAGTCAGTCACAGAAACAACTAGCAGTATTGGTCTTGTAAGATCCACTTTTCTGTTTCTGCATCTTATCATTTCAAGTGTGGTACTAACTTCCTCCTCAAATGATGCTGAGCATCAGAGCAGAATCAATCATATTTACGTGACTCGGTATTTCTCAAGTTCTTCAAATACATCGTCGTCGTTGATAGAAAAATCTCATATTGATGACTCACAAATATCTTTATATCTCAGTTTAGGTCAAACATATGGTCTCCTTCTCTCGGTAAGTTCTTCATATACCTCAGATAAAAGGGATGGCGACTGCAGTAAAACTGGTTTAAATAATAAAGTTAGATAGAGGTGTATGGTGTAGTCTTACAAAGTGGCAGAGCTCGTGAGTAAAGTGAGAAAAAACGAATGGAAAGTTTGAGAATGTATAAATGAAAAACATACAACATCCAATATTTCGGCCTGAACCTTTTTTTCGAGGATTACCTGAACAACGAGATAAAAACAAATAACTAAACGAAGAATTTGTCTAAATATGGCCTGCTCCAGAAGTAGGAAACAGAGAAATGCGTGTTGATTAAAAGATGCATAGGGATCACGCAGACCACACAAAGGATACGCCGATAGATCAAGTTGTAAAGAAGAGGTGGAAAGAGAGGAGGAAACAAGTGGTAGAAAGGGGTGGGGAGAAAAGGCAATAGAAACACGATAGCCGCTTTTTTAAAAACTCTGCTTTCTTTCTCCTAGCTAGCCCTCCCTACTGCCACCCTCTTTTATTCTCCAGCAACATATTGGTGTCTATAGGGTCTTGTCCTACTCACCAGTTTCACATTTTGTCCCTGCAGGTGTTTATGTTCTTCATTCATTGTCTCTCCGCTTCCCCTTTCCCCTCACCCTCCCCCCGGAACACCTTATCCTCTAGCGGCTATCATGTTTCTATTGCCTCTCCCCCACCCCTTTCTACCACTTGTTTTCCTCCTTTCTCTCCACCTCTTCTTTACGATTGGCTCTATCGGCGTATCCTTTGTGTGGCCCGCATTGTCCCTATGCATCCTCTAATCGACACGCATTTCTCTGTTTACTACTTCTGGAGGAGGTAATATTTAGATAAGTTCTTCGTTTAGTTATTTGTTTTTGTCTCGTTGTGCATGTAATCCTCGAAAAAGGCTCACGCCGAAATATCGGATGCTGTATGTTTTTCATTTATTCATTCTCAAACTTTCTCTTCGTTTTTTTTTCTCACTTTATCAAAAGTTGTAACTGCCTTTCCTATTCGCGTGTTGATATCTTCTTCCAGGGAGAAGACGGAAGTAAATGTAGATCTGAGATAAATCTGTCCATTGATTCAGACTCCTATTCAGTGTTTAATGTGATTATGCTTCGTCCAAGAACCATTGTCTTGTTGATACTTACGGTCAGTGAAGCCACATTACATTTTCTAACCATTCAGTAAATCAGAGTGGACAGAGATGCTTCGCTGTCCGCTACTAGAACATCAGTATAAAATAAGGTATGGTAATAAAAATAATGAAAATCATTTACAGCATTTACTTCCGATGCTCCAAGAACGAAATAAAAAATTGGCACGCGTGAACTATTAGGCATATACTTTCTTAACTACCTGGCAAGGCAGAGTGACACTTGTCGTCTGCGCTGACTAGATCTAGGAGTAGCAAGAACTTGTGCGTCGTATTCAAATATTTCCTGAAAAACAACAATCAGTCAAACTGTAACGTCAAATAATCGTATCAGGTAACGTTTTCACATTGATTCTTTAACAAAAAACAGTGAAAGTTCTGTGAATAGTTTGTGTTTTAAGACTTCTGCTTCAAAGCAACAAGTGGGTGAAGAAATCAATAGGGAGACCTCGCCTTTCTCTTTTGAAGACCTGAGCTAACGGTGTTTCTTGTCGGCATAGTTTGCAAAGATTTGTATTGAAGACATTGTTGATGATCTTACAGGAAGGTAAGTTAGTTTGTTTTCTTTTTGTGTGTTTATTTATCAACTTCCACTTGATGAAAAGCTGAAGATCACAGAATTCTAGGCTAGGCTCACAGGTACATGTATTTGGGTCACAACGATCCACGCTGAAATCATCCAAAGCTGCAAGTAAATTGTTTTCTTTTTTCTGCATTATTCCTAAATCTTTCATGGCCAACTTCATTGACACGCAGAAAAGCTACATCTTTAATATTATTCTGGACATTTGCTTTCGCCAGAAGATTTAGTAAAGTCTTGAGAATTATAAATGGCGATGTAAATTTCAGCTTAAAGAAAAAATGTGTCAAATATTAGCGATCAATTTCGTACGCCCAAGTAAGGTGAGATGTGCAAGAGTAAAACTTGAGATTTATTGGCAAGATGATATTTGGCTCAGTTCTTTTGTACCAGAAAACCATAACATCTGTAAGAAAATCTTCTTTGAAAAGTGGAATATATGGGTAATAACAATCTAATTGTAATCATAATAATCATAATAAGTTATTACTTAATGTTGTAAGATTTTCCAATATTTATATCTGGTCTAGATGTAAATTAAATAAAAAAGACTAATTAAAAGGGAATCATTGTTAAAATGCCCAAAAAGGGCAACGTCAGTGACTGCAATAGCTGGAAGGATATAACCTTACTATCAGTTGTGTCAAAGTTGTTTTGTAAAGTGGTTCTGAGTAGAATTAAGGATGTAGTGCAATGAGAGAAGAACAGGCAGGATTTCGAAAAGGGAGAAGCTGTCTCGACCAGATCTTTGCTGTAGGATAATACTTGAAGAACATATTGAAAAGCAAAGACCATTAATCCTGAACTTCATAGACTAAAAAAAAGCATTTGATAGCATAAACGGAGATCCATCGTGGAGAATTTTAAGACTATATGGAATATCATCTAAATTTGTCGACATCATTAGAGATCTCTACAACGGATATGTTTGTGCAGTCAAGGCAGAAGAAGGAATGAGCGAATGGTTTCAGACTGAAACAGCCGTGAAACAAGAATGTGTATTATCTCCCTTGCTTTTTGGAATTGCCATAGACTTTGTGATGAAAAGATGCTGTACAGGCAAAACTGGCATTGATTGGGTACATCGGACCCAAAATATAAGATCTTGATTTTGCTGATGACAAAACTAAAAAAATCAGTGACAGTGTGAAATCGATGCAGGAAAAAACAAGATTCCCTCGTTTTCTTGGCTAGCAAAATAGGATTTGAAATTAACAAAGACAAAACAAAACTTTTGAAACTTCTCATTAATCAAGAAGGAAAAATATACATAGAAGGAACAGTTGTTGATTAGGTAAACCAATTTGCATACCTTGGCAGCTAATAGACCAGGATGGTGACACCAGGAAGGAAGTTAGAATTGCAAAATCAGTATTGTCCTAAAAAAATCTTGAGAGCATATGGAATTCAGAAGTTTCAGCTCAAAAACAAAGTTAAGATTATTCAATTCAAATGTGATATCCACCTTCATTTATGCATGCGAAAGCTGGAAATAAACTAAAGAAATAGACAAGAAATTAGAGTCTTTTGAAAAGAAATGCCTATGGAAAATACTTGGTATAAAGTGAAACAAATTAAAAAACAACGCAGAGATAAGACAGATGAGCAAACAGCAACCTGTCTCATGGGTGATCAGAAAAAGAAGATGGACATATGTAGGCCACGTGGTGAGAAGAAACAATCAGAGAATACCAAAACAAGCTATCAAGTGGAACACAACAGGCCGAAGAAAAAGAGGTCGACCATGTGAAACTCTAAGGAGGACATTGTTAAGAGAAGCCAGTTTAGTGGGCATAACATCTCTTGATGAAGCTGAAAGACTCCCCGAGAACAGGAAAACGTGGCAAACAACTATGCGAGCCCTATGTGACGTTTAACGGCACGGGAAGGATGTAAGATGTAAGAATAATCTCAGGTCAGACATTCAAACATGTCAGCACCGACATCAACAGAAGAGATACCAGCAGTAGAGAATATTCTGGACTTCAATGTAGAATCACCATGCTTGACCGAAATCGAAAAAGCCAGCTCAGGGTTGAAGAGAAATAAGACACCAGTTTCAGATGGAATCACAGCAGAAGCGTCCTTATCGAACTCAGAAATAACGACAGAAATACTGCAGTTACTCTTTGTCAGGATGTGGGAAGAAGAGATGGCACCAGTGGACTGAAAAGAGGCGCATCTTATAAAACTCCCTCCCCCCCCCCCCCCCAAAAAAAAAGGGAAATCTGTCAGAAGGTAAAATGAAAAAAAAACACACACACACGCACACACACACACAAACAAAAAACAGGAACCAAACTTAGGCTCTTTAATACAAACGTAAAGTCTGTCCTGCATCATGGTTCAGAGAAATGGGTGATGATTAAGGCAATACGACAGAGAATACAAACATTCATAAACTACTTCTTGAGGTGCATTTTAAACATTAAATAGCAGGACAAGATCAGGAACGAGGAGGTCTGGGAAATAGCAGGACAAGAGCCTATGAGTCGACAAATCACGTCTAGGAAATGGAGGTTGATTGGCCACACACTGAGGAAACATGACACCAGCATAATACGACAGGCACCGACATGGAATCCTCATGGAAATAGAAATGGAGGAAGACCTAAACTTACTTGGAGAAAGGAAATTATGATAGTGCTCTGAGACAAGGGATACACATGGAATGAAGCAGTGAATAAGTATAAGAACAGGGATGCCGGTAGAGCCCTTTATCCGTGGCCTATGCTCCCAAGGGAGAAAAAGGCGATGATGATGATGATCTCAGCACAAGAGGGAAGAAAAAGGGTTGCGTACGCGAAAGAGTAAAGATTCAGATCAGACAAATATTGTGGCTGCAGCCTGTAATTTTTGTGTTTATAGTTTATTATTTGTTTTTGTTTTTGCAATTTAAACAAGAAAATTATTATAAAAGAGAGACATATAAACCTTTTAAGCAAAAAGAGAAGGTGGTAAGCATTTACTTAGAATATCTGCCTGTCTGGACCTAGTTATTTTAATTACCTACTCAAATCCACACTACCCGCACAATAATTTTTTGTTGTTTTATATAATTTTCCTCTGTTTTTTGTAGCAACATTTTTTTAAGCAAAAATTTTTAATTTGTTCATTTGGGCCTATGGCATTATTTCAATTGATGATAGTAATAAGGGGGGGGGGGAAATTAATCATAATAATAAGTGGGGGGAAAAATTGATGATACTAACAAATGTGGATAATTCATGATAATAATAAGTGTGGGAAAAATTAATCATAATAATAAGTGGGGGAAAATTGATGATAGTAATAAGTGTGGAAAATTGATGATAGTAATAAGTGTGGAAAATTGATGATAGTAATAAGTGGTGAAAACGGTTAGAAATAAACTCTGCTCACAGAAATTCATGCACATGAACCGTGTTTTACAGAGGAAAACATTTCATACCTGAGCTCTAGCTGTTGACGAGCGTCCTTCTCCTGCTTGTATAGTCCTTAGGTAAAGGTAAAACTCCCGTGTCCATGCCATTAAGGCATATTGGGGAATACGGCGTTAGGCACGTATTTTCCATGACCTTCGGCACATGAAAGTGTGATGTGGTCAGTATCACGCCTGGCCACTTTACCTTCCCAGATTTCTCTGGTACCCATTTCTAGAGGCTGAGTGAACCCTGGGGCCTTTTTTTGGTGTGTGGCAGAAAAACTCCCACTGCTGGGACTTGAACCCTGTACCACCTGGTTAGTAAACCGAGCGCTCTATAGTCCTTAGCCTTTCTAAAATCTTTCTTGCTTTTCTTTTTTTTTCATTTTTCTCATTTGTCTCAGGTAGCCTGATCAACAAGTTTAATATTTTTCTCTTGGTCCCCCTTCTCTCTCTCTCTCTCTCTCTCTCTCTCTCTCTCTCTCTCTCTCTCTCTCTCTCTCTCTCTTTTCTTTTCATTTTTTTCCGTGAACTCCAGTTCTACTCTGTCTCGTCCTGATATATTCAAGGAATTTTTATAGTCTCTCCTTCATGGTTTTAGGATTCTTCCACTTCTGAGAAATCTATGTCATTTGTATTTTGCTTGTCTGGGATATGTGTGAGCAAGGTCATAAAATAAGGTGAAAATGAAAGGAAGTATACGTTTCGTCATAACCAGAGAAACATCATACGTAGACATTAATATAATTCTACATTCATATAGAAAAGAAGGATAATAGGAAGGAAGCATCAACACTTTGTAAATACAAAATGGTCATAAATCAGTTAAATCGAAGAGAAACTGAGTTTGTTATGAGATAGAGAAGGAACAATTAGATCTGTGTACATTCTGTAGTTGATTTGACTTTCCTGCCAGTCCTGCTGTCAGAGGCGGTCGCTACTCTGTAGTAGAAGTCTCTCGATAAAGAAGGCTTAGGTCGGCATCTCAGAAACTCCAAGTACATCTTCCCCACTCGTTTGTTACAGATGAACGACATTAAGATAAAAGCACCCTGGAGACACATGACAGGAGACGTTATGAGATCTAAGACTGGACTTGCCATCATTTGAGCAGTTCCGCAAACAATGTAGAATATTCCAGTTAATGTGGACAACTTGACGTACGTTACCACGCCCTGTCCGTCACGTGATCCTCTTTGTAGCCTTGAAACATACCAGATCTCTCTGACGGTCAAGAAAAACAGTACGCCATTCACCACTATTGTGAGACACGTCGGAGTAATTAATGATAACATCAAGGTAAGAATTGATGTTTCAACGTCCAAAAAGCAAAATCTGCTGCTGTATCCACAAGATGAACCTGATGTTATCCATAAGCTAAGGATAACCAAAGTTGCTATAATGACAAGAGGCAAGCCAAACGCATAAGCGCAGTATTTAAGATAGCACAATTTGTCCGACCTGGCTGTGGACGTGCTGGCGTTGTTGGATGTAAACGCTAGATACATGTGAATGCAGCAGGCACTCATCCACAAACCAGAGGACAACCAAGCGTAATGAACGACAATCGCATGAAACAGGCAGTAGCCAGGTGCGAGTTTGCCAGGAATACCAAACTCAACAGTAACTAGGAGCGAAATCTGTGCAGTGGCCAGAGAAATACACAAACTCATATTATTAAGTCCAGGAAGTGTTCGAAGCGTTGGGAACAAGCAGTAGGTTACAAAAGATATGAACAGACAGAGAACCGAAAGGAACACGCAGACAAATTCTAAGTAATACCTGACATTTATAAGAATATCATCGGCCATCTTCTGCTCGATTCTGGTGAGAGTGTGAAACAAATCTATGCAGACAAGAAGTTCTCCTTTTATTACAGAGATTTGTGATGTACTAGCTACAGTAATATTTCTATTGTCAAATGTGAAAGTAACAATAGCACTTCCGTCACTATACAAAATATCTGTGATATTTACCGTAACAAATGGACAGGTTAGGCTGTAAGTAACGTCTATAAACTGATCTTTGTGGGCCCATAAGTTAAATCTGGGGTTAATCGTAAACTTTTTGACAGATATTTTGTACAAAATTAGAGTTGATAAATCATAATTTCTGGGAAAATTAGAATTTAAATCAAACATATTATCAAAGTTGAGATCTTCAATGATCACATGGTTCATGGTATCATCATGCAGTGCTGCATATTCTGTTCCCAACATTGTAGACGTCAAAGTCACAGAGCAGTTGCCACATTCTGACAGTTCTATAACCCATTCATGCAGTACAAGTTGAAGAATTCGGTTTTCGACCAAATCCCGACCTTGGTCCGGGCTGCCAACGATATAAGCTAACAATGTCACGTGGTGTAACACAGCAAGGCGTTCTGTACTGCCATCTGTAGCCAGCACAGTAACGTTTGTCTCAAAATCAGCTTCTATCTCAGAAGTTATCTCAGAAAACTTGTCTCGGAGTGACTTTATCAAAAACCTTACATCATTTTCTGAGACGCTAATATTGGCTTGCTTCGGTGTTAGCACCATAAATATTTTATACCCAAGGCCTCGAATTTGTTCCAGGGCTGTCACACAAAGGCCGTCCATCGCTAGAAGTTTACCAGCCGAACATAAGGCGGGCTTACAGTCACCCTGGAGAAAACAAGCAAGATCTTCAGGTCAGTACACAACGTAGCAAAGAGTAGCAAACAAAAATTCAAGAATCATCAAACGGAAACAAACAGGACGAAGAATCAGAGAGACTCTCTCTGATTCTTCGTCCTGTTTGTTTCTGTTTAATAAAGGCTCGCGCCGAAACGTCACAGCTATGTAATCGTTGAATAATAAGTCTGTTCCTACTTTTTCCTAGTTTATACATTTTGATATCACAGCTTTACTGCAGTGCTTTGTGTATAGTTGTATACCTATCTTAACTTTAATGCAGTGCTTTGCGTATAGTTGTATACCTATGCACTAATCATTCAGGAATATGGGACGCTGAAACCATATGGTTTGAACTCGGAATTCAGATACACCTAACATTCGCCTCTTCCACAGTTATAATCCCTCTACACTAAGATCCACTCCTTTCTCAATTGTAACACATAGTTCAGAATCTCCCCACATCATCAAATTACAACCCTTCTACCCCAACTATAATTACCCATTCCACCTTCTTCGGCTAGATTACTCTCTCCCCTTTCCGTGGTTTCGCCCCTCGTCCTTGTTTACGACCTACCTGTCACACATTATAAGTCTCCATTTAAACATTCTCTACACTCCACCATGCGCACTTCTGAACATAACCTCTTACAAGTCACAGTTAAGTGCTCCATTCATTTTATTTTATTCTAATTTTTTTTCCTATTCCTATTTTTTTGCATAGCATTCACGTGAATTTCTTCGTCCTATTTTTTTTAATTTTTTTTTTTACTAATGAAGAATGTATGAGAAGAGCTGGAGAGACAAAAAACCTTGTCAAAAAGATAAGAGAGAGACAATGTACTTTGATAGGACATGCAATGAGAAGAGGGGGCATTGGAAATATTATAACAACAGGAAAAATAGAAGGAAGAAGATCAAGAGGAAGACCAAGAGAAATGATACTTGACAGTCTGACGGGATGGTGTGAGAGGAGATCACCAACTGAACTGATGGCCTGCATGAAGGATCGGGTACTCTGGAAAAGCATAATAGCCAACGCCAGTCGGCACGGCACATGATGATGATGATTTTTTTGTATGATTAAGGTTCACACAAAACGTCACAACTATGTGGTCGTTAAGTAATAAAGTTGTTCCTACTTTTTTCCTAGTTTATACATTGTGTATATTGGGTAGATCCTGACTGGATAATTTTTGTATTAGATCTTGTATATTAGGTAGATGTTTATCATAATTGGATACCTTTTTTTAGTGATTTGGTCTTGAGTGGAAGTTAGATTTTGTTTAGTATGTTTATATTGTTTATTGGATGAATCTCGATTAGAGGTTGGACCTTGTGCACTGCCTAGATCTTAATTGAGGTTTAATATTCTTTAGTAGTTAAATTTTGTTTATTAGTTGGATCTTGAGAAGAGATTGGAGCTTGTATAGTGTTTAGATTTTTTTAGTACTTGGATCTTTATTAGAGATTAGATCTTGTTAAGTGCATGCCAGAAAAGAAAGTATAAACAAATACACCACTAGTGGTAACTGGAAACATGGAACAAATGGTTGTAGTGAGGGTTACAATTTTTTATAATTTTTTATAAATAGGAAACTACGAGGCTTTGGTATAGTAAAGTAAGAGAACAAATTTTGTATGATTAGACCTCGAAAAAATCGTAGACAAAGCACTTTAGTGAGACGTGAGAGAAAGAAAAATCACAAGAGAATTACCTGGGATTCGAACACGGACTCCGGTAGGACGAGCAGCCGTCTAGCCACGAGAGAGCAGCTTACTATTGACTTAGCCAACTAGCACCCCAAAAAAGGTGTTTTGTTGACATAGTCTTTAGTAACCGCTCAGCAAACATAAGGGATCGTGACACCCGGAAAGAAACGAGGTCGTGACACAGAAATTCCGTAGCTTAGATTCATTCTCTCTAGCAGGTACCAACTAGACAAACATACACACGGTCTCCTGCCATGTCTGGTGCAAACTTGGACAACAATAACAAACGAACGAATACTTATTACATGAAGTTAGTTTCGGATATAGTAAACAATTTTTTATAATTTTTTATAAATAGGAAACTACGAGGCTTTGGTATAGTAAAGTAAGAGAACAAATTTTGTGTGATTAGACCTCGAAAAAATCGTAGACAAAGCACTTTAGTGAGACGTGAGAGAAAGAAAAATCACAAGAGAATTACCTGGGATTCGAACACGGACTCCGGTAGGACGAGCAGCCGTCTAGCCACGAGAGAGCAGCTTACTATTGACTTAGCCAACTAGCACCCCAAAAAAGGTGTTTTGTTGACATAGTCTTTAGTAACCGCTCAGCAAACATAAGGGATCGTGACACCCGGAAAGAAACGAGGTCGTGACACAGAAATTCCGTAGCTTAGATTCATTCTCTCTAGCAGGTACCAACTAGACAAACATACACACGGTCTCCTGCCATGTCTGGTGCAAACTTGGACAACAATAACAAACGAACGAATACTTATTACATGAAGTTAGTTTCGGATATAGTAAACAATTTTTTATAATTTTTTATAAATAGGAAACTACGAGGCTTTGGTATAGTAAAGTAAGAGAACAAATTTTGTGTGATTAGACCTCGAAAAAATCGTAGACAAAGCACTTTAGTGAGACGTGAGAGAAAGAAAAATCACAAGAGAATTACCTGGGATTCGAACACGGACTCCGGTAGGACGAGCAGCCGTCTAGCCACGAGAGAGCAGCTTACTATTGACTTAGCCAACTAGCACCCCAAAAAAGGTGTTTTGTTGACATAGTCTTTAGTAACCGCTCAGCAAACATAAGGGATCGTGACACCCGGAAAGAAACGAGGTCGTGACACAGAAATTCCGTAGCTTAGATTCATTCTCTCTAGCAGGTACCAACTAGACAAACATACACACGGTCTCCTGCCATGTCTGGTGCAAACTTGGACAACAATAACAAACGAACGAATACTTATTACATGAAGTTAGTTTCGGATATAGTAAACAATTTTTTATAATTTTTTATAAATAGGAAACTACGAGGCTTTGGTATAGTAAAGTAAGAGAACAAATTTTGTATGATTAGACCTCGAAAAAATCGTAGACAAAGCACTTTAGTGAGACGTGAGAGAAAGAAAAATCACAAGAGAATTACCTGGGATTCGAACACGGACTCCGGTAGGACGAGCAGCCGTCTAGCCACGAGAGAGCAGCTTACTATTGACTTAGCCAACTAGCACCCCAAAAAAGGTGTTTTGTTGACATAGTCTTTAGTAACCGCTCAGCAAACATAAGGGATCGTGACACCCGGAAAGAAACGAGGTCTTGTGATTTTTCTTTCTCTCACGTCTCACTAAAGTGCTTTGTCTACGATTTTTTCGAGGTCTAATCATACAAAATTTGTTCTCTTACTTTACTATACCAAAGCCTCGTAGTTTCCTATTTATAAAAAATTATAAAAAATTGTTTACTATATCCGAAACTAACTTCATGTAATAAGTATTCGTTCGTTTGTTATTGTTGTCCAAGTTTGCACCAGACATGGCAGGAGACCGTGTGTATGTTTGTCTAGTTGGTACCTGCTAGAGAGAATGAATCTAAGCTACGGAATTTCTGTGTCACGACCTCGTTTCTTTCCGGGTGTCACGATCCCTTATGTTTGCTGAGCGGTTACTAAAGACTATGTCAACAAAACACCTTTTTTGGGGTGCTAGTTGGCTAAGTCAATAGTAAGCTGCTCTCTCGTGGCTAGACGGCTGCTCGTCCTACCGGAGTCCGTGTTCGAATCCCAGGTAATTCTCTTGTGATTTTTCTTTCTCTCACGTCTCACTAAAGTGCTTTGTCTACGATTTTTTCGAGGTCTAATCATACAAAATTTGTTCTCTTACTTTACTAGTGAGGGTTAAAGTTGAACAAATAGTTATAATGATGTCTGAAGTAGAAAAAAATTGTTGTAGTGATGGCTGACGCAGAATAAGTGGTTGTAGTGGTGATAAAAGTAGAAATGATTGAAATAGAGATAAAACTAGAATGAATGAAGGCAGTTGTGACGCAGTTAGAACAAATGAATGTACGAGTCGTTGTCACAAAATTGGAAATTAATGTTTAGAGTTATTGTGATAGTATTAGCTGTAGGGATTGTGACGGTATTGAAATACATGTGTTAGTAGTAAAAGTACTGAAAACATCTGTGATAAAGATTGTGGCAACGATCACTACATTGTTAATGATTCTGACTGTGATGACAGGGTATAAATATATAAGTAAAGGCCACACCGTTAATGTTAACAACAATCCTAGTTACTGATGAAACTGTTACATTTACTTGAATTCAGTCTCAGATTTTGTTTAAGTTCCCCTCTGTGTCTTTAGAAGAATTTTCGTGTTATTTTGTTACATTCTCTTCCTGTTCTTGTGTCAGAATTTCTTACAAGTTAGCACATTCTTTACTGTTTTAGGTTTGAAGATGTTTTTGTTTGTGAATTGTTTAATTGTATTTATTTACAGGCTAAAAATAAAAAGAAGAATGGCAACGTTTTAATCTTTATCTACGGCCTGGATGTTGTCAGGATGTGCAGAGATTTGACGAAATCTGTTCATACCTACAGTAAACCAAGCAGAATCTCCATTCTTTCAAATAGCACCCAGTGTATACTTTAGAGTGACTCGGGAGTTTTGAAAGATTATGCAGCAAAATAATAATAATAATAATAATAATACCTTTTCATTTCGCCACTTGTGTGAAGAGTTACACTTGAAATCGTCAGGGAAACCAACTTCTGTCCGAGGTAACGTTTTACCCAGTAAAACACTGATTGCAGTGATGTCATGAAACGAAGGATAAAAGTCCTCGTATAATCCATTATATAGCTGTTGTCCACGGCACAGGTAGCAAATTAGGCTGTCGTCTTCTTCTAGCTGAAGAAACTTATATTTTAAGTTGAGACAAAGGTCATGTAAAGTGCTGTCTGAATTGACACACGTCCTGTTGATGCTTCTGTGTGTGAATGAAGAGCAAGTTTTTGCCTCTGTACCAATTTTTGGCTGCTCATACACAACCTCACATCGACCATCTTGAAATCTGAGAACGGACTGAAGTAAGTTCACTTCAGAAGTGAGATTGTACAAGTTTTGGAAATGTTCACAGTTTATTATTACCTGCCATGCAACAGCTGATCTTTGTATACCGGAAACTGGAGTGTTTGCTGAAATTTCGCTCTTATAACTTTCTGTGTGATATCCGTTACAAATAGCACAGAATTTGTTTCTAAAAGTAAGCCCATATTGCACATCTAAATATGGCGTCACTGCATCAATTGTATCCATAACAGGATTTTCACAGAGCTCTGGCACATCAGTATGTTTATGTGTGGTATTGATAGAACGATTTATCTTAGAGGATTCTGGCAGCTTCGTAACGTCTGGGCAGTCTGAAATCATGTAATAATGCACGGATCCGCCAGGAAAGACATCACATACGAATCTCTCTGGAGAGGGTAGATCTTCCGAAAGTTGTTTCTCTGGATCTATGAATGGGTCTATTAATTGATTGTCCTCATCGACTGTGGAATTAGAAGCAGGACAGCACGTGCCGTATATGTAGCATGTTGGATCACAGTCACATGGAAAACAAGCAGACTCATCACAGTTTGCATGAGAGAGTTTCAAACCGCCTTCACAGACTGTACCACAGTATTTCTTGTAGAGATCTAGCCAGGATTCTGATGAATGGTCCCAGTGAATGATTTCACTGTAGACCGCAAGAGTATGGAACAGTGTAACAATGAGTGCTGGCCAATGTTGGTCTGTTTTATAATTACGAGCCATCATCATCTTGAACTAAATGTTGTCAGGCGTCCATCTGATATCTTTACCAACAGTTTTTACTGATGTCCAAATGTTAACTTTACTGTCAATCAATTTTGGCCTGTTTTAAAATTACGGAGATTTTTTGGCTACCGTTCAAATAATGTATTTATGAAGAGAAATACAGGAAATCAACAAGTATATTGTCTACGGTCAATGAAAATCTCGCAAGTCTTAGAGCATTAAAATATCATGACAACTTCTATTTTAACAAACTAAAAGATGGTGGTTCTATTCAGTGAAGAAAACGCCTGTCCATCGACCTTTACTCACAGCTGAAGATCGTATAACTTTGACAATGTATTGATAAACTTTGTAGATGCAGCTGTGTCAGACGTCTCTCAGTGACACGTTATGTCAATATTTCCTAGATTTTTTTGGTTTTATGTTTAGTTCAACTACTGCTGTCAAACATTACAATGTAGTTTCGTCGCTGATCTGAAGTAAACATTAGTTTTGTTTCTGAGATAGATAAAAATACAACTAGAAATTATAGTTTTCTACATGTTTAAAAGTCACAAGCCGTAATAATCCATCTGTAGCAGTGAAACCTGCACACGTCGCAGTTTTGTATGTATTCCTTCAGTTAAAGAATTTATATATACTCAAGCTTTAAACAAGAAATCATCGAGTTTGCATTTAAACTTTAGTAAGACTAGAGTAGCATGCCGAGTTGGAATAAACATCGTTAAATAAGAGAAAGCTTGTTATTTGAGTTATACCGCCCTGACTCTACTAGACCCCCACTAAATCTCAGCCGAGAGTGAGCTTCTTTTTTTTTTAATTTCGCCGCAGAGAATGGTTTTCCCAAACTGTAGGCGGAAGTGCCAGATGCTTCTTATGTTGGTCTTATGCTGTACCTCAACATCTCCACAGCATCGGCTGCAAGGAACACCAGCTCGCAGTTACAGGGAGTTCGTACAAGTACAAGTTGGTCCGCGAGCGCTGACAGTTGTACCACTAGTGCTCAGTCCAGAAGAGAAAAAAAAATCGGCATTCAATCTTAAAGAAAGCATGTTCGAAATTTTACTTATAAATTGAAATTATCTATTCCTTTATTTCTGTACGGATTAATCATCTGCTTTCAGTAAAATGCCGAATTTTACTACTTTTTTTTATGTGAAAAGTTTTTGAAATAATCAGACGGCAGTGTAAAATTAGAAATGTGATAGATAGCTGGGATAGCTGTAAACAAATATCTACGGAGATGGTAAAGCCAGGTTATTATCTCCTTCAGATATGACATCTTTACAACTGATTATCCTTCACGGCTAAAGTTGACAGCAGGCACATGTAGTGCTGGTCACAGCAAGAACACGCTAGAACCAAGACCAGCTTTTTATTCATAAATTTTCAACAAAGTTTTATAAACTGAAAGGAAAGAGTTTTTCCCTTATTTATTTATCCTATAAGGGACCGAAATGCGACCTCACAGTTACCAGGTCTGGGAAAGAAAAGTTGACTAAGATCGTGTCCCGTCTCATAACTGGTGCCAATAATAACAGCTCACGCTGGCCAACAGTGCGGAATGTGGTGGTGGAGCCTGTCTAGAAGATTTCTTTTTACAGTACTCTAGGGTCTTCAAAATCGCCGTAATAAATCCACTTCCATTTCCATAGATTCTAGTTCAACATCTTCACTGGCCTAGTTCATCATCATCATCAACAACAATTTCTCCCATAACAACATAAGTCGATACAAAATTAGTAGAGAACTTTGAGAACCTCTGTGCAACATTATTTTTTTATGAGTGGACTTACGTCTTTCAAAACTGTTCCGGTTTCAGATGATGAATAATAGCCTGCAACATTTACATAATCGTAATGGAAGCAATGAACTCCCTTCTCGTTATGTTCACTTTAAAGATACAATGTCAGTATAGCTTGTGAGATAGTATTGGAAGCTGCTTTTGATAAGAGCCATCTTGTTTTGTGAACAAGTTTTATATATATATGTGTGTGTGTACGTACGTATGTATGTATGTGTGCGTGTATGTTGTATGTGTGTGCGTGTGTGCACGCGTGTGTGTATGTATGTGTGCATGTATGTATGTATGTATGTATGTATGTATGTATGTATGTATGTATGTATGTATGTATGTATGTATGTATGTATGTATGTACGTATGTATGGATGGATGGATGGAAGGATGGATGGATGGATGGATGGATGGAAGGATGGATGGATGGATGGAAGGATGGATGGATGGATGGATGGATGGAAGGATGGATGGATGGATACATACATCCATCCATACATATGCTCATCATAAATGTGTGCGTTTCATCACTGACAAACTTTCTTCTTCATTGATAACACCGGAGAACACACTCACACTCATGGCTGGAGCGTATACAAACACCTGCTCAAGTATGCGCATGGAAACACAGGCCATTACACACACGTTAAAACAGGTGGTAACCCGGAAAATGTACCAAATGACAATCATTACCGACTCTCAAATGACAATCATTACCGACTCTCAAATGACAATCATTACCGACTCTCAAATGACAATCATTACCGACTCTCAATGTCTGTTAAGAAAAGTGAAACACAAAGCCGTTAGAAGTGAATGGCTAGAAATAATGGATAGATCACACATCAAAAACATCACATGGATATATTTCCCGGGTCATGCCAGAGTTGATGGGAACGTCAAGGCTGATCAACTTGCAGGAAGAACCAGATCAGAATGCCTCATCAAAATGAACAAATCAAACATATACAAATCCATCAAAAAACACCACGAGGAACAATGGCAGGCCAACCTCCTCCAAAGCACCTATCACACACGGTTCACTGTGTCACATGTAGCCAGGGGCAGTGCTTGTAAATCCCATCAAAATGCCAGGCCACGAGCAATAAACAATGAACACCTGGTTACCTGAGTGGTTAGGCGCTCGGTTTACTAATCCGGTGGTACCGGGTTCAGTCCCAGCAGTGGGAGTTTTTCTGGTACACACCCAAAGGCCCAGGGGTTCACGCAGCCTCTAGAAATGGGTACCAGAGAAATCTGGGAAGGTAAAGTGGCCAGGCGTGATACTGACCACATCACACTTTCATGTGCCGATGGTCATAGAAAATACGAGCCTAACACTGTATTCCCTAATATGCCTTAATGGCATGGACACGGGAATTTTACCTTTTTACTTAAAGATTACTAAAAGTTAGTAAATCATAAAACTGTTCAAGTGTTTTACAACTTATAAAATAACTGTAAAGTATCACATTTTTATGCAAGTAGCACAGGACAGCCCCACATTTTTAGGCAAGTAGCATAGGACAGCCAGTCATTTGCATGTCTCTTGCGGAACTTTGCCTCTCTAACAGCTCTCCTGTAGGCCTCTCGGGTGTAAGCAAACTGCCCTGCTGCTGATGCAGATTTTCAACGATGTCTTGCATCCATCTTCGCTTTGGTCTTCCTCTCTTTCTTTTTCCTATTATGTAACCTTCCAAGACGATCTTCTCTAAATTATCATGACGTTTAATGTGATCAAAATATTTAAGTTTTCTCTCTTTAATCCTCTTTACTAGCCAACCTTATTCAATATGAAGTTCCTGTAGTATTAATATATTTGTTCTTTTTTGTGTCAATGATATTTGAAGAACTCTTATATACCATTTACATTCAAAGACATTTATGTATTTCTCAGCTGTTTTGTTAAGTGTCCAGGTCTCACAGGCATATGTTGCGATGGGAAAAATACATGCCCTTAAAAATCTTATTTTTGCACTTCTGTCTGTTCCTCTCTACAAACTGTTTATTTGTTTTACTTTTTTAAAAGTTTTAGATGTCCTCCTTTTAATTTCCCTCATTGTATTGCCATTATTAGTTAATAATTATCCAAAATATTCAAAAGGTATTCCCCATCTCATCACAAAGTACAATTAGCTTAGGTATGACATTTCTCGTCAATGTCTTCATTTCTTTAAACATTTCAATATCTCTTCCATACTTTTGATGTCCTTCATTTCTTTCACAACAATCCTGTATAAAGTAGTATACTGCTTGACCAGTGTGCTACACAGCAACTCTAAGCAGTAACTGCTAAAGAAGTACTTCGCTATTGTGAGAACCGCTGATGCAGGTCGCGATGAATTAATTCCTTTCAAAATCTGCACTGCTTTTATATTAGGATTAGTAATATAACAAGAAAGGGACAATCACATTGAACAGCGTGAGAACCACTGAACATCCATTTGTGTAACAGGATTAACACATGTTTATTATGGAGAAAATGGGTGGTTGTAAGTGAGGATGAGAAAATTTAGCATATAACAAATGAACAGGCAGCTCCACTCCAAGAGCTACGTTTACGTATAGGGAGGGAATGTATCACTGTCACTCACAAAGAGATCAGCTAAAACATTCAACATGATATAACAAAGACTTCACTTACTGTCTCACAAAATGTCTCCATGGAATCACACACAGAAATCACAATACAATTATCAGACTTACAGGTCTTAACGATATCTCAAAAGAAGAAATATTTCACATTCTGTAGTTCTACATGTCTACTTCACACAAATATAAACAACGTCAGAAGCAGTACACGGATCCACGGAAAAGTAAACTACTGGATCACATTCTGTTCCACGATAACTCAACTTCAGCTATCACCTATCAGCGGACATTAAATTTGAACTGAATAATCTTAACTTGGTTTTTGTGCTTAAAACTTTTGAGTGCCATATGTTCTCAAGATTCTTGAATGTCAATGCCGCTTTTGCAAATCTAATTGTAACTTCCTTTCTGGTATCACCATCCTGGTCTATGTAGCTGCCGAGGTATGCATACTGGTTTATTTCTTCAACAGCTGCTTCTTCTGCACATGTTATCCCTTCTTGACTAATGGTTTCATTATTTTGTTTTGTCCTTGTTTCAATTCCTATTTTGCTAGCTAATGAAAACATGGTATATGTTATTTGTTGCATTGAATTCACACTGTCACTGATAAGACTTATGTTATCTGTAAAATCAAGATTTTCTAGTTGGGTCACATGTACCCAGTAAATGTCTGTTTTACCTGTGCAACATCTTTTCATTATTAGGTCTATGGCAATTCCCAAAAGCAAGGGAGATAATATAAATTATTAATATAATATCCGTTTTTTTCGCACCTGGTTTATCGTCGTTTGCAGTGTTATAAAAAAATCTTCTACTTTCTCTTCTTCTGCTGTTGATGTAGTTGCATATATCTAAATAACTGTTACATTTATAGACGTGCCCTTAAGTCTGATAGTGAGGATTCTATCACTTACTAGATTGTAACCTAGTAATGCTTTTGATGTTGGTTTGTCATAGTAAACAGCCACTCTATTCTTTCCTCCTAGTTCTCCACCAGAGTATATAAAGATGCCATCATTCTCGCTCTTGAAGTGTCGTGATTTTTTTCATCGATGTTCGCAGATTCCCAAAATGTGTTTCCTTTTCTTTCCATCTCGTCACTTGTTATTTGATACATTCCCTCATACATACTTCTTACATTCCATGTTCCTACTCTTATTTTTCTTTTTAGTTTTATAGAGGTGTTTTCCTTAGTAACACCGTCAGGATTTTGTCTGTCATCACAATTACTAGTACTGACCTCCGTCTCACACTCTTCCCCAGTGTTAACATTAGATCTATCTGGCCTGGGGGACTTATAGTAGTATGCTCTTGGCCAGGGATTATAAGCAGGATTGGTATTTAGGAAATAATTAATAGAGTGAGTACCCTTGATAAAAGGTAGGTTGGTTGAGACCATTGAGCGGGGGTCTTGAAAAAAGCGTGCAGCATGGAGAAAATTGAAAAGGAAAAACCCATAATAATGCCCTTACTATCATTGTTACACGAATACTGCTATAGCCTCACCACCAGATTTTTTTTTCCTATCTGACCTTCCATGTTGCTGTTTGGCTTTCTTGATATATTTCCAGAAGGTAGTTTAATATTGCTTTCCTTCCGGACAGTGACTGTACTAGTCAGTGATCGTAGCCTTTGTCCCTACATTGAGATTATCTGCCTACCATCATAGAATGGTGGCAATAACCAACATTATCTGTCGGCTGCATCCACCACTTGCTCACATGGCTTCACGTCACCCTGATCTTGGGGCTATACAGATACTCCACCTTGCCCAAGGGTGTCCCGCAGACTGACGGAGGTAAGGGGGCGCCTTACTTCTCCTTTGATAGGGGATACCCCTACCCCGCTAACCAGAGCATAGGACACCCCCATATTTTTATGGAATGTCTCTTTTTATAAATATAGCCTGCTCCAGTCAAATGTTTCATGGGTAATTAAGTTGTCCAGTCAAATGTTTTATGGGTAATTAAGTTGTCCAGTCAAATGTTTTATGGGTAATTAAGTTGTCCAGTCAAATGTTTTATGGGTAATTAAGTTGTCCAGTCAAATGTTTTATGGGTAATTAAGTTGTCCAGTCAAATGTTTTATGGGTAATTAAGTTGTCCAGTCAAATGTTTTATGGGTAATTAAGTTGTCCAGTCAAATGTTTTATGGGTAATTAAGTTGTGCAGTCAAATGTTTTATGGGTAATTAAGTTGTGCAGTCAAATGTTCTATGGGTAATTAAGTTGTGCAGTCCCCTCATGCGAAAGCTGGAAAACAACTAAAGAAATAGAAAAGAAATTAGACTCTTTTGAAAACAAATGCCTAAGGAAAATACTCGACATCAAGTGGAATGAATTCAAGAACAATGCAGAGATAAGACAGATGACTGAACAACAACCAGTCTCACGGGTGATCAGGAAAAGGAGATGGACATATGTTGGCCACTTGATGAGAAGAAATGAGCAGAGAATCCCAAAACAAGCTATCAAGTGGAACACAACAGGCCGAAGAAAAAGGGGCAGACCGCGTGAAACTCTGAAGAGAACATTATTAAGAGAGGCCAAGTTAACAGGCATAAAATCCTTTGATGAGGTTGAAAGACTCGCCGAAGACAGGAAAAATTGGCGAACTACTTTGCGAGCCCTATGTGACGTCTAACGGCACGGGAAGGATATAAGATATAAGATATAAGATATAAGTCCCCTCATGTGGTACCCGGGACATGGGCACACGCCAGGGAAGCAAAGAATAGGACCACTGTACCCTACCATGCATGATCGTAAAAGGCGACTAAGGAGGGTTCAGCATAGGGCCAGCAACCCTATCTGGTAAAAAAGCTATCAGACTGCTACAGAAAAACAGAAGCAAAGGAAAAAACAAACGCAGGTGGAAGGAGAAATTCCTATCAGGAAACTGAGCCCATGAAGGTTGTGGATGAAAGCCAGCCACTGGAAGTCCCCAGCCCGACTGCAGACCTCCTGGAACCTAAACACAGGATGCAGATGGGCAGCTAGAATGTAAGAACACTTAACCAGACTGGAAAACGGGCACAAACCACCAAAGAAATGCACAGATACAAACTAGACATAATAGGAATACAAAAGGAAAGATGGACAGGACAAGGAAGAAGAAAATTAACAACACAGTACACAGAAGATACAATAATATGGTCAGGTAAAGAAGATCATCATGAAGGAGGAGTAGCATTGATTATAACAAAAGAAGCATCAAGAGCATTGCTGAAATGGACCCCTATAAATGAGAGATTATTATATGCACGCTTCAACTCAAGATTCACAAAGCTGTCTATTATAGCTTGTTATGCACCAACAGAAGAGGAATTAAAAGAAGATTTTTACAACAGACTCCAAGCAACAGTAGAAACAATACCCAAGCATGATATGCTACTCATCTTGGGCGACCTCAATGCAAAAGTAGGTGAAGGAAATGAAGATAGAAGAAGAATCATGGGAAGAGAAGGAATCGGAGAAATAAATGAAAATGGAGAAAGACTGCAATTCCTGTGAAGAAAACATGATGAATATCGGTGGGACAATTTTCCAGCATAAAAACATCCATAAAGTGACTTGAAGATCTCTAGATAAAACCACAGAAAACCAAATCGATCACATACTAATAAACAATAAGTGGAAACCGTCACTATAAGATGTGCGAGCAAGGAAAGGAGCAGATGTAGGAAGTGATCACAACCTTCTGGTAGCAAAATTAAAACTAAAATTAAGGCAAACCAAAATCGGAGAACACAGAAAGGCACGATTTGATACAGCAAAACTGAAAGACCAGCAAACAAGGAATGAATTATCAATAGTACTTAAGAACTGCTTAAGTGTCCTACAAGACGAAGCAGAAATGTCTGTATTAGAGTTTAATGAAACACTACAAGAAACAGCAAAAGAGGTCCTGGGATATCGGAAATGGAGAAAAGAGGAATGGATAAGCAAGACCAAATGGGAAAAGATAGAGCAAAGAAAGGAAATAAAAAAAATTACTGAGCACCAAATCACAAATGCTAAAAGAACAAGTTTTAAGTAATTATGCACAAAAAGATGAAGAAGTGAACAAATCGTGCCGGCAAGATAAACATCAGTACTATGACAACTTAACAAAAGCAGCTGAGAAAGCAGCATATGCAAATTACATGAAAATCATCTACAAAATCACAAAGCAGATGACAGTAACTTCAGCACAAGATGTGAGAGTGCAATAAGGACATATAAGGGACAACTGGTCGGTGGAGAAAGAAAAAACTGAAAGATGGAGGGAACACATTACTACCCAACTAAACACATGCAGCATAAACAATAGACATACCTGAACCAAAAACGGAACTAAACATCAATACAGGACCAATAACAATAGGTGAAGTAAAGGAGGCAATAAAGAAGCTAAAATTAGACAGGGCACCAGGTGAAGATGAAGTGACTGCTGAGATGTTGAAAGCAGAAGAAACAAAAACACCAAAACAACTCTGCCGGATATTACAACAAATTTGGGATCTAGAAAAAGCTCCAGAGGAGTGGAAAACTGACCTTATAGTAAAATTATCAAAGAAGGGTGACCTCAGAGATTGCGGGAACTGGAGAGGCATTACCCCACTGCCACACACCAGTAAAGTATTTTGCAGAATAATCATCAACAGAATTGTACCAGCACTTGAGGGAAAACTTTGGAAAGAGCAGGCAGGATTTAGGAAAGGAAGATCATGCATCGACCACATATTTGTACTTAGACAAATATTAGAACAGGCAAATGAGTGGCATAGCACAACATATGCATTGTTTATAGATTTTGAGAAAGCCTTTGACAGGTGTCAACAGATATGCACTGTGGAAAATTCAAAGACGGTATGGCCTCCCCCATAAGATGGTGAATTTCATCTCATACGAGGGGTTTCAGTGCAAAGTTATCTATGGAGAACACACCTCCAGCAGCTTTGGGGCACAAACAGTAGTGAAGCAGGGATGTATACTATCTTATCTTAAATCCTTCCCGTGCCGTTAAACGTCACATAAGGCTCGCAAGGTAGTTTGCCAGTTACCCCTGTCTTCGGCGTGTCTTTCAACCTCATGAAGGGATTTTATGCCTATTATTTTGGCCACTCTTAACAATGTCCTCTTTAGAGTTTTGGGTGGTCTGCCTCTTTTTCTTCGGCCTGTTGTGTTCCACTTGATAGTTTGTTCTGGGGTTCTCTGATCATTTCTTCTCAACACGTGACCAACAAATGTCCATCTCCTTTTCCTGATCATCCATGAGACTGGTTGTTGTTCAGTCATCTGTCTTATCTCTGCATTTTTCTTGACTTCACTCCACTTGATGCCGAATATTTTCCTTAGGCATTTGTTTTCAAAAGAGTCTAATTTGTTGTCTGTTTCTTTAGTTGTTTTCCAGCTTTCGCATGCATAAATGAAGGTGGATATTACATTTGAATTGAATAGTCTTAACTTGGTTTTTGTGCTTATAACTTTTGAGTGCCATATGTTCTCAAGATTCTTTAAGATCGATGCTGCTTTTGCAATTCTAATTCTAACTTCCTTTCTGGTGTCACCATCCTGTTCTGTGTAGCCGACAAGGTATGCAAATTGAATTTCTTCTTCAACATCAATCCCTTCTACGTGTATTTTTCCATTTTGATTAAGGGGAAGTTTCATAATTTTTGTTTTGTCCTTGTTAATTTCAAGTCCTATTTTGCTAGCCAGTGAAGATAGGATATCTTTTTTTTCTTGCATGGAATTCACATTGTTACTAATAAGAGTTATGTCATCAGCAAAATCAAGATCTTATAGCTGGGTCCCATGTACCCAATCAATACATGTGCTACATATGCATGTGCAGCATTTTTTTCATTATGAAGTCTGTTGCAATTCCAAAAAGCAAAGGAGATATTATACATCCGTATTTCACGCCTGTTTCAAACTTCTTCTTTTTTGACTGCACAAACATATCCATTGTAGAGGTCCTTAATGATGTTGACAATTTTAGATGGCATTCCTTATAGACTTAAAATTCCCCACAATGAATCTCTGTGTATGCTATCAAATGCCTTTTTAAAGTCTATGAGGTTCACTATTAGTGGTTTCTGCTTTTCAATAAGTTCTTCACGTATTGTTCTTAGAGTAAAGATCTGGTCGAGACAGCTTCTCCTTTTTCGAAATCCTGGTTGTTCTTCTGTCATTGCGGTATCCACTATATCTTTAAGTCTATTCAAAATGACCTTGCAAAACACTTTTGATACAACTAATAGTAAAGTTACTCCTCTCCAACTGTTACAGTCGCTAAGGTTGCCTTTTTTTTTGGTATTTTAACAATGATTCCTTTTTTCCATTTAGAAGGGACCTTTTCTTCTTTCCAAATCTTATTAAACATTATTTGTAGTTGCCTCATGTTGTCACTATTGATAGCTTTTTCATCTTCACCTGCAGCTTTGTTGTTAGCCATTAAATTCACTGCTGTTTCACTTTCATGCAATGTAATTTCATCTAGGTTGATATTTAGTTTTGGGGCTGTTAAGTCGGTTTCAAGGTTTAGCAATTCTTTTGGGTGTGGTCGATTAAGCATTTTTTGGAAGTGTTCAGCCCATCTTTACTTTTGGTTTTTAAAGTAAGATAAAATTCCCGTTTCCATACCATTAAAACATATGAGGGAATACGGTGTTAGGCCCGTATTTTCCATGACTTTCGGCACATGAGAGTATCACATCTGGCCCCTTTACCTTCCCAGATTTCTCTGGTACCCATTTCCGAGGCTGGGTCGACCTCAGGGCCGTATTAGTGGGAAACAAATCCCGCTCAGCTGGGGATTCGAACCCTCGATCAATTGGTTGTTAGACGAGTGGTCTAACCACTACTCTAGCCGGTCCCCGGCTTTTTTGTGGGAGGGGGGTCTTTACTTGATGTTAATAGGGTTTCAGTTTTGCTAAGGATTGGCCTTTCTTTAGATGTAATAGTACCTGTCAGCCTCTTTTGTATGTTATATATAAAGTTTTGCTGTCTCTTGTTTTTGCTGCTTTCTCTGCCTCTTTCGCCATATTGCCTATGTATTCTCTTTTATCCCTTCTAGCTGAACTTTTTACTTTTTGGTCTAGTTCTTTGTATGTTGCTTTCACAAGATCTTTTCCAAGATCTGTTTTTACATTCAACATGTCTAATTTGACTGCTCGTCTTTCATGTATATACTTCCATGTGTGTGTTTACTAATACCCATGCTGTTCTTTTTGTTTTTTTCAGCCCAGCGCTTGCTTTTGCTGTTGTGATTATGGCTGTGCTATATCATCGTCATCATCATCATCATCAGGTGCCGTGCCGACTGGCGTTGGCTATTATGCTTCTCCAGAGTACCCGATCCTTCATGCAGGCCATCAGTTCAGTTGGTGATCTCCTCTCACACCATCCCGTCAGACTGCCCAGTATCATTTCTTTTGGTCTTCCTCTTGATCTTCTTCCTTCTATTTTTCCTGTTGTTATAATATTTTCAATGCGCCCTCTTCTCATTGCATGTCCTATCAAAGTACATTGTCTCTCTCTCTCTCTTATCTTTTTGACAAGGTTTTTTGTCTCTCCAGCTCTTCTCATACATTCTTCATTAGTTATTTTTGCTGTCCAGGGGATTCGCAACATTCTTCTAATAAACCACATTTCTGCTGCTTCCAATGATTTTTATGCAGCTATAAGAATTCCATAATTCATCTATATCTATCTCCTTTACTTCAGTGAGTGTTGTGGAATGATTGGCAAGTTCCTGATTGAAATTACTGTTAGAATTCTCTTCTTGTGACCAATGTGGCTGTTTATCTTTCTGTGCATTGATTTCTTGTGTTGACTTTTCAATTTTAGTTTTATTTTCCCTATACACAGACTGTGATCACTGTTGACATCTACAGCCCTTTATGCCCTTACATCTACCAGAGATGTTCTGTATTGCTTTCTAATACAAAAATGATTTCTCTGGTTTCTAGTTCTATCTTCTGAAGATATCCACATTGTTTTATGTATTTCTTTGTGTGGAAATATTGTGCCTCCAATGACCACGCCCTCTGTTAGATATATTTCAATTAATCTTTTTCCGTTCAGATTTACCATGTCAGTTCCTTCCTTCTCCATTACTTTTTCGACGTCGGTATTATCTTTCCCTACCTTAGCGTTGAAGTCCCCCGTAGTAATTAGGATGTCGTGTTTAGGGACTTTGTTGATGATTTGTTGTAGTTAGTGATAGAAGTCGTCTTTCATCTCATTATCTGTATCATTCGTGGGTACACAACACTGTATTATTGTCATTCTTCTGAGTCTTATGTTGTATCGTGCTCTTATTAAACGACTGTTCACTAGTTCCCATTCTACAAGGCTCTTTGCTGCTACATTTGACATAATTATTCCTACCCCCTCTTGGTGTTTCCAGCCGTCTCTGCCTGAACGTATTATTAACTTACAGTTTTCCGCCGATCTTTCACCTGCTTCTGGCCATCGTATTTCACTGATGCCCAGTACGTCTAGGTGGTATCTCTCCATTTCTCTGACCTGAGTTGTTTTTGTTGGTGCTGCCATCGTTCTTACATTCCAGAATCCAATCTTTGTCACATGTTTGGGGCCGACGAATGTATTCTTTCAGCTCTTCGGAGTTGGCATCCCTGATACTCGGTTGGTTTCTTTGCGAATTTCCATAACGAGTTCTTTTTTCCCCATCTAGAGTCCTCTCTAGATAGGTCCCCGGATAAAGTTGTTAGTCTTATGCCCAAATCCCGATACAGTATGTGTGACAGATCAAGCGGAATTCCGCTGATTTTTGCATGCCGGCGAGACCTTTAAAAACGTATGTGTACTATCGTCAACGTTATTTATCTTGGCAGTAGACTGGCTAATGAAGGAGACAACATCAGACAAATGTAGAGGATTACAATGGACCCTTGACACAGTGCTGGAGGACCTTGACTTTGGTGACGATATTTGTCTAATATCAAGCAGCCATAAAGATATGCAAGATAAAATAAACAAGCTAACTCAGAATGCAAACAGTAAAGGATTAAAGATCAACGCAGGAAAGACAAAGTTAATGAACCAAAATATGAACAACAGAAATGTACTCAGAGTAGATAGCAAGTTAGTGGAGGAGGTCAACGAATTTGTATACCTTGGCAGTAGATTAGTAGAAAATGGAGACAGCATAGAGGACATCAACAGCAGACTTACTAGGGCAAACCAGAGTTTTGCAATGCTACAGACTATATGGAAATCTAAAAAGCTAAGCATGAATACGAAAATCATGATATTTAGGAGTAATGTTCTAATGTTCTTCCACACTATGGAAGTGAATTGTGGAAAATCACCAAAAACCATAGAAAACAGGCTCAGTTCTTTCCAGACTAAATGTTTACGAAGAATTGGAAGAATATTTTGGCTAAACACCATAAGAAATAACATCTTGTTGGCAGAAATGCAGATGAAGCCACTGACAGCAATTACTGAGGAAAGACGCTGGTGATGGCACTTAAGGTTCAGAGAGAGAGAGAGAGAGAGAGAGAAGTTGTCCAGTCAAATGTTTTATTGGTAATTAAGTAGCCCAGTGAAATATTTTATGTGTAATTAAGTTGTCCAGTCTGCACATTTTGCCTCCAAAATCAACACATAAAACTGATCATTTGGCTAGCTCTCAAAGACGCCAGCGTGTCTGCTATGTCAGTGCAAATATCGGTCAGTTATGGCGGAGAAACGGCCTGTATGAGACCGGAGACATGACATTCATAACACAGAAAGAAGCAAACACATATCCAAACATAGCACACTATGTCGTCTATGCAGGGAACATATACAAGAAACAGAAGAGCACATATTCTACGAATGCAGAACTACACCCAGCACAGCACAACAAGTAAACATCTACAAAGTCACATGCTGAATACATTCCTCAAAACACAACCGGATACAGACGCCAAATTACTTGCCCTGCTCGCAGAGTTCGGTTACGTGGTGGGCGTGCAGGAACAAAGATTTTTATTTCTGAGCACTTTGTCCTGTCACGTTCGTAAGTAAAAGTGAAATTACGAATTAATGTAACTCTGACACAGTGTGATGTATGTGTGTGTTTGTGTGTGAGAGGCAGAGAACCATTGTTCTCGTAAGCAAGAAAATTACCAGTTTCAAGTACATGTCCGGTTCGGAGAGAGTGAGAGAAAGCGAGAAGGAGAGAGAAAAAGAGAAAGAGAGTGAGAGGGAGAGAAAGAATGAGAGGGAGAGAAAGAATGAGAGGGAGAGAAAGAATGACAAGGAGAGAAAGAATGAGAGAGAGAAAGAGAGTGAGAGGGAGAGAAAGAATGAGAGAAAGAGAGTGAGAGGGAGAGAAAGAATGAGAGGGAGAGAAAGAATGAGAGAGAGAAAGAGAGTGAGAGGGAGAAAAAGAATGAGAGGGAGAGAAATAATGAGAGAGAGAGAAATAATGAGAGAGAGAGAGAAATAGAATGAGAGGGAGAGAAAGAATGAGAAGGAGAGAAAGAATGAGAGGGAGAGAAAGAATGAGAAACAGAGAAAGAATGAGAGTGAGAAGGAGAGAGAGAAAGAGAGTGATTGATTGATTGATTGATCGTTATTTCAAAAGGGTTAAGAACTGGGCACGCAGGCCCGTCTGACATTCTGCCTTTTATCATACATCTTTCACTCTATTCCAGATTTTCTACAAATATGCAGCACATGTAACAAACATAATAACACTGAAGCTGAGAGACATAAAATAAAATATAACATTTACGTTTCGTTCTTATCCATTCACTTAGTACAGAAGTAACTAAATACATTTATAAATGACTATCTACTAAATAAAAATTTCGGGACTATTCAGAATAAACTATTAACTGTATTCTGTAAGAGCAGTCTAAAATAACTTTTAAGTTTTATGATTCATGGAGGCATGTAGTCGACATCAAATAGATATTGGGAAAGTTTGTAGTTATAGGAAGGAGTATAATTTATATTTTTTTTATACAGGATGGGAGGGTATTCCAAAGATGAGCAGCAGAATAACTAAAGTTTTTCTTGTGAAGATCAAGTCTAGGTTTTGGAAGACATGTATTGTTCAAGCGTTGGTTGCACTTTGGGCTAAATTTAAACAGGTTCCGTAGATAAGGCGGGACATGCCGTGAAAGATTTGGTGTACTAACTTGGCTTTGTTGAAGAGGAACTGTTCTTAAGAGGCAGTATTTTGATACGTTTGTGCTGGTTAGTTGTTTGTGCTTGATCTTTGTCACTAATAAGCTTTACTGCTCGCTTTTGGAGTGAGCAAAGCCTCTTTGTATTTGACACTGAGCAACCATCCCAGACTGTTGAGCAACAATGTGTTTGTATATATGATATGTAGCATGTCTTCCTTGTGTCTTGATCGATGAATTGCTTAATTTTGGCTAACTTGTATACTTTTTGTATGATGAGTTTCATTAGACCTTGCACATGAGAGTTTCAGGTCAGTTGTTGGTCAATAATAAGACCTAGTGTTTTGTGCTCGCTAACGTTTTCTATCTGTGACGTTTCCGTGCTGAGCTGAAGTGTTGTTTTTGTTGCGTTTTGAAGTTTCTGTCTTGTTGTTATGAGCACTGATTTTGTTTTATGTCATTGTTTTTGCTCCATCTAATTAACTTGTATAACTCGACCTGAAGAGTTGATTCTAGATTAATACAATCGTAGTCGCTCGTGTAGATTGTGCAGTCATCGACAAAAAGGTCACAAGAAGAGTGTTTAAGATGAAGTGGAAGATCATTGATATAGATAGCAAAGATGGCCTAGAACAGAACCTTGCGGAATACCATTTTCAACTAAAGCAGAATTTGATAGAGAATTGTTGAAGAATACTACCTTTTGTCTGTCTGAAAGAAATGATGGAATTAATTTTATTAGGTCAGGGTGCAATTTATAAGTCTTTATTTTTCTTATAAGTATATCGTGGTCAGTCATATCAAATTCCGTTTTAAAGATGACACCACATAGTCTGTCGTCATTTATGTTTACTAACCAGTTTTCTGTCATTTTGGTAGGAGCTGTGTGGCAGGAATGATTGGGTCTAAAGCCTGACTGTCTATGAGTAAATTGTTCTCTTGCATGTGTCGTAGAGTTATTTTGTATGTGTTGTTCCAGTGGTTTTGATAATGACGATAATATGGATATTGGTCTATAGTTGGTAAGATTGTTGGATGAGCCAGATTTAAATCGAGGATACACCTTAGCAGTTTTAAAAGCATCGGGAAAATAATATTTTGCAATGCACTGATTGTAAATGTATGTTAGTGTATGTGAGAGAAAGAGAGTGAGAGAGAAACTGAATGAGAGAGAAAGAGAGAGAGAGTGAGTGAGAGAGACTTTGAAAGAAAGTTCTCTGGAGACATGAAATATTTCGGTTCTCTGCCAACTTGCCCACATTGCATATAATACAGTACGTGTTCCCTCTAAGTCAAAATAGCCACACTTTTGGTAGAAATGTAAACCATTGAACTGTAAATGTTAGAAAACAGATAAAGTGATTCTACGTATAAATAACAGAATTTTTTAAAAAAGTGCACGGAGCATGATAACAGCAGGGGACATCACTCACATGAGTTTTCGAAATCACACAATGTAGGGTCGTAACAGATCACTCACTTATTTTGGGACAAACAATCAGAAGAAGAAGAAGAGAAGAAGAAGAAGAGAAGAAGAAGAAGAGAAGAAGAAGAAGGGAAAAAGAAAAGAGAGTGACCACAGTCACGGGCAGACCATTCAGGGAGCTTGCTACCTGAGCGTCACTTGCATCCCCTCCCTCACCAGTGACCTGCTAAAGGACAACTACTTACCTTGTTCTAAGATGTCGGACACCAGAATGTTTGTATTCTTCATATTATTACTCTTCACCAGAATGTTTGTATTCTTCTTATTGTTACTCTTCACCAGAATGTTTGTATTCTTCTTCTTATTACTCTTCAACAGAATGTTTGTATTCTTCTTATTGTTACTCTTCACCAGAATGTTTGTATTCTTCTTACTGTTACTCTTCACCAGAATGTTTGTATTCTTCTTACTATTACTCTTCACCAGAATGTTTGTATTCTTCTTCTTATTACTCTTCACCAGAATGTTTGTATTCTTCTTCTTATTACTCTTCACCAGAATGTTTGTATTCTTTTTATTATTACTCTTCACCAGAATGTTTGTGATCTTATTATTACTGTTCACGTCCCTGCTGTCACTTACTGTTGGATGTATATGCCATGTCGATATTAACCACTCGTGTGTGTCCTCTTTTGCTCAGTTAAGCGCCTGATTACATGTTTTGCTCAGTTAAGCGCCTGTTTACATGTTTTGCTCAGTTAAACGCCTGATTACATGTTTTGCTCAGTTAAGCGCCTGATTACATGTTTTGCTCAGTTAAGCGCCTGAATGGTTACATGTCTGGGTGTTTGGAATCTTATCACCTGAAGCTAAGAGGAGCACGGAGCCATCTCCCCTCCCCCTTATGTGCTGTTGTTAGCTTGCCCTATATATTTCCCGTCTATAAAGATTCAGCCGAGACAACACAACATTATTCTTTGTTAAAGGATGCAAGAGCGCACGTTTAAGAGCGCGTGGGAGAGAATGCATGGAGGCATGTGTATCTGTAGAAGCATGTATGACAGCATGTAGAGGTATGCTGAAGAGTGGTTAAGCTTGCAAAACAACGTGTGAATGCATGTAGGACAAGTGTACAGAGGTATATTTGAAAACATTTGTTTGGATATATATATATGAATGTGTGGAGGTATGTGTTGGAAGGTGTGGGAGGGAATGTGTGTAGGCATATATGAAAATATGTGGAAAAGTGTATATGAACGTGTAGGACCGTGTAAATTAATGCGTGAAGGCATGTATGAGAATGTGTGGAGGCAATATGTGAAAGCATTATGGGAATGTGTGGAGACATGTATGAGAATGTGTGGAGAAAATACGTGAAACCATCATGAGAATGTGTGGAGACATGTATGAGAATGTGTAGGGACACGTAATAAAATGTGTGGAAGTATTATAAGAATATGTGGAAGCATGTATGACAGTGTGTGGAGAAATGTATGAGAAAGTGTGGAGACATGTGAGAGAATATGTGGAAGCATTACGAGAATGCGTGGGAAAATGTATGAGAATGTGCGGAGACATGTATGAGAATGTGTGGAAACATGTATTAGAATGTGTGGAAACTGCATGAGGATGTTGGAGACATGTATGAGAATGTGTGGAGACATGTTTGAGAATGTGTGGAGACATGTTTGAGAATGTGTGGAGACATGTATAGGAATGTATTTAAACGTATGTGAGAATCTTTGAGAAAACTGTCCTGTTCTGTGAAGTAAGATGTGGGGACATACAACACTTATCTTATATCTTATATCCTTCTCGTGCCGTTAAGCGTCACACAGGGCTCGCAAGATAGTTCGCCAATTTTTCCTGTCTTTGGCGAGCCTTTCAACCTCATCAAAGGATTTTATGCCCATTAATCTGGCCTCTCTTAACAATGTCCTCTTCAGAGGTTCACGCGATCTGCCTCTTTTTCTTTGGCCTGTTGTGTTCCACTTGATAGCTTGTTTTGGGATTCTCTGACTGTTTCTTCTCATCACGTGACCATATACACTGGTATATACTGGACAACACATTTTCAGAAAAGTCATGCCCTCCTTATAAAATTAGTCACTTCTTTTATATTTGGCGTACTTCACACGAATATGACAATCATAACGGAAAGTTGGCTAATGTTTTGTACGAGTGTATCACTCCATTCAATACAATGTATTTAATTATATATAAATATAATATTATATATATATATATTAGATTATATATGCTGATGACATAGTATTACTGTCCACAACACAAAAAGGAATGGAAAAACTAATTATGTCAGTCCGTAAGAATAGTGAAGAGCAAATCCTCTATCTTAATGCGAAGAAAACTAAATTGATGACAACTGACAAAACAAAAAAGGGAGCTGAAATATGTATCAATGAGGAAAAAGTGGAAGAAGTGGATAGTTTTGAATATCTTGGATCACTCCTAATTATTAAAGGAGGGAAATAACAATAAGGGAAATTAAAAGGAGGACATCTATCGCTCTTCAGAAAATAAAACAACTAAAGAATCTATGGAGAGGAACAGACAGAACTACAACAATAAGATTTTTAAGGGCATGCATTTTTCCAATCGCAACATATGCCTGTGAGACCTGGACACTTAACAAAACAGCTGAGAAACACATAAATGCCTTTGAATGTAAATTCTACAGAAGAGTTCTTCAAATATCATGGACACAAAAAAGAACAAATATATCCATACTACAAGAACTTAATACTGAAGAAGGCTGGCTTGTAAAGAGTATTAAAGAGAGAAAACTTAAATATTTTGGACACATTAAACAACATGATAATCTAGAGAAGACCGTCTTGAAGGGTACATAATGGGAAAAAGAAAGAGAGGAAGACCAAGGCGAAGATGGCTGAAAGACATCGTTGATGATCTGCAAATGGATGCATCAGCAGCAGGCCATCTTGCTCACAACCGAGAGGCCTACAGGAGTGCTGTAAGGGAGGCAAAGTTCCACAAGGGACACACGAATGAATGAATGAATATATTGACTCCATTTTATAATTATAATTATATAATTACATAACATTCAATGTATTGACCCCCTTGCTCATCGTATTAAATGTACATTAGCCACTTACTAAATATAGCCCTACGTTAGAGTCTAAAGAGTATCGTTGAAACTTCTATGTTCGACATTTCTTTGCCTGCCACTTGTACAACTGCACAGGATCATTTCTAATTAATGTCTAACCAATGCTACAGAGATACCAACCGTAACTTGAGGTACTGAAGACAGTCCAACAGCCGTATAGAGAGTTTCTTTCATGCAGACAGCATGTCCCATTGGAACGAAAGGAGACATCTGAGTTATGCAGCAACACTGTCTTATGGCTCAGTTTGAACGAGTCTATAAAAAGTCGCCATTCTTGTAGGTCGTGTTTAAGTCCAGTGGCATTCATCAAGCCAGTTACACCACAGCAACAAAAAAGGTCATCTTCTTATAGGAAATAATGCTCGAATTTCTAATGACGAGTGCGGAATAAACTCACTCTGACATTTCCCTTAAGAAGATTTCATTGCTGAAGCCTTGATCCCACTACTTCTGTTTTGTCTTTTGATAGTTCCAAGTCGAGAACAAGATCATTCAATTCTTCTGGGTGAACAAGATCATTCAATTCTTCTGGGTGAGAATGTGCAGTGTTGATGACAAACCAGGGCTGACATTTGGATCATCATTAGACTCAGGTGACACTGACCCCCTTGCTCATCGTCTTCTGCATCAGTGAGATATTGATTCGGAGGTTCGGATAGAGGAAGTTCTTGGCTGGTCTGAGAGCTGATGGTATATTTGGACAGATTATTGTCCACTTTTTTTCTCTTCATGATCCCTCTAGAAACAGGTGGTTCCATGCAGAAATACATTTTCATTATTTCTTCGTTTTCTCCAGATCATAGGAAAAGCAAATGGCATCAATACTTTACCACCTTTCGGTCACTTTAGAAGAATTCTAGCTCTCGTACTGCAGCATCGTGGGGCCCAGACCTTGTCTTTGTCGCCAATCTTGTATCCAAAATAAAGCTGGCATGCCTTTTCCGTCAATGGAGTGATAATCATTTTCTGGTTTCTGAAGGTGACACCTCCACAAATATAATATATAGAAGTTACCTGGACTATTAACACGGCTGTGAGGCATGCTACTGCTGTCCTATAATGCAATATGAATTTCTGAAAGTGATGTTTTAGGACTGGATGATGCAGTACAACTTTGGCTGATGCAATATTACACCTGCAATTAAAAGATATTTGCCAGTCATAAACTCAAGCAAACGGTATTGCCTATTTATACCAATGTAAACAATCCAGACTCTCGTAAATGAGAGAGAACCAGCAAATGTCATTGTCATTTCTGTGTTCAGTACATCAAAAGTAATAAAGACTGGCTAGTTTTATTTAATGGGCACATTGTGTGTTGCCCAGAGTTACTAATATATTCTTTTAACTTCCCATTTACTGGACACAGACTTGTGAGACAGTCTTGTACTCGTTCAGAAAGTCTACTTTTGAGACAGAATTTCTAGCACTTGTCCAAGAAATCTGCTTGTGAGACAGAATTTCTTGTATTTATCCAGAAAGTCTGTATGTTTCTATGTGTTGTTTTCTTTTGTTTTTTTTTTTCAATTTCACATTTTCCCCAGCCTCTGTGTTTTATTTTCTGTTGACATTAAACGCGACAACACATTAATGCAAGCATCTGTCACGTGTATCTACCCGTATTTACTCTTGTAGGGGAGGAGGAGGGGAGAGAGAGAGTGGGGGATGAGAGGTTAAAAGAGATCATGAATATAAATTTTGTAAATGCGTGTGCCAGAACTGAACCACGAAATCAAACAAGCAATCTAGAAAAAGTGGAACAAGACCATGAGCTGATTCTGTCGTCCAGTAGCTTGTGTTTTGCCAACCTGCTTGTGTGTGGATGGCTTTTTCGTGCGCCATCCTGCAGCTACTTGTTAGTTTGCATTGCATTTTCTTGTTCGACTTTAGGGCTCTTGCATACACTTTTCAAAATAACCAATACAAGTACTCAAACGAGAGGTGAAAATCCACAACGTAAAGAAAGTATGCTGTAAATGATTCCAGTCTGTGGAAATTGTTTGATAGTATTGTCTTTATATGTTAAATATAAAATGACGTGTCTTTTGAATGAATGGAAAATGCAAAAGTAACTTCATGTTTGAATATGGATGTTCTGAATTTGATGCCTGTATATTTCTCTTCTTCTTCTTAGGTCTCTTCTGTATACACAGCATTCTACTACATTTTGAAACAACTAGTGCTGTTCCCATATTTCGCGCCATAGAACAGTGTATAGAACAGATTGGTGCTTTTCAATATGCAAGGTTGCAAACTTTATTTATCAACCCAGGCTGCCAGGAATCCTACCCTGTACTGTATATTAAATCATCATCTTATGGGTAAATAATCTTCCCTTTAGACTTGAAATTTCTCCCCCAGAGAACCACCCACTTCCTAGTTGAGAATCGCTGGATAATATCTGACAGTTCTCAAATTTATCTGACAGTCTCTTTGTTTAGAGTAACTGATTTGTCTTAATCTGTTTGTTTATTTTTCTTTTTTTTGAGTAAGTGATTTGTCTTGATCTGTCTGTTTAGAATTAGTTATCTCTTTTTGATATGTTTAGCGTCTCATCAGTGATTTCTTTTGAATTCTTTAGCGCGTCATTGGAAAGTTTTCCTGCTGCTGTGAGCAGGTTAGAGGGGAAAGTGTGAAAATATGAAATAACAGCGCTGCCTCTCCTCCCACCCCACCCATTTTTTTCCTTTTCAAAAAATACCCCCTCCCCCAAAAAAAAAATTCTGACGTCAATACAGATAGAAAAGTGATGAAATTATTATTATCATGTTATACCTTGCTGGATGACACAACTCTGAACTCAGCTTCACTGTCTTCTTCAGCCATTCAGTCAGTCAGTCATTCAGTCAGTCAGTCATTTGCATGTCCCTTGCGAAACTTTGCCTCCCTAACAGTTGTTCTGTAGGCCTCTCGGTTGTGAGCAAGATGCCCTGCTGCTGATGCATCCATTTGCAGATCATCAACGATGCCTTGCAGCCATCTTCGTCTTGGTCTTCCTCTCTTTCTTGTTCCTATTATTTATCCTTCCAAGACGACCCTCTCTAAATTCTATAATAACAATGTGTCCAAAATATTTAAGTTTTCTCTGTTTAATCCTCTTTACTAGCCAACCTTCTTCAAAATTAAGTTCTTGTAGTATGGACATATTTGTATTTAGGAATAATTAATATTCAGGAATAGCAGGATCATATTGTATATGAAGTTTTAATTCAAGTTCCCTTTTCTATTGGTTGTGGTACTTTTCTTGTCTCTGCGTGAACTCTCTCTCTCTCTCTCTCTCTCTCTCTCTCTGAACCTTAAGTGCCCAGGGCACATGGGGCTTCCGCAAGGGTTTTCCACAAATGCCTGTCCTTCGCCTTTTTTTGTTTGCTCTTGCCCAGGTGAGCCCTCTATTGCTCAACATCCTTTCTGTTGTTCTTCTCCATGTCTCTTTTGGTCTACCCTTACTTCTGCTCCCCTGTGGTGTCCATCTTAGTGCTATCTTTGGTAGTGAGTTGTCAGTCATTCGGAGCACATGTCCCAACCATCGCCAGCGTCTTTCCTCAATAATTGTTGTCAGTGGTTTCATCTGCATTTCTGCTAATAAGATGTTATTTCTTATGGTGTTTGGCCAAAATATTTTTCTAATTCTTACGTGAACTAAGATTTCTTTTTTTTTCCTTTGTAACCTTCTATGTAACATGTATTTTCCTTTCTTTGTTACTGGATCTTTTCACCTATTCTTTCATGACCTTTTTTTCCCGTGTAAATCGCGAGTTCCCAGACCGTATGTGACTGAGGTCCTTTTTCTTTCCTGGCAGAGAGAGAGAAAGAGTCACGCACACATTTCTGATTTTTTTTTTAATGACCAACATAATTAAATGTTGTCTTTACTTTCAGTTCAAAAGAGATTCCTTACACTTCCGTGTAGGTAAAATTACGAGACAGAGTTTTAAAAAAGTAAATAATTTTTTTTATTTTAGTTTTTTTAACATAAAATGTACAAAAATGATTGAAAACTGTGTACTTGGATGTCAGCATAGTCACCACCACGTTCATTGCAAGTGCGCTATTACTTCATTAATTTCACTAATACACGGATTTCTCGAGAAGAAGAAGTCTTCCGACTGACCTATGCACTGCCTCTTTTATCTCATCGTCCATACTGAACTACTTTCCACCTAGTGGCTCCTTGAGAAGTCAAAACATATGATAATCACGGCGAACGAGGTCAGATAAATATGTAGGATGTGGAGGACACTCAAAACGCAGATCCGTAATTTGCTGAGCTGCTTCACGAGCAGTGTGAGTCCGCGTGGTATCTCGCTGCAACAACACACCGGACCTAAGCAAATAGCGACGTTTTAAACTGAATGAAAGTTTCAAATGCTTCTCAAGTAGATCACGGTTTCCTATGCTGTTGATAATGGTCTTCTGGAAATGTAACGTTCCAGAATTGTGTCAGTGGCTCGTAAGGAACTTGACAGGTTTGGAGAGATCCGTCTCAAGGAGTCTACAATGATTAGAGTTTCAGTGATACCAGGTAGATCTGGTTCAGAATCCTAGTTCCTCTTGACTCTTCCGACCGGTACGGAACTTTGATTTTGGCGAATTTCACTTTGTCTCTGGCTGGAAGTAATGTGTTCAGCATTCGTCTCCAGTGACTGTAAGTCGTAGACATCCATCTCCTTCAGCATCATAACGTCATAAAAGAGTTTCAGAAACATCTTCACAATGTTCTTTGAGATCTTTCACTTGGCAGTTATTCTTTGCGGAGACAAGTCTAGAGCACATCGTGAAGGATTTGCTGTGCAGAGTCATGTACTTCTCAACCACCCCATCAATTGTTACTCACCAGTTTTTTCATATCTTTCGTTCCATTTTAGTGCTAATGTCAGGCGTATTCGCTGTGTGCGGTCAGGTGAAGCGAGCTGCATCAGTCAAATTTGACAACTCGCTTTTAAACTTCCTGTTTCACTCATATACCTGCCGAGACGAAACGCACGTGTCTTCAGTTCGCCTCTTCTGTAGGTTTCGCGCTTTCACTACCCAGTGAACGAGTAACTGCGAGCTGTTCCTCTCTGGTACATGTTTAAGGGGATCGGTCATCTTGTGCTTTCTATGTTTACGTTATTTTTTTTCAAACTGGCCTCCGTGTACATGTATCTAAAGAGGGAGTGCATAACATATCTACTCTACAGCTGTCTACTACTCTATTTAGAATTTTAGATTAAATACTATAACACCGTATCCCGATGTGCAACTAAGGCATGACAGGAACACCTTTACGTTTTACTTTTTACAATTTTTAAGTATGATACTTTGTGAGACGTCACTTTCGCTAAGTAATGACGTTCTTTATATCAAAATAATCCATAACTGTCTTGTAAGATACATTCGTACATAAATAAATGAAGGGAGAGCATTCAAACAAGATGTGTCGCTGATATGACTGGATTCCTTCCCTTAACACGTTGCCGCTGCTAGCATTATTGTAATTGTATTCCCAACATTTAAAGTACTGATGATGGAGCTGGCTTTAGCTTCTGTTCCACATTTGCTGGTGTTAAAGTATGTGCATGCATATGTAACAGAATCCTCTGTTAACAAAATTTGTTTGGCCCCACTCAGTCAACTCACAGACAGTAATGACAAAACCATTTATGAAATACTATCCTAAACTTCTCATAACGACATCACATTTACTTGCATTGTATAGAATTTTTAGCTCCGTGATCTACAACACATGTATATCTGCATGTGCCATTATTAGATCTACTCTTATTGCATTTCTGTTCCATCAACAAAAGATCCTCAGTAATTCCTTGTTGACCGTTCTCTTCACAAACTCTGGCAGGCCTCTCCGTTTCCATACCAACCGCCCTTTCTGTATCTTCTAGCTGTTTCATTCAGTCATATTTCATTTTCCCCCGTTAAATAACAGTTGCAATACTGTTATACATTACACATAGTTTACATTTTTAGTTATGGGTTTTGGAAGAGAATTTTAGTTTACATTTTTAGTTATGGGTTTTGGAAGAGAATTTTATTTCGAAACAGACACTGGAAATATGGTTTTGAATAAAAGTGCATTGATTTTTCAGCACGTCAGTAAGAATAAAATTTATTTCGTGGACTTTATTGTTTCAAAATATGAAGAGCCGTAAATATATTTTTTTTTTTTTTACATTTCATGAGAAAATAGAATTTAGAGAAAAGGGCAATAACTGGAAAATCAACGTGAGGAAGAAGATCTTTCGGCACCTCACGATGATTATTGAAAATATTTGCCTGAAGTTTGTCCATCCGGTAGTGTTTGACTGTATTTTATTCTACGATGAATTTAACGTATGCAGGTCTATGTTTGGTAAAAGATCTTTTCAATAAGAAGTTTTGGTAAAATCATGTCCTCTGTACTCCCAGTACAGAAAATGGCTTCAACAAAGGTTCCTCAGCCAATCTTGTCTTGAGCACAACTCAGACCATGTCTTCTCGCTTTCTTTCGTTATTCCTGCACTGAGCGTTTCTATATTCCTAATAACCCGCCCTTCTTTCTTTTTCCTTGAGGTGTCCAAGTCAAGGCGATATAGGGGTGTCTTATTTTTTTTTCCATTCCTAGTATGTGGCCCAGCCGTATCCATCTTCGTCTTGTGATCTCTTTAATAATGTTCTAAATACCCGTTCATTTTGGTTATTTCCTCGTTTGTCACGCCTTCTTTCCAGTGTATTCTTAGAATTTCCTTTTTTTTCAAATCCTCTCAGTCTGCTTTGGGGTTTCCATTGGTTCTTCAAATACATTTAAAAGGAAAAATAACAATCTACAAAACTATAAAAAGATCAACCGTCATTTATGGATCAGAAACGCGGAGTACAACAAAGAAAGATGAACAATAATTGCAGATCTTTGAGAACAAGATTCTAAGAAGAATCTTTGGACCCATAAAGGATATCAATGGTGGAGAATAGAGAGCTAGAAAGAGCAGTGGCCTGGACAGCTTATTTAAATCCCAGCGAATTATAAATGTCTTGAAACTAAACAGATTACGCTGGTTGTGCCACGTAGAAAGAATTGAGGAAAACAGACAAACGAAAATGATGTCCGTACAAGAGCAAAAGATAGACCAAGACATAGATGGAAAAACAACATAGAAGAGGATATAAAAGAAATTGGTGCCACCAAATGGAGAGAGAAGATTAGGAATAGAAAGGAACGGAGGCGAACTTTATCTGCAACACAGAGCCTTAATGATGTTCCATAAGTAACTGTGCACGAACCCAGTATCATAGTGATATCTTAATGTCTGCAGGTTTCACCACAATAACGTACGCAGGTAGGTGTGGCTGGATACCGCAGTTATTAGTATATCACTACGATACCTGAATCGATACTGAGTTAGTGCAGTTATTTTCCGAACGCACTGTGAGTGTGTGCGTGTGTGAGTATATATATATATATATATGGACTGCGTATTCCTTTTTCTGTACACGTTTTGCAGAATCATAAGCGCAGAACTATAATGTAGCCAAACACATAGATAAGCAAAGTTTCTTCTTCTTATCGAAAGGGTTTTCCTGCTGCAATACTTCTACAAACTAGTAACACTTTCTCGCACAAACACACACACGTTACACCCTCTCCCACACACATACAAGACGAGAACTTAACAAAAACTTCACGCGAGAGACACAGATGGCCAATTTGGCATATGCGAATGCCGTGACTAAGCTAATTTACATTAGCTTTTCTATATATACAGAAACATTTCGTATGTTATCTAAAATATTTAAAATGTTTGCAAGTGATAGAAATTTGCTTAAAGAGATAATTGTGCGGTGGCTCTTCTTCCATATTTAGATTCGAAAATATCACAATTCAGACAAAAACTAAGCAAAACAATTTTTTTTAAATGACGGGAGACTGTCAAATGAGCTTGCAATTCTAAAACGGTCAACCAGCAGTTCAGCAATGAAACGTGTATGCATTAACCAGTTCAGTAACGACGTACATGTGTGCGCGATCTTTATGCATATTGACTATATAAATAATCATCATGTGGGAATTTATAGAGGCTGAAACAGTAGCGTATCCATGGTTTGTGAACCAGGCAAATTCTCCCTGCCCCCCCCCCCATCTCTCTCTCTCTCTCTCTCTCTCTCTCTCTCTCTCTCTCTCTCTCTTCTGTCTTTTTCATGTAGATCATTTATTTAAAGAAAATAAAAATTCCTCCTTTCCTTTACAAATGTAATTAAAATGAAAAGCGCACTAACGCTTGTATTTTTGCCTTATATCTTTTATACTCAATTTCACTTGTTTGTCAATTTGTGATTTATATGTATATTAGATACATTCTTCGATCATTTCAGTGCTTTTGTGTTAAAACATGTAAACAAACGTACATAAGTTAAATATACTGTCAACCGATTATGATAAAATGTAGGTAAATTTGAAAGTTTTAACTCTGAGTGAAAAAAAAACAAACTTAAACATTTGAACACTTCCCAGATCAGCAGCGGAACCATTTATCTTCCTTTCCTTCCTGAAACTGATAGATAAAATGAGCTCTTGGTTTGTTCCGTTTCTATTTTCATTTTGAAGATTGTTATGAACCACAAGCAAGTACCAATACAAAATGATGTTTCAAATAATTATTTAGACCCCTCATTCGCCAAGGACTGACTTTTTCACTCATTGACCGACGGACTGACTGATTAATTGACTCACTCACTTACTCACTCACTCACTCACTGTCCTTAATATCACCTGACCAGCATAAATTTGCACAACGTTGTGTGGTGCGGTGTATGCCAAGCATCATTTTGCTAAGCAGCTTATCCCATGGGTGGCTCTACCGTTGTTGGATTTGCACAGTCAGTCACAGTAACAACTAGGAAACATTTGTCTTGCAAGATCCAGTTTTCTTGTGCCTGCATCATATAATGTCTAGTGTGGTATTAATTTCTTCTTCAAATGATGCTGGGCCTTTGCATAAAATCGTCTTTATATGACTCGGCAAGTTCTTCATATACATGTCGTCGTTGATAGAAAAATCTCATATTGATGACTCACAAATATCTTTATATCTCAGTTTAGGTCTAACATGTGGTCTCCTTCTCTCCGTAAGTTCGCCATAGAAAACTTGCTTGGGAATACGACTGCCATCCATTCTTCTTACATGTCCCAGGCATCTCAGCCCTTCTGATGTTTAGTATTGTCATCACTGATGGGAAGCTTAACTTAACCTTCTGATGTTTAATATTGTCATCACTGATGGGAAGCTTAACTTAACCTTCTGATGTTTAGTATTGTCATCACTGATGGGAAGCTTAACTTAACCTTCTGATGTTTAATATTGTCATCACTGATGGGAAGCTTAACTTAACCTTCTGATGTTTAGTATTGTCATCACTGATGGGAAGCTTAACTTAACCTTCTGATGTTTAGTATTGTCATCACTGATGGGAAGCTTAACTTAACCTTCTGATGTTTAATATTGTCATCACTGATGGGATGCTTAACTGAACCTTCTGATGTTTAATATTGTCATTACTGATGGGATGCTCAACTTAACCTTCTGATGTTTAATATTGTCATTACTGATGGGATGCTTAACTGAACCTTCTGATGTTTAATATTGTCATCACTGATGGGATGCTTAACGTAACCTTCTGATGTTTAATATTGTCATCACTGATGGGAAGCTTAACTTAACCTTCTGATGTTTAGTATTGTCATCACTGATGGGAAGCTTAACTTAACCTTCTGATGTTTAATATTGTCATCAGTGATGGAAAGCTTAATTTAACCTTCTGATGTTTAGTATTGTCATTACTGATGGAAAGCTTATCAAGCTGAAGAACTTCAGAGTTGGATATTTTATCTTGCCATTTGATGTTCATTATTCTGTGAAAACAGCGAAGATGAAAACAAATTGACATGTTTTGTTTTTCCCTCATGCTTGCATGCGATGTCCGAGTTTCAGATCCATATAAGCTCACAGTTCCTTTTCCTTAGTTTGTCAAAAGTTGTAACTGCCTTTCCTATTCGTGTGTTGATTTCTTCATCTAGGAAGAAAGCGGAAGTAAATGTAGATCCGAGATAAGCACGTCCTTTGATTCATGCAGATTCATATTCAATGATTGATGTGATTATGCCTTGTCCAAGAGCCATTGTCTTGTTGATACTTACGGTCAGTGAAGCCAAATGACATTATCTAACCGTTCACTAAATCAGAGTCGGCAGTTGCCTCTCAGTGAGATACATTCACCCATTCATGTGCATGTCCCTTGCGGAACTTTGCCTCCCTAACAGCTCTCCTGTAGGCGTCCGGATGTAAGCAAGATGGGCTGCAGCTGATACATCCATTGTGAGATACAAAGATATGTAACATAAATATCAGTATAAAATATACTACCAGAGTAAAAATAACTTTAAATATACTAATAGAAAAAAAATAATTTCAACGCTTTATAGCTGGAAAATAGACTGTTTCTGATGCTCCAAGAACGAAATAAAAAAAATTGGCACGCATGAACTATTAGGCATATACTTTCTTAACTACCTGGCAAGGCAGAGTGACACTTGTCGTCTGCGCTGACTAGATCTAGGAGTAGCAAGAACTTGTGCGTCGTATTCAAATATTTCCTGAAAAACAACAATCAGTCAAACTGTAACGTCAAATAATCGTATCAGGTAACGTTTTCACATTGATTCTTTAACAAAAAACAGTGAAAGTTATGTGAATAGTTTGTGTTTTAAGACTTCTGCGTCAAAGCAACAAGTGGGTGAAGAAATCAATAGAGAGACCTCGCCTTTCTCTTTTGAAGACCTGAGCTAACGGTGTTTCTTGTCGGCATAGTTTGCAGAGATTTGTATTGAAAACATTGTTGATGATCTTACAGGAAGGTAAGTTAGTTTGTTTTCTTTTTGTGTGTTGATTTATCAACTTCCACTTGATTAAGTGGAAGTAATCGAAGATTACACAGAACTTTAGGCGGGGCTCACTGTACATGTATTTCGTTGCACAAAAATCCATGCTGAAACCATTCCTAAGCTGCAAGTACATTGATTTTTTTTTCTTTATTTAAAAAAATTTTTCACTTTCTCATGTTTTTTCCTTTTCCTTCTACAAATCCAGATTTCTCATTTTCCATCTTTATTTCCATCTTTATTCTGTGTCAAGTTCTTATCATAATAATTCTCAACAGTAGTTTTGTGATAAGCACAAACGGCTTATTTTCTGAAGTCTTCACACTCTTTAGCTCATGGCTTCATTGACAAAGCTTTGAAAGTGGATTTTAATAGTTTGTTAACTATATATACAATGTTATATATGTCATTCAATAATTTTGTTATTATTTTTATACCAAATTCATCATGAACTTCTAATTGTTATGCAGTTATTTTGTAAAATCCTGTCACTTTCTCTCCATATGTTTAATGGCATCTAAGATTTCCTCTTCAGCTATTGCTGATCCATCACAGTTATTTAAATTAGGCATTAGGTCTGATCAGTTTATTAATGTATTCTGTCCACCTCTCTAACAACACTTCAGCTCTGCATGGAAACATCACAGATAGAAAATGTTAGCGAGCATAAAATCCTAGGTCTTATTATTGACCAACATCTGACCTGGAACTCTCATGTGCAGAGTCTAACAAAACTCATCGCACAAAAAGTATACCAGTAAACCAAAATTAAGCACTTCATCGATCAAGACACAAGGAAGACATACTATATATCACATATACAAACACATTTAGACTATTGCTCAGCAATCTTGGATGGTTGTTCAGTGTCAAATACAAAGAGGCTTTGCTCACTCCAAAAGCGAGCAGTAAAACTTATTAGTTACAAATATCGAGCACAAACAATTAACCAGCACAGACATATCAAGATACTGCCTGTTAAGAACAGGTTCCTCTTCAACAAAGCCAAGTTAGTACACCAAATTCTTTCATGGCATGCCCCACCTTATCAATGGAACCTGTTTAAAATTAGCCCAAAGTGCAGCCAGCGCTTAAACAACATATGTCTTCCAAAACCTAGACTTGATCTTTACAAGAAAAGCTTTAGTTATTTGTTGCTCATCTTTGGAATACCCTCCTATCTTGTATAAAAAAATATAAATTATACTCTTTCCTACAACTACAAACTTTCCCAATATCTATTTGATGTCGACTACATGCCTTCAAGAATCATAAAACTTAAAAGTTATTTTAGACTGTTCTTACAGATGCTGAATACAGTTAATTGTTTTTTCTGAATAGTCCTGAAATTTTTGTTTAGTAGATAGTCATTTATACATGTATTTAGTTACTTCTATACTGAGTGAATGGATAATAGCAAAATGTAAATGTTATTTTTTTTTTATGCCTCTCAGCTTCAGTGTTAATTATGTTTATTATATGAACAGCATATTTGTAGAATGTCTGGAATAGAGTGAAAGATGTATGATAAAGGGCAGAATGTCAGATGGGCCTGCGTGCCCAATTCTTAACCCTTTTGAAATAAAGATCAGTCAATCAGTCTACGTCAGCCAGTCAGTCAATCAATCAGTCTACGGTCTTCTCTTTCCTCTTTATCATTTTGTTGTCCTTTGACTTGGGGCAGCATGTGTTGTATCTTGTTTTTCTGTCTGTCAATTCACTTATTTGTTTATGCATACAGTTAGAATCGTTTTGATGATGGTCTTCAGTGTTCCTGCACTGCTCATCTTATTTAGCTTGTTTGCATTTGCTCCTTATCTTTTTGTCAGTTTTGTCATATTTTTCTTTGTCCTTTTAAAAAAAAAATAATGTCTTCTTTTATGCATGACCTGCAGTATTTTTGATGTCATCTATGTCTTTGCTGTTTCTTTTCTCTCATGTATTATTTCTCTTCCAGTCTGACGGAAAGAATGTTGTAGCATTTCCCACTGTTCATCAATACTTTGTATTTTGGCTAATGCATTAGGACTCACCCTAAATAGCGAGTAAACAGAAACAATGGTCATATCACAAAAGAAAAACACAGCAAAATGCAGTGTTAAGGTACAAGGAACAAGCTTGAGACATGTGCATACATTTAAATATCTAGGCACTGGAGTAACTTCAGATGAAAAGTCCACATCTGAAATCAAGAATAGAGTATGCCAAATCAAAACATCAAGTGAGAAAGATCTTTTTTTTTTGTGCAATGCATCTCTATCAATGAACATCAGAAAGAGAGTTTTAAAATGCTACATTGAGTGTATCCTACTCTGTGGAAGTGAGTCGTGGACAGTCAACAAATTAATGAAAAGATCACAGGCAGCAGCAGAGATATGGTTCTTTAGAAGAATGCTAAGAATACCATGAACAGCTAAGATGGCAAACAGAGAATGTCTAACAAAAGCAAATATAGATAGGAATCTAATTAAATCCATAAGAAAATAATAGTCACCAATCACTGGTCATATAATGAGAAGAGGAGGGCTTGAAAACATCATAAAATGGAAGATAAATGGGAAGAAATGCAAGGGAAGACTAAGAGAAAAAATCCTGGACAGTCCTAGTTTGATGGCCTAACAAAACAACAACAAAAAAGTCACCCAGCTGATGGAAAACATCAAGGAATGAGATCTGTGGAGAAGCATGGCCACTAGTGCCTGGAGGCGTCAGATGATGACATTTTTCTCAGGTTGCCTAATCAGCCAGGTCCAGTGTTTTTCTAATGGTCATCCTCTTTCTCTCTGTCCCTCTCTATCTCTCACTCTGTTGTATTTTTATACTGCTTTTCTGTAAATTTTTTAGTTTAGAATGAATGTGAGAATATAATTACATTTATTTCATGTAGTTGCATAAATCAAAGTGTGTGGACAAGAGATAGTTTATTACTTAGTTATGTATTTGATTGCTTCTTCATGCTTATTATGCACATTAACAAATGACTGTGACTGAGTGAAAGCTGTATGATGAAGGGGCAGAATGTTAGATGGGCCTGCATGCCCAATTCTTAATCCTTTGAAAATAAAGTATGTTCTTTCTCTCTCTCTTGCTCTGTCTTTCTCTTCTTCCTTTCAATTTTTCCAGCGACTGTCCAGCTCTGTTCTCTTTCTTACTGGCGTGTACAAAGAGTGTTTATTGTCTTTCCTTATGGTTTTAGTTTTTGGATTCTTCCACTTCTGAGAAATCTGTTTTATTTGTATTCTGCCTGTCTGTGATGTATGAGATCAGCATGATGAAATAAAAGAATGTGGAAATGAAAGTGATGTATATGTTTTGTCACAGATTTATAACTAGAGTAATATATGAAAATGTTTGCACAAGATTGACCTATTTAAATAAAAACTAAATCAAGAACATCCTAAGTTTATCACTGAAACAAGTGACAAACTTATTAGTAGCTCATCAGAATTAGTATCATATCCAGTTGTTTCACTCTGTCTAAAGCATTTGTGTAGTCAGTAAACCACAAGGATAAATTTTCCTTTACTTCTATAAGTCATTCTGTTATTGTTCTTAATATAAAAATTGCTTCACTTGTGCTTTTTCCTTCAACAAAACCACATTGTTCTTCTCCCATTTCTGTCTTTATTTTATTGTCTCCTCAAATTAATGATCAGTGGTGTAACATATTAAACTTATTGTGTGAGATATATCAGAGAGCAGCATTCTTTCACAAAGGAGACACTGACACAGATAAATAGATTCATTTTCCTCAGAAGAAGTGTACTTATTGCAAGTGCACAAGTGAAATCAAATCATGAATAGGAAAGGCAAAAAAAAGCAGATTTTTATGTCATGAAGAAGATGCTAACAAATAAGATGTCCTTAAAAGTGAGGAAAAGTGTATTACAGTACTATATAGAATCAGTATTGCAACATATGCCTGTGAGACCTGGACACTTAACAAAACAGCTGAGAAATGCATAAATCCCTTTGAATGTAAATGCTACAGAAGAGTTCTTCAAATATCATGGACACAAAAAAAAGAACAAATATATCTATACTACAGGAATATTGAAGAAGGCTGGCTAGTAAAGAGGATGAAAGAGAGAAAACTGAAATATTTTGGACACATTAAACGTCATGATAATCTAGAGAATTTGTGTGAGGAAAAGATTTCTTGGAAGGGTACATAATGGGAAAAAGAAAGAGAGGAAGACCAAGGCGAAGATGGCTACAGGACGTTGATGATCTGCAAATGGATTGGATGCATCAGCAGCAGGCCATCTTGCTCACAACCGAGAGGCCTACAGGAGTGCTGTTTGGGAGGCAAAGTTCCGCAAGGGACATGCAAATGAATGAATGAATGAATTGCTGTATGGTTGTGAAATTTGAATACTTAATAAGAAGAAGACAAAGTAATGGAAGCAATAGAGAAGTGGTTTTGGAGAAAGAAGCACCAAATGTCCTGGACAGCAAGAAAAGCAAATGAAGAGGTCCTCACACAAGTTTCAGAACAATGAAAACAGAATTCTAAGACAAAGAGAGTAAAAATTTCTTGGACATATCAGAGAAACAGACATTATAGAACTTTATAATAATTGGGAAATCCAAGGGAAAAAGGAGACGGAGGCGAGGAGAAATATTTCAGTGGACTGAGCAAATAGTGTGGAAGAAAAGAAGAATCGAAATTGATTGGAAACACCAAGGATCTTACAGGAAAGAGAAGCATGAACACCTGTGCTATCCAGCATGGCACATAATAATTTAATAAGTTTGGTATCCACAGAGAAAAAGATCATGTTTTCATATCTTCTCATGTATGATATAAGCAGAGAAGTGGAACAGATGTCTGTCATATAGTGGACCACTATAGTTTAAAAACTTAGTGCTAACTTACATAGTAGATTAAATTGTCTGTTTATAAATGTTTACTTTGCACTCAGTGAAGATGAAATCATAACAATCCATAGAATAAATAAGAAAAATTTAGTCAGAGGAGAAAATATTCAAGAATTATTCCTAACATTGCTGTGTTTAAACTTCTTCTGCCCTTATGAGATGATTTAGAGGGCTAAAGAGACAGAAAGAAATGCCAGAAGCATTTGTGAACAATTTGTAACTGATTTATTACTAGTAACTAACTCTCTTTTCTGTCTGTTCCTCAAAATTTCTGTTACACAAGCTGTTTATCATGTTGGTGCCAATTGTTTGCCTTATATAACAGTTGTGAGAAAACATGTATTCTCTGTGTATTGTGGAGTGTGTGATAGAGTGAATGTCGCTGTGGTTATAGAGCAAAAGGTCATTGTCTAGCGTGAAGCATGGACATTTGAAAAGAGGAGACAATGAGTACATGGTGAGACAAGCAGTAGTGATATTTAGAATTTACAATTGTGCAGCATACTGATATAGTTTTATACTTTGTCTCCAGAATATGTAGCATCATGGGGGATGGGGGATGTGGTGAAAGTGTTTGCTTGTAGTGCACAGTGTCAGGCCCCCCCCCCCCAAAAAAAAAAAAAATTCATTCTGTTACCATTTCTTATTTTTAAAAAGAGAAGACCATACAAGAAGACCTTGTATGTAGAACATACTTTATTTTGCATTTTATTTTCATTTATTTAGATGTTTTAGCACTGTATATGCTTGCATACTACAGTGTAAGATTTATGTATGTACATGAACAGTTAATTAACCAAAGTAAACTTTAATTTTCTCTACATATGGTTACTTATGATAGAGTATTGTAAAGTGAACCCTTGTCTGACTTATCTTTTACAAAGGATAGAAATGGAAAGTTCTGAGGGCAGTTCAAGTGTATCAGGTAAGGTTTATGGGCCAGTTACCACAAATATACATTCTTGGGAAAGGAGATTTTAGTTCCAGCAAAGTTTTTATGTTTCGAGAGACAGATTTGACTGAATCTAATTGAACTTCACAAGACACCAGCTCAGACTTTCATTAATTACATGCTTTCTCTCTGTAAGTTTCACTGCTTTAAACATGACAGACTAAAGCAGGGTTACGTCAGTTTTCCCACTTTTAAGCTTTCATTGCTCGTGAAAGCTTGCTTTAAATGTCGTTCAGAAGAGATTCCGCTTATGGTATTCAGCAGCTTTTTTTTTGTGGGTGAATAGCAGGTGTCTAACATTACCTGAATGAGACTTGAGTGTGCTCCAAATATAGCAGTTCTCAAGACAAACTTGGACTTCCGTTGCTGTGTGTAGAATTAAATATCAGGAGAATGAAGAATGACATAAAGAAAATTTCGCTAAAGTTTTCCTGTCCTCGCATACAATATCCCAGCATTTACTCCTCTATTTTATCTCTCTGAAAGTGTTCAGGTCGTCCATAAGTAGGTTTTCGTGTCTCCTCTTTGGGGGGGGGGGGTGGGATAGAAGACATTGTCCGGTGATCATAGCTGCAAAAGACAGCCTCTTTGCAGTTCAGTGTAGATAAAACATTAGGACAATCTCAGGACCAGACCAGGTATTATTTAGCACTGGTGAGAATCTTTTACGTTAGCAGCAAGTAGTATCTTGGGTCAAACAACTCACATCTTTATTGAATGGTTACTAACCTAACAATTTCACTTTTTTTTTCTAGTTTTCCAATCGCCATATCTATATAAATAGTCGATCCTGCCGTGAATGGGGGTTTTCTTTGGCATTAAAATTCAAAATATTCGCTACATTTGCCTCTGTGACAACCTTTCTACGTTTTTCTCTTTGGTTAAATTGTGTAAGAAAAAGGAGTATACAGTCCGCACATCGTTACTTGGTTAATTGTGTTTACTTTTTTCATGTGTATCTACCTCCCTGTTACCTAGATCTAACGTGTCGTAACCGCCGGCAAATCCACCTTGCTCAGGTAAAGAGTTTACTAAATTCTTGACTTGAATAAATGAACCATTTTTGCCTGACTGTGTTATATTAGCCCCCGTCTTTTGTCAGGGAGATTTTAATTTTCACGCAATCCCGCAGCCTGCTCTGTGTGAGGACAGCAAAGCGCTGGTTGTGACCAACGTTTTCATAAAATGTCTCTTGGCTGCAGGTTTGACGGTAAAACATTTACCTTCAACAAGTCAACAAAAAGTTTATCGGAGCTCGTCTCTTATGCTTTTGTCAACGACCACTCATGCAAGTCACCTGCTTTTTCTTGTATTCTGTCACACTAAACCGGAGACTCATTTAGGTCGTAAAAGTGCACATGTTACATGTTCATATATTCATTTCATATCTCTGTATGTTTTTTAAAAAATATCCCTTCTGGTGTAAACTTTATATAATACAGGTATATATGATATGTAGACTGGGCATTTAAAAGCCAATGCACAAAGTACACAGACAGTGGCAGAAAAGAGGAGCAACATTATGCATACAGTACTTGACAGCGTGACCGTTATTTGAAAGTAGGATGAAAAGAAACTTTGAGATCAGGCTTCATGCTGGTAGTTTGCTTGGCTAGATGTCATTAGTTTCTAATCGTTTATGACAAGGGGAGGTAAGTTATGGGACCAGCTTCCGGTGTAAACATGTTTTACTTGAATCAAATGTCCCGTCCTTTAAAGAGGCAACGATCACTGTTTCATTGTTTGTAAGGGTGACTAAAACTGAACAAAGGCAACTTGTACAGACATTCTCCTGTACGTGATTTGATACCCAGGTGGTTTTGTAATAAAACGACAAAGCGCAGGAGTGGGCATGATGGCAGCAAACTGCCTTCGCATGTGAATAAAGTAGGATCTTGGTATTATCAGCACGTCTGTACATTTGTTTACCACTTGTGTTAGGGGACTGCGTCTGAACTTGGAGAGTGCCTGCCTGCAAAAGTGAGGTATATTGAAGTATAATGTTTTATTGGGATGGTGGGGGGGGGGACTTTTTTCATGTCAAAATCAGTCTTTGATGTATGGAACCACTCAGAGAGAAGGGAAAAAGATCAGTGCAGTGTGACCACAGTTGAGTGACACTTTTAGATGATTTGATTCATAAGTCCCACCGGAATGTTCTAATTCTTTGATGATTCCTTTGCCAGGCAAGTTTTTATTTGGGGCATGGTAAAAGCGAGTGGATGAATTAGATTTTCAGGAAGCAGCTTTGTCAGATGCATGGTGATCATAAGAAACACAGCAGGCTGGAGATATATGTTAGCCAATATTCTCGGGGAGGATATCACAAGATGATGATGAGTAGCTCAGGCATGATTTACTTTTATTAGGTTAGTAAATATTCACATTAAGGAGCCTTGTATTGATTCTGTGCACAATGTGTCCTGGCGTGTTCAGTTGTCTTTAAATCCACGTTTAACCAGCCTTGTCAGAGATAACGCTTTCCTTTTACCGGCTAGGTAAAAATAAGCCTGGAAGGGTGTCTAGATAGGTATGTGTAAGGAGACAGCAGACTCGGTACGTTGGGGGGAATGGGTGGCGTAGAAGCCGGTGTTACGCAAGGTTTATGTGAAAAGAAAGGAATGGAGAAGTGGCTGTGTGTGGGATTACTTCATGTAAGGGCGCTAGTACACATTTTTGCCTTTCCTTGCCTCGGTCAACTCGTGAAGCTATTTTTATCATTTGAAAACAACGGGTCACTGCTGATCATGCAGCAAGTACCTGTGCTGACTTGTCATCTGGGAATGCATTTAGCCAATCAGTAATATATATATATATATATATATATTTCATTAATGAACAGGTAAGCGCTTTAAGTGAGTGCAAATAGAAGTAGAGCTACGGAGGATGCTATAGGAGGAATTAATATTTCGGTTGTATTTGGTTTGCGGATAGCAGGGAGGCATTTCGTTTATTAGAGGATTTGAAAAAAAAAGTGGACGTTTTTTAAAATTTCATGAAATCCCGGAAGAGTAAATTATTTATCGGACTGTAGAACTGTGGATAGGTCCCGGGTAAAGGGGAGGGAGCCTAATGGAGATAAAATGGGGTTTTCACCTTAAGAAATTGTGCCCGAAGAAGGCATTCTGCGAAAATAATGATTGTTTGTTGCATTATTCCCACTTTTTTTTCCCCCAGTTCTCATCTGATCATCATACGCTATACTATGCATCTTATATCCTTCCCGTGCCGTTAAACGTCACATAGATATTATGCTGCCTCATACAAATATATTTCCTATATAGAATGTTCATCTTTATCATCCTTTACAAGAGGCACAGTTAAAATGAATCACTGTTGGCTACAGTAAGCGGTGTAGCTATGGATGTCTGTTTAATTCAGAGCTTATGTATAACATTGATGTCTCCAGGTATTAGTTGTACAAAGATTTGCACAGTCCCTAAGGCTGACGCAACTTGGGCAACTCTTCGTGTGCGTGTGTGTGTGCATGAAGACCTATCCCCCTTTTTTTCCCTTCGGTGGACATTCTATACTGAGCCTACATAGTTAAGCTTCTATTTGCTTACGTTACACATAAGCTGCCACAGATAACACTGTGTGGGCAACGATGCTGTGACATTATTTTTTAGAATGCGAATACCCTTAATCTATATCGCTATGCACGCTTCTCCCCATGTAGTGACGCAGTTTTGTTTTTTATTTACAGGTGTTTTGTTTGGATAGATATAGCTGTAGCTTATCTGCTCGAGTGCCTGCGCGTATTTTGTATGTATAACATTTGCCGGGTAGTTGCTGGAGTAATTTCCTTTTAACCTTGTCAACTGCCGTTGTAAGATAGGAAGGTCATGGGAGAGAGAAGAGCAGCCAGTACACGGATATACTGTTTTTATCATGCTTGGGCTTTCTAGAACAGTCTTACGATACAATTTGATGGAGTTTGGTTTGTGTACAACGTTCATAGGAGAAACATGTGAATATACGTCAGAGTACCAAGTTGCAAGAAGACAAACAGGCAGAGATAATGTCTGTATTCCTGATATCACCAGCCCCCCTCCCCCAGGGCAAGCATTTCGGCCAAAGAGATGAGGGAAACAAGACCAAGAGGTAGATCAAGACAGAAATGGAAAGACAACATAGAAGAGGATATAAAAGAAATTGGCGTCACCAACTGGAGACAGAAGATAAGAATAGAGAGGAATAGAGGCGAACTTTATCTGAAACAGTGAGCCTTATGGCTAGGAAAGCTAAAGAAGAATGAGCTTATAGAATTGAGTGCATAAAATACACAGATATAGCCAATAACTGGTTTATGTGTTTACTTTCTCCTGGCAAAATTTTCAAGGTCCGGTTGGTTTAATTGTTTGTCTGTATTTTAAAGACAGGTCTTATAATTTTTTATTGTCATTCTCCTGTGACCAGGATGTTACTGTGTGTTTGGTGAAATCACGCAGCGGCGAAAGCATGTCCCCCCATGAATATATTCAATTCTTTTTATTGAAATCTCACGAAGTTTTCTCGACAGTTGAGTCCGTGCCGCCTCCTCGTCTGCTTATACATCTCTGTACACTAGTTTGTCCATGCATGACATCACTAATAAAAAATAGACGCTGAAAAACTGTCTGTTCATTGTATCCCATATTGTTTATTTTCAGCATTCTTTCAGGCTCTCATTATCAGTGTTAGTGAAACGCGTGGCATGCATATAGGTAACTTCTGTTGGAATCAGTTAGTGATATATGTTTCGTCTGATGTCCACTTCAGGAGCTAGAATTATGCAGGAATGTATTTATATATGCGCGCGTGTTCGTACATACACAAATTCAATCGTCATGTGGGAAGATCATTTCATTATTGTAGTGGCTTATAAATGAGACCTGGAAATGTTGCATAATTTTAGCAAATGTGACTTGTTTTATCAGTCAGCAGTCCTAGCTGCACTTGCACTTTAGTCTCACCAATCATCCAGTGATTGTCATCAATCAGCCAGCTCGTTACACAGAGCACTGATTCTAAAATCTGTTAAACACTCCACTGTGGTGGTGGTGTATATGTGTGTGTGTGTGTGTGTGTGTGTGTGAGAGAGAGAGAGAGAGAGAGAGAGAGAACTGGAGTGTAGACACATGTCTCATTGTTGGATTGTTTTGACGGGATTGCCACTGACAACAAGCACAAAGACAAACCTAACGCCACCGGAACTAATCCACCGTCTCATCTGAACCTTTCTCTCACCCGGACTTTAGTCTGCCTACGTGTTTCTAAAATTTCGTTAGGCTTCTGTTTGTGAAGTATATGAGCGGCTTTTTGAGAAATTTCAACCAAGATTTCTCATCCTGGTATATGTGAAGGGCTTCAACACTGTCACTAACCAGTAAACATCCTTGTGGATATATATATGTATATGCGAGGGCCGTTCAGAAAGCAATGCACCACATCGTTTTTCTCAGGAGCTGTATATTAAAAAAAGCATGAAGTTTATACACAGTATACGTGGATATGTCATGTAAACATCGGTATTATTCAGCATAATCCCCATCAACTTGTACGGCTTTACGCCAGATTTTCTCTTGATTATGTAGCCATTTTTTTTTTTCGCAGCATGAATCACTCCTTCGTCATCTTCAAATCTTACCTCTCGGAGCGCATCTTTAAGTGGACCAAACAGATGGAAATCAGAGGGTGCCAAATCGGGACTATAAGGTGGATGGGGTAGTACAGTCCAACCCAATTTGGTGATTGCTTCCCGTGTTACCAGACTTGTGTGAAGGCGCGCATTGTCGTAAAGGAGAAGCAGGTCTGCTGGATTCTTGTGCTGCCAAACTCTGCGAAAACGTTGAGTTTTTTTCAGTGTCTTAATGTAAGCTTGCGAATTGATTGCCTCTCCTCTTGGCCTAACATCCACAAGAATCACACCTTCAATGTCCCAAAAGACAGTGATCATGACCTTTCCATATGAAGGAGTTGTCTTGAATTTCTTTCTTCGTGGTGATTGCGGATGATGTCACACCATTGACTGTCTTTTTGTCTCAGGTTCAAAATGATGTGCCCAGGTTTCGTCATCTGTTACGATCTTAGCCAAAAAGTTCTCTCCCTCAGCATTGAAATACTCCAACAATTCAGAAGAAATTGCTTTCCTGTGCATTTGATAGTCATTTGTGAGACTTCGAGGAACCCATCTTGCTCAAACCTTAGAAAATCCAAGAGTTTTATAACTGCATTTGCGATTCCATTGCTAACTAACAGCTTTAAGGCCAGTTGTTGAAGCCTATCAGTAAGAATAATGCTCACAGAGCATTTCAATATTTCTTCCTTGGTGGCTGTGGCAGGACGTCCGCAGCTAGGCCAATCATACAATTCCTTATCTCCACTTATTGATTTTTTGATTCTCTGAACCCAGTGACTGTAGACTGCAGAACTTCCATACACATCACAGACGCTTGTGAATGTTCACATGTTTCCTTCCCTGCAACGATAAATTCTATCACAGTTCGCAGTTGATACCGCAAATTGCTAACGCTCTCCATTTCAACGGTTAGGGCAGCCATATTCTTTGGCCGGTTACGGTGCAGTTTGGTTCACACAAATCGGCACATGCCATATTTAAAGTGTGAAAAATTTCATGCTTCTATCTTCATTAACAGCTGAAAAAAAAAACAAAACGATATGGTGCATTACTTTCTGAACGCCCCTCGCGTGTGTGTATAAATAACATACAGATCATCTCATCAGAGTAGGACAGAGCTGAGATGGTAATCACTACAGAAGATAAGCAACTGCAGTGCTTAGAACAACACAGTGAGTGATTGCGTGTGTGTGAATGAATGCATGAATAATCTTTATTTTTCAAGGGTAAAGAATTGGGCACGCAGGCCCGTCTTACATTCTGCCCTTCATGACTCCATCTTTCATTCTTCCCACACACTTGATTTAGTACAAAAATACAAATTAAATTAGGAAAAACATATCAGAAGAGTGTAAGATTTAACTACTACATTCAAGGTAAAAGAGAAGAAGTAATTAACCTAATAAAATAGCACTCACGCACACATACACACGCAGACATATACATAAATAAAAATACATTGTAAATACAGATCTTCTAACATATGTTTTTTTTTAACAAACATTAAAATCATTTCTAACAATATCAAACAAGTTGCTTTTCTAACTATGTCATTGAAGTACTTGATGGTTTACGAGCCATGTGTTGAGAGAGTGCTGGTTATTTTATGGAGGCATATAATTACAAGCAAGCAAGTAATGAAACAGGTTTGAGTTAAAGGATGAAGTATTACCAATGGATTTTAAATTGTAGGGGAGGGTGTTCCAGAGCTGTACTGCAGAGTATGCAAGGCTTTTCTTGTACAGATCAATCTTGGGTTTAGGAAGAAGACAGTTTTTTAAACGCTGGCTACGTAAACAGTGACCACAAGTAAGGCGGAGCATTGTGCGACAGAATTCTGTGAACAAACTTAACTTTGTTAAAAATGATTCTATTTTTGAGGGATAGAATTTTGAGTTGTTTGTGTTGATCTACAGTCTGTACTGGGTGTTTGTCACAAATAAGATTTAATGCTCGCTTGTGAAGTGAGTGGAGCCTTTTTATGTTTGAGACTGAGCATCCATCCCAGATTGTGGAACAGTAATCTAAGTGTGTTTGTATGTGTGATATGTAGTCTTGTGTCTTTGTCGATAAAGTGTTTAATTTTGGCTAATTGGTAAACTTTCTGTGCAGTCAAATTTATTAGGTTATGTACGTGAGAATTCCAAGTTAAATGCTGATCAGTGATGAGAGAGAGAGAGAGAGAGAGAGAGAGAGAGAGAGAGAGAGAGAGAGAGAGAGAGAGAGAATTTGGAGTTTATAAAAGACAGACATATTTGAGTTTTATAAAACGCACAGTACTTTTATAATAATACTCTTTCTTTTTTTTTAAGGAGCTTAGTAGAACAAACCAAACAAGGGGAAAAATCCCTATATCTGATTTGAAGCAGAGAATAATAAACCCGCAAACTGTGAGGGAAAAAGAATAGCAATAATGAATTAGAGTTTATTGGAGATCTACCTGCTGCAGATATGGAAGACAAGACGGCATCCTTATCTCTCACTTTCAGATAAATAAGAGAGAGGAAGATCCGGGGAGGTTGCTTCAGATAAGAACTGGAAAAGAAACCCAGAAGATTTGAAAGATCTAGAGTAAACTGAGATGGCCGACACAGGATAGGTAGGATTGGATTAAGTTTGTCCGTTCTTTACATTCTTTAAATTCTCCAGAAAAAGTTGAGGAGAAAGAAGGAGGGATGCAGTGCAAATATCCCAATCTTCGTTGTCATTAGAACAGAATCTTGGTGACTTGCTTTCTGAGAAAACGTTTTATGCGACTGGTTTCAACGTGACTGATATGTTTAAAGAACTTCAAACGAATATCCTTTAGTTTTTAATCATTTATCTTGAAATTTATTTATTTATGTCTTTTTTTTTTGACATTTTTTCCCGCTCTTGACAGTGGTTATATACGGAAAGCCGTACTTTCCTTCAAGTTAGTTAGTCATTACCGGTAAAAGTGACATAGCTGATCTTATCAGTAGATAATAGGTAACCTTTTCTCTAGATACATAGGATACACCAGTGGCCCGATTACTGATCTGTTCTCTTCGTTTTAAAAAAATGTGTTTGACGCAAACAAAATGTGCTGCCGCTGACAAGTGGCGTAGCTGAGCTGCAGATACAAGATTGGCTGGTCAGAGCACGTCAGTTCTATCTATTCAGCTGAGTTTTCCGTGCGCGGTTTCAGTAGCGGAGTTAACATTTGTAGTAATTGCCTGATCGAATTTCGCCTTTCTTAGTTGCGGATTTGCGTTAAGAAGTCCTATGGCTGTGTTTCTGTAAAACAGCGAGGTGACAGGTTTGTCAATACACTGGTATAACTAGAATAATTAGTGTATAACTATACAACTATACACGAGGCACTGCAGTAGAGCTGTGATACCAAAATATATAAACTAGGAAAAAAGTAGGGACAGCTTTGGTCAGGGCTGACGAGAGGTTTACAAAGCTGGTTATAGAGGGGTTTAAATGGAGTTATATCAAGAGAGTTTAGAGAGGGTTACAGAGGTAGTTACAGAGGGATTTACAGGGAGTTACATCAAGAAAGTAGAGGTAGTTATACAGGGGTTTACAGGGAGTTATATCAAGAGAGTTTAGAGAGGTAGTCATAGTGAAGTTTACGGAGGTAATTATATCATAGAGAGGTTTGCAGGGGTAGTTATATCATAATGAGGTTTACAGAGGTAGTTATGTCATAGAGAAGTTTATAGAGGTATATCAGGGGAGAGTTATATCATAGGGAAGTTTACAGATGTAGTTATATCATAGAGAGGTTTATAGAGATGGCTATGTCATTGAGAGGTTTACAGAGGTAGCTATGTCATATAGAGGTTTACGGAGGTGGTTATATCATGTGTTAAAACAAAATGTAAACATCAATGGTAGTGTTGCTCCTGGTGCCATTGTATTTTTCATAAGTTTTTTTTTTCCCTCATTTTCAAAGTTTGACATAAACCTCAAGGGTTGTTTCAGTGTTAATTGCTTCATCATGTGGTGATAGTCCTTTTAAATCACATTACAGATTGGAAGTGATAGTTCACTTAAATCACATTACAGAATGGATTTCCTTTTTAATATCATTGAAACCAAACTGAAAAGAGTTTTAAATTTACCTGTAACAGTTTTTTTTAAATAAGTTTTTCATGTTTTATATGTTTTAAATGTTATTTAGAATATTTACATGCCAGGAGTGGTCATAATATGCTGTGATAGTAGCAATCCTGCCTACGCTTTCTAGCCGTCATATAACGCTAAGATTATAATAATACATTTATAAATGTGACACCACATGCAGATAACAGCGCTGGCTGGAAAAGGTATAGAGTGGCATTAGTGTGAACTTTGACCATTGGTTTGTAATAAACACTAGTGTTATGTTGCCAGGCTTTAGAGAAGGAGTGAAATAACGTGGATTTCTGCAGATATGCCGTGGAAAAACATTCATAAAGTATGACTTAATCTTACTAAAGTTATTATAGGTCAAGTGTTTTAACCAGTGATCACATTAACCAGTAAGTGCCGATAAATTACTGATTGTGGTTTGTTGGTTACTGTAACTGGTTATATATTATCAAAAACCTAGCAAAAAATCAGCCAGCGAAATTGGTTGGAGGATAACTAGGCCAGTAGGCTGATGGTGTTCGGTCTATATGGGGGAGAATGGGCCAGGTTTGACTTTAGCATGTGAGCATTTTTTAAAGATTAAATCTCGTTGCAAATAAGATAAGAAAAACAGTTCATATGAACATTTAATTCCCGCGAATGTTTTTGTAGCGTGCTTAATTTTACATGACACAAAAGTATAAAGTACTGAATGTTGTATTATGAAAACTAGTATTCTGGAAAGTATTTCAAGTCAGATGAAAGACAGGTATAATTTTACCGGTTTCCAAAAATTCTAGCGCAATCGCTGGTGTCCACTCTTTCACTATTCTCACTATTTGTGTCATGTCTGCATCATCACAAGTTGTCACACTTAGCTGGAGGGAGAATGGGCTGTGTTAGTCATTATTTATGTTTGACACATCAAGGTTTGAACATTCTAAGATTCTTTATTCATGTTAAGGCTTCATGTTTTCTTGTAATCTATTTTGGTTTACCTGATTCTTTCTGCAAGCTATCTTATTTTAAGCATCAAATTGCTGTTTTTCAGATTTACATTAAGTTTCTTGACATCATTGGGAAGAGTGTGAGAACTTGTCTTCAGAGATAAATATAGAAAATCTTCAGTTTGATAAGCTGTTGACAAGAGACCTGATAGTGATCATAAAGCTGAGGCCCCACTTTTATCAGAGCAGAGCAGAAAGCACTCTGCCTACAAATATTTCGAGCAACAAGTCTTCACTTGAACTGCAAAAATTCCATCCCCAACTACCGACACTGTGGACAGCACCCAGCTGGGTGTCCCACCTGCCAAAATTAAAATGGACAAGACATATCATGCTGACAAGATAGACAAGGTATCCAACAATTCTGACCTGTCAGATGACAGCGGAATGGTAGACTGGACAGATCCCAAGGTAAAACACACTGTACTTGAGCACTAGATCTTGTCCCTGTTTTGTTTTCTTTCTAGAGTGTTGGGATAGTTTCTTGTCCTACATATTTTACTACTTTAAACTATTGTTATATGTATATTTTTTTTCATTACTTCTTATTTTTTTGCCTTGGTTTTTATTTTTGTCATATTGTTGCTTATAATATAATATAATATAATATAATAATACTCTATATAATAAGTTATAATTTCATTATAGTAAAATATAAAATCATTATAATAATCTTTAATTCTGTGACTTTTAGTCGAAACTGTAAAGTAAATCAGAAATAATTGAAAATTTTATGAAAGTCTGTTGGAATCTTTATCCTTTTAAGCAGTTAGAAACACTCATAGGTGGTGTTGCTGTACGCCTTTGCTAGCAGCTCACTTATAAACTTGTCAAAATGTGATCAGCATTGCTCAGTATATAGCATTGCACCTAAATGTGAAAAGTTCACAGAATATTGTAAACACTTTATATCCAGTATCATACTTCACTCAGTGTTACAGAATTGTGCACATTCTGTCTGTATGAACAACCACTTACTTCATTATAAAAAAAACCACGTAAGTGACAAATATTGATACTTTGCAAGCACTAGAACACTGGTGAATACTCAAGATTATCAGCCAGTGGGTGCTCTGTGATAAACTTATCTTATAAACAAGATTTGAAAGGCACATATTTATCTTGTTAGACCTGCAAAAGGTGAGAATTATTTGTCACAATCAGCTATTCTTCTGAATATTCATGTATAAATGCTATTCTTCCCATTCACTTGCCCTTTGTCATGCAGATCTCAAGTGAATGTAGCAGGTAGTTAAGGTCTAGCACATCTAGTGTCACATGAGCAAAGAACTTTGAAACATGATTTCACTGTTTAGAAACACATTAAGCAGGCACTAAATTTGATATACAAGTATATTGGAGTTTACCAGCCTAACTGAGGTTTCATAAAAAATGTTTAGTTGTAGCAATGTGTGAGTTAAAAATCCTAAATTCACTTGAACATGCAAAGATCCTTCATGAGGCTGTAATTAGAGCCTTTATTTGAGATTTTTTTTTTTCATGAGTTTTTCAGCCATACTTTTATCAAGCCTAAAATGGACATTCTCTGTAATAGATGCATAGAATTGCTATATTGATCATTTGCCCATATTCATTAAACGGTCCTACTGAATAGCAGTAGTGATCAACCTTTTTTATTTTGTGCAAACCTTGATATTTCCAGTCTGCGTGCTTCTCTTTTTCTGTGCCACTAGGTAAAACCATGGAGATATTTTTACCTTGGCCTCCATATCCTTTTTTCCCCCTTGAATTTTCCAGCCCATCTTAATTTCTGTTTTCTCATGACATGTTCAAGAAATTTTTGCTGCTTTTTTTCTTATAATTTTAACTGTTTTCATTGTTTTGAAACTTCTCTGAAGGCATCTTCATTTGAGATAGCATCGTATTTATTTATTCAATTAATTCTGTGTGGATGTCTTCAAATGAGCATCTTTAAATTAGGAATCTAGTGATCATGTATATTCACATTTGAATGAAGTATTGTAGTTATGTTTGTATTCACAGTTTAGTAAAGCTACTTTAATTATCCAGTATGGTCAGTTTAATAAAGCTGGTCTTACCATCCTGCTGACCCCAACTTATAACAATTATTTGTCTAATATAACAACTTTAATTATGTTCCATTATGATCTCAGACAAATTCCTTCAGGTTTCAGAGTATATTGGTATAAATATTGTGCTTTTTTTTGTTAGTGTTAATATATCTTCAGTGAAAATGGATGGACTTTTTTCAGCTCTAAAAGCAGTTACACATTTTCATTGTCTTTGCTTTTCCAGAATGTTAAAGAACAGAATAGGCACAAGCTTGAAAGCCAAATGTCATGTGATGTCATGTTTTTTGTTGGAGACAAGAGGGAGAGCATTGGTGCCCATAAACAAAACTTAGTTGGTCAGAGTGAAGTTTTCAGGAACATGTTCAATGGACCAGATGTGAACAAATCTGAGTATGATATACCAGACATCTCTGCAGATTACTTTTGGGAACTCCTTAGGTAATATTTGAAAATGTCCCTAGATATCCTGTAAGTTATATATCTGCCATGAGCTGTTAATCATTGTTCAAAATATTACCTGGTATTAGAGATGTCATGAATACTAAGTTTTAAGTATTCAGATATTTGATTTTTTGCTGGCCAAGTACAGATACATATAGATAGTAGATTTATGGGAACAAACTTTCTCATTAAAAATGTGAATAAAAGCGGTGCTGTGATGTTTGTTCAAAATTTGACAATAAATTTTAATTTATTTCTTATATAAAGTCTTACTTTTTTAGAAGTTTGCAGTGGTGGTAACAACTATTTAAAAATTGTTAATTGAACTTTTTGGTTTGCTGTTAGATCTAATCTGACTGAGATATGTATCAATGTGATTTTAGTTGTGCGAATCCAGGAGAAATATTTGTTTGAATATTTAAAATTTTAATTGAATTGTCTTACAACATAAATATTGACATTTTAAAAATTGTTCGGCCAAATATGAATTCAGACTGCTTATTTGAAACATGTCTACCTGGTATACATGAGAAAACTCTGAAAGGACTGAGCTTAGAGCCTGCAGACTTCATCCAACTCAGCTCATGTGTCTGAGCTGTTTTCACTTGAATCACTGTAGCTGGGTTCTGTTTTGTTGACTTTTTCATTGTGCTTTACCAAACCATAAACATGTCAAGTTTTTAGATAATGTAATGTTAATAATCTATACTGGCTCCAAGAAGCAGCAATTCGAGTTGAAAATCGAACTGGAAAGTATCAACCAATAAAACAAGGGGTGCAACAAGGATGTGTACTATCTCCAGACCTTTTTTCTCTGTATAGTGAGAATATTCTAAGAACGATCATCACAGAGCCAGGCAATAAAATTGGAGGATACAATATTAACAACCTTCAGTATGCTGACAACACAGTACTGATAGCTGAGAACCAACAAGACCTGCAAAATCTCTTGGATAAAGTCACCAAAGAAAGTGAACAGAAAGGCCTTACTTTGAACATCAAAAATATAGAGACTATGGTTATATCTAAGAAACAGAATCCACCAACATGCAGTATAAAATTAAACAGAACTATTCTAAATCAGGTGCAGAAATTCAAATAACTTGGAGCAGTAATAACTTCAGATGGGAAATACAAAACAGAAATTAGAAACAGAATAGGCCAAGCAAAGACTACATTTCAGAGAATGATAAACATTATCCAACACATCCTTATCAATGAATGTTAGAAAATGAGTCTTAAAATGCTATATTGAATCTAATCTTGTTATATAGAAGTGAATCATGGACAAATGGCAAGTCTGCACAAAAATCATTGGAAGCAGCAGAAGTGTGGTTTATTAGAAGAATGTTGTGAATCCCCTGGACAGCAAAAATAACTAATGAAGAATGTATGAGAAGAGCTGGAGAGACAAAAAAACCTTGTCAAAAAGATAAGAGAGAGACAATGTACTTTCATAGGACATGCAAGAGGGGGCATAGAAAATATAACAACAGGAAAAATAGAAGGAAGAAGATCAAGAGGAAGACCAAGAGAAATGATACTGGACAGTCTGACGGGATGGTGTGAGAGGAGATCACCAACTGAGCTGATGGCCTGCATGAAGGATCATGTATTCTGGAGAAGCATAATAGCCAATGTCAGTTAGCATGGCACATGATGATGATGGTGATGATGATGAATGTTAATGTAGTAAATGTATTGTCACATTTTGTGAATGTCCATTCCTCAGACATATTTACTGTGGAGATGAGAAGCTTCAAGTGTCAAGTGTTGTGGGCATTATGTATACAGCTGATCAGTTTGGTTTGTCGAAGCTTCGGAAGGCATGCCTTGATTATCTTCATGGCTGCTTGGAGGTGAGATTGTGTGTGGCATGATTTTATAAATTGTGTGGTTAATGTTGGTAGCCTTGAACTGTTAACTGTGCTAGACTGGTTAATTTTAATCTTGATTTGAAAACTAATAGACTGGTTACGCTTGAACTAAAAACTTTTAACACATTAAAGTTTTATAACTGGAAAACTTCAAACTTTTTGTTTAAGTATAAATACTTGGAAACCATGTTTGGAGATAATGCTTGTCTGGGTGTATCATGAAAGTGAAAGAAGAAGCAAAGTGGAAAATTTGTTAAGCCAGTCCTCATTGCAGAAAGCCATAAGCTAAGGTGAGATTTATAAAGTGATAGACTTTAATATAACTGTTGCGACTGAAATGCCACAGAAGTCCCAGCTGTGAGTTTTCATTAAACCACAGAATGAAGAAAATTCATGAGTGGTTATTTTTTTCACAGAGCCTGCATTCACTTTCAAGAATGACAGACTAAGGTTTATATCCAGTGGAGGAAAATATAAGTACTAATATATTATTTTCTCTGTGTTGCTCAGTGGTGTTAGCAAGTCTTCTGTTTATCCTGACAGATAGATTTCTTTATTTATGCAAACAATTGAAGGACTTGTAAATAACACTTGTCAGATTGTGGTCAAGTGGTTGTAGACACACTGATACATGAGTTTGTTTTCATATTTTTGTGACAGATAAACAATGCATGCTACCTACTTGTGGAAGCAAGAAAATTTGGCTATCCTGAGGAAGAGAAAATCATCTTGTCTTTCATTAGAAAAAATGCTAGTGATGTTCTACAAACAGAAGGAGTGGACATTTTGACCAGAGAACTTTTAAATCAGGTTTGTTGGTTAGAATAGTTAGATAAGGGACATTTACAAACCTGTAAGTAATTGTCTCGGCAGCTACATAGACTAGGATGGTGACACTATAAAGGAAGTTAGAATTCGAATTGCAAAAGCAGCATTGACCTTCAAGAATCTTGAGAACATATGGCACTCAGAAGTTATAAGTACAAAAATCAAGTTAAGATTATTCAATTCAAATGTAATATCCACCCTCATTTATGCATGTGAAAGCTGGAAAACAACTAAAGAAATAGACAAGAAATTAGAATCTTTCAAAAACAAATGCCGAATGAAAATATTCTGTATAAAGTGGAACGAATTCAGGAACAACACAGAGAGAAGACAGATGAGCAAACAACAGCCTGTCTCATGGGTGATCAGAAAAAGAAGATGGTCATGTGATGAGAAGAAACAGTCAGAGGATCCCCAAACAAGCTGTCAGGTGGAACACAACAGGCCAAAGAAAAAGAGGTCGACCACGTAAAACTCTAAAGAGGACATTGTTAAGAGAGGTCAGTTCAGTGGACATAACATCCTTTAATGAGAAACTCGGTGAAGACAGGAAATCTTGGCAAACTACCATGCAAGCCCAATGTGATGTTTAGCGACTCAGGAATGATGTAAGATGTAAGTAATTGTAATACCAGAATTGTTGGTTACATCTTGTTTTTAGATTACATTTTTACTTGCTGCAAATCTTAAATGAGTTTAGGACTTCTTGCCAGATATCCTTTCCTACTCTTATTTGCAATACTTTTGAACCAGTATGATTTTTATTGTAGCATTCTGTAGATTTCAGTAAAAATGATGGCCAGATGTGAATTAATTTCTTATATCTTTAATTTCTATTGTGTTTTGTGGTGTATCTTACACTAAAGAAATGACAGGCACGGATTTGTGTCTGATTATCCAGGGGTTTATCATGTAAGCATGCTTCAGCTCGTTGTTTATACTAAATCTGGAGACCAGCACTGAAGTCTACAATTTTCTTTAACTGAAGCAGACAGTCATGAGCTGTCTGTGACTGTGAGATCTCTGCTCATAATCTGACATTGAGAGCTATCTGCAACTCTGAATCTCACTCATCATTAACAGTCTGTGATACAATCTCACACATCATGAGTTATCTGTGACACTGAAATCTCTCCAGACAATCACACACACTATCTATGACACTGAAATCTCTCCAGACAATCTCACATCATGAAGTATCCATGATACAGAAATCTCTCAAGATAATCTCACACACTATCTATGACACTGAAATATCTCCAGACAATCTCATGCACTATCTTCATTCATTCATTCATTTGCATGTCCCTTGTGGAACTTTGCCTCCCTAAAAGCACTCCTGTAGGCCTCTCGGTTGTGAGCAAGATGGCCTGCTGCTGATGCACTCATTTGCAGATCATCAATGATATCTTGCAGCCATCTTTGCCTTGGTCTTCCTCTCTTTCTTTTTCCCATTATGTACCCTTTCAAGATGATCTTCTCTAGATAATCATGATATTTAATGTGTCCAAAATATTTAAGTTTTCTCTCTTTAATCCTCTTTACTAGCCAGCCTTCTTCAGTATTAAATTCTTGTAGTATGGATATATTTGTTCTTTTTTGTGTCCATGATATTTGAAGAACTCTTCTGTAGCATTTACACTCAAAGGCATTTATGTGTTTCTCAGCTGTTTTGTTGAAGTGTCCAGGTCTTACAGACATATGTTGTGATGGGAAAGATGCATGCCCTTAAAAATCTTATTTTTATAGTTTTGTCTGTTCCTCTCCATTGATTCTTTAGTTGTTTTACTTTCTGAAGAGCGGTAGATGCCCTCCTTTTAATTTTCCTCATTGTATCTCCATTATTTGTTGTGGACAGTATTACTGTGTCATCAGCATATCTAATTTCTGGTATTTCATAACCTCCAATTGTTATGGCATCATAATGTTCTTTGTCTACATCTTCTCTAACATTCCTCATTATATTTTCAGTGTGCAAGTTAAGTAAGGCGACAGTATGCACTACTAACGGACCCCTTGTTTTATGTTAAACCAGGTTGTTGTTTCACTATTTATTCTTACTGTTGCCTGTTGGTCTAGATACAGCGGTGATGTTAATTGTATCAGATGTGTTGGAAATCCCATTTTTTCCATTATTTCCCACAGTTTCTGGTGTTGTACACAATCAAATGCCTTGGAGTAGTCTATAAAAGATAAATATAGATTCACATTAAACTCTGTATTTCTCTATTATTATTCTTATACTGAATATATGATCTCTTGATCCTCTTCCTTGCCTGAAACCAGCGTGGACAGTATTGACTTCTTCTATTTTCTTACGAAGTTTATCCGTTATGATTTCTAACAGAATTTTACATTACTAATCAGGGCAACAGTTCTGTAGTTTGTGCATAATTTCAGGTTACCCTTTTTTGGCAGTGGTATAAATACAGTTCTTTTCCATTCTTTTGGCCAAATACCTGAATGCCATATCTTTTTACATAGTGCATGATAGATTGTTGCACATTCCTTTCCTCCTGCTTTAATAAGTTCAGCTGTTATCACATCCTGGTGAATTACTATTTTTCAGATTCTTTGTTGCCCATAAAACTTCTTTTATTGTCGGTTCGGGTTTTTTCTCTTCCAATAATAATTCACACTGTTGATTTCTGCTTTTACAGCCTGTTGTTTCATACATTCCTCTGCAATATTCCTTCCATCTTTCTAGAATTTCCTGTCTCTGCCAAGGTATTGCCCATTTTGTCACAAGTTACATTTAGCTTAGGTGTGACATTTCTCGTCAGTGTCTTCATTTCTTTAAACATTTCACTATCTCTTGCACACTTCTGATGTCCTTCTGTTCTTTAACAACAATCTTGTATGTATTGTTTTTTGTCCTGTCTTATGTTTCTTCATACTTCTTTTGTTAAAGATTTATATTCCTCTTTGTTGTTGTTTGTCACTTTCCATTTCATCTTCATTCCTCTACATTGTTTTATTAGTTATAGTGTGCCTGCTGTAATCCACCATTCTTTTGTGTTTTCTTTACTGGTACCATGTCTTTAGGTATTATTAAGATATCTCTGGCCTACATAGCCAATTCATCTGGTGTCATCTCCTGTACAACTATCAGGATTTCAAAACGGTTCTTCACTTCTGTACCGTATTGTTCTGGTATTTGTGTAAGATCAAAGCGAAGTGGTCTTGATCCCGTAGCTGTCTTTTTTATCTTTATCTTCATGTCTGGTATTAGTAACTCATGGTTCATGTCACAATCAGCACCTGGTAAAGTTTTTGCTGATGTTATACTTGATCTCCACCTTCTTTGCACTAAAATGTAATCTATTTGATTCTTGGTTTTCCGATCAGGTGATGTCCATGTGTAAAGTCTTCTTGGACGTTGTTTAAAAAGTGTGTTAGTGATCATTATCTCATTTTCCATGCAAAATGCCATTAGATTGTCACCTGCCTCATTTCTATGTCCTATGGTAAATTCCCCCACAACATATCCAGTGTCTTATGCTCCCTTCTGTACCAATCTTTGCATTAAAATCCCCCATTATTAATACAATATCATTTTTCAGTACCTGGTCTGTTGTCGTTTGCAGTGTGTTATAAAAGTCTTCTACTTCCCTCTTCTTCTGCTGCTGATGTAGGTGCATATATCTGGATGATTGTTACATTTCTAGACGTGCCCTTATGTCTGATGTTGAGGATTCTATCACTTACAGGATTGTAACCTAGTAATGCTTTTGATGTTGATTTGTTAAAGTAAAAAGCCACTCCATTCTTTCCTAATTCTCCGCCAGAGTATATAAAGATATTATCATTCTCGCTCTTGAAGTGTCTTGATCCTTTCCATTGATGTTCGCAGATTCCCAAAATATGTATCCCCATTCTTTTCATCTCATCACTTATTATGTGATACCTTCCCTCATACATACTTCTCACATTCCGTGTTCCTACTCTTATTTTTCTTTTTAGTTTGATGCAGGAGTTTTCCTTAGCAACACCATCAGGATTTTTTCGTCATCACAGTTACTAGTACTGACCTCCATCTCACACTCTTCTCTAGTGTTAAAATTAGATATGTCTGGCCTGGGGGACTCGCCACCAGATCTTTTTCCTGTGTGACCTTCGATGTTGCTATTTGGGTTTCTTGGTATCAGAAGGTAGTTTACCATTGCTTTCCTTCCGGACAGTGACTGTACTAGTCAGTGATCGTAGTCGTTGTCCCTACATTGAGATCATCTGCCTACCATCATAGAATGGTGACCATTATCTGTCCTATTTCATCCACCACCTGCTCCAGTGGCTTTATGTCACCCTGGTCTGGGGGGGGGGGGGGGCTGTACGGGTACTCCACCTTGCCCAAGGGCGTCTCGTAGACTGACAGAGGTCAGGAGGCGTCTTACTTCTCCTTTGATAGGGGATACCCCTACCCCACTAACCATACACACTATCTATGACACTGAAATCTCTCCAGACAGCTTCACACATCATGAACTATCCATGATACTGAAATCTCTCCAGATAATCTCACACTTCGAGTTCTATCTATCCATGACACTGAAGTCTATCCAGACAATATCACACATCATGAGCTGTTTGTAACACTGAAGTTTGACCAGACAGTATAACACATAAGCTATATATGCTACTTACTGTGGGGTAGGGTTGGGGGTGTGCAGAAAACAAGCAAGAACATAAAAAAGGAAAATGAGGTGCATAAATCAGATGGAATTTGGATTGGAAAAAAAAAAAGGGTAAATTGTCTGAGAGAAACAGTAGAATCATATCCTGAAACACATTATGTTTTTGTGTGTGTATTGAAGTTAATATTGGAAGTATTAACCTTTCAACAACTGTGTGTTTGTATATCACAGTAATTACAAAAGTTCTTTGTTACAGGTGTTAACCTTGCCAGGACTTGAGGTAGAGGAAAATATAAAGAAGAAAGCAGCAGACAAATGGGCAATCAGTCACTGTATGGAGAAGAAGCAGGATGTAAATGAAGAAAACATCATGGACTCACTTCAAGACTGTCTTTATGTTTATCGGGATGATTCAGCTAGTCACAGGTTAGTCTTAGGTGCTTTCACATAATCTGTTTCTTTTTTTTTTAATTGTCATCTAAGATTAACTCTACATGATATTTCAGTGTTTTAAGATTTTCAAGATAGATCATGATGGTTTTTACAATAGAAGTTTTCAGTGTGTGTTAGATCAGGAGTTCTTAACTGGGGTATCTTTACTTTTTGAGAATATTGGAACCAAATATTGGAACTCAGTCTCTGAACCGTTTTGATATCTAAAAAATTGTGAGGTTTAAATTTTCTTTCAATTGTCCTTTTACTAGCTACCAAAATGTAAAGTAAAACCAATATACAAACATCTTTTGAAGTCATTCCTGGTACTAATAGGACTTGTGAGGCAACATATATGATAATTTGACGGGGTGGGGTGTGTTTGTAATTGTAGAAAGGTCAAGAAACCCCGTTTCAGATTTTCAGAATGATTTTTTCCTACAAAGTTTGGGAGTTCTGTTTTGTTAACTAAATTAATATCTATTATTTAATGTAGGAAGTGAGCTTTCGAGTCATGTATTTTCATTCATGTGTCTTATTTTCAGATGTCAGTTCCATTTCTTATGTCAAATTTCAGTTATATATTTTTCAGTTGCTGCACTGAACATCCCTGGTCCTTACATGTATCATAAAAAAGACAGCCTGTCATGTTATAAAGGCACCTAGGGGATTTGATGTCATTGTCCATACTTTCCTCAGCCTGATAGCACATTAGAAGATGATGTGGCCAGCATCACACCAGGCTGCCTTTCTTAGCTACAGAAGAAGTCAGGTACTCATTTCTACAGCATGGTGACTGCGGTACCTCAGAACACCAACCTCTACAGGAGAGATGAGCAAAGTAATTGCTACATCACTGAGGTATTCTTGCGTGCATGACTAGATGCTAAAATTTGACAGCATTGTTAGTACAGCAATCAGGGCAAGTGAGCCAGATATGATCAAGACCCTGCCCTGTTTGTCAGCTATGCATTACTTCAGCATAGACATAGAGAAAAACTGATGTGGTCTCTTTGGTGGTGAAGTGTCAGGTTCTCGAGCTTTCACTCACAAGTTGATGATCAGTCAAGCAGCGTACAGTCTTAGAGTTATTTCCATACAGGATGTTCATGTGTAGCACAGTACCGGTCAGGCTGTAGTTACTTTACCGAAACACATATGGTCACCATAATGCATGTGTTAAATGTAAATCCAGACATATATTTACGTATCATAAATTATATGGCAAGAAACTTATTACTCAAAATATTTTCACTCCAGGTATGTCATGGACAGTGTGACTTCAAGAAACCTTTTTGAGGATCATACTGTAGAACTGCCCACACCAGATGCATTGGTGACTAAAGCTGATGAAACTGATGGCATGTCTACTATTTCTACAGTGACAAGTGTGAGGTCAAGGTCATCAGTTCATACCTATTCCCGCCTTTTGAGCTCAAACTTGTGGGCAGATGTAGATCAGGTAATGGTAATTTTTGTGTTTTCGTATTAGTTATCGCTATAACTATTAATGATTGTTGAGTTTTTACAAATTTCATTCAAGTTCCAGTAATTCACTTGGAGAAAGGCTATGGAAACATTCCATTGTGATGTTTCAAGAAAGTAATATTCATGCTACAGTTTTTGAAGTCAAGAATTTTATAAAACTTAACTGTAAATGTAATGGAATCTGTAGCTACATACAAAACATTTCGTTGAATCTGTGGCTACATATTAACTCCTTCCCTGCCAGAGGTCGCAGTCCATGATTCATGCTCTGTTTTATTAAAAACGATGTGACTTTTTATTGTAAATGTTTTATTTGCGCATGTCCAGTGAGCCTTTTTGTCACCTTTAAAGTGTGGTTAGCAACAAGCGTGAAATTTTCATTGAGAATTTTCAATTTTTGTGTGTGTAGATAGGCATATGGACATGCCCTATGATAAGACCAATAGGAATATAGACATGCCCTATGATAAGACCAATAGGAATATAGACATGCCCTATGATAAGACCAATAGGAATATAGACATGCCCTATGATAAGACCAATAGGAATATAGACATGCCCTATGATAAGACCAATAGGAATATAGACATGCCCTATGGTAAGACCAGTAGGAATATAGACATGCCCTATGATAAGACCAATAGGAATATAGACATGCCCTATGATAAGACCAATAGGAATATAGACATGCCCTATGATAAGACCAATAGGAATATAGACATGCCCTATGATAAGACCAATAGGAATATAGACATGCCCTATGATAAGACCAATAGGAATATAGACATGCCCTATGATAAGACCAGTAGGAATATAGACATGCCCTATGATAAGACCGCTGTTCTTGAATGCGCCCCAAATCGATCTAAACCTATTAGGTGGGCTGGAGAAGTAGTTGGAAGGTTATTTCAGACATTATTTTAATGAGCATACCGCATATCACAAGATGAGATCATATAGATCTACAAGTAGATCCAGACATCACAGATGGTAGGTAGGTAGATCTAGACTTAGCCAATGGTAATTAGGACACAGCCATCAGCTAAAAGTGTTCTCCTATTTCAATTTTCCTAAAAAAACCTCAGCATTTATGAAATGTTCATATATTTACAGTTATTTTGAAGCATAATACGTATACTCTTAATGTTGAAATACTTTGTGACATTCACTTTTTTAACTATAACCACTATACATATCAAGACCTGTGCTTTTAATCTGACAGAAGTGGAACATCCGTGTTTTTGCCTATGGCAGGGAAAGAGTTAAACATTTCATTGAATTTAAACACTTAGCTGAATCTAAAGCTACACATTAAACATTTAGCTGAATCTGAGGCTACAGATTAAACATTTAAGAGTCTAAGGCTTAAGGTTAAACATTTAACAGAGTCTAATGCTAAAGATTAAACATTTAGCTGAATCTAAGGCTACAAATTAAATATTTAACTGAACCTGAGCTTACAAATTAAATATTTTAACTGAATCTAAGCCTACATATTAAACATTTAAGAGAATTGAAGGCTAAAGATTAAACATTTAACGGAGTCTAAGGCCAAAGATTAAACATTTAACAGTTTAAGGCTAAAGATTAAACATTTAACAGAGTCTAAGGCTAAAGCTTAAACATTTAGCTGAATCTGAGGCTACAAATTAAATGTTTAACTGAGTCTGAGGCTACAAATTAAACATTTTAACTGAATCTAGGCCTACATATTAAACATTTAAGTTATCCATCTGAGGCTAAACATTGAATGTTTAACTCTTTCCGTGCATATGGTCGATATAGCGACACTTCTGATGTCCCAAAGCTACCGTATGGTCGTTATAGTGACAATTGTTTGTTTCATTAAAACAAGTGGTGTAACATTTAGATTGTACATATTTCATCTGCGATTCCGGTGACACTTTCAAAATGGTGAAAGCGTGCCCAGTTACGAGCGATACCGAGCGAGAAAAGGGACGAGAAGCATGGAAATTTTTCAATTTTTGACGATGTAGATAGAGGTATGGACATAACCTATGGCCACCTCGCTGCTCTTGAATGTTTTCTAAGTAGATCTAGACATATTTAGACGACTGGAGAAGTAGTTAGGAGGTTAGTTCAGACATTCATTCAGCGAGAATGCAATACGGAATCACAATACGAGATCGACAAGTAGATCTACACATCTCAGATGGTAAGTAGTGGTAAGTAGGGCAGATCTAGACCTCGCTGATGGTGAGCTGGCCACAATCAGTGTCTAAAAACATCACATTACTTCTTTTTTCCTAAAAAACTCTGCATTTATGAAATTTTCATTCATTTAGCTATACTTTGAAACATATTAAGTATACGGAAGTACATGGAAATATTGTTTTCCATTTCATTTTACAACTAGACCCCCTAACAGACCAAGACCCGCGTTTTTACTCCTGCACACCACGACACGTCCGTGTTTCTTCTAACGCACGGAAAGAGTTAATGAAGAAAACAAAGAAAAAAAAAAGCAACTGTTGTTTCTCTATTTTGTACCTGACCTCAGGAAGTTGGGAAATGAAACATGTGTGGTCCTCAAATGCATTGTGCCAACTAAAGTGTTTGTGACTGATAATTTTCACTGTTCTTTCTTGTGTTTTAGGTTACTCGGTTTCAGGAAGTATACAGATCTGATGTCAATGATGCCACACGTGCAGATGCCATATCATTCACTGTTGATCACAATCTGTATCTTTACGGCTTCAGCATCTATGGTCCCAAGAAGCAGAGTGAGGGTAAATACCAGGTGGACACCATTCTCTATCGTAAGAAGAGAGAAGTTGTCATGGAAACAATTCATATTCAAGGAGCAGGAGTTATTCTTCCTGTCATGTTTGAAAGACCTGTCAAAGTTGACAAGAATTACCTGTACACGCTGGAGATTTACATCAAAGGTCCTGAATCTCATATGGGAGCTAGTGGTCAGACACAGGCACATTGTGGGCCTGTGTTGTTCACTTTTTCCAATGCTCCAAAGGTGAAGAAGAACAGAACAGAGGTCAGTAAAGGACAGATCCCTCGTCTGTACTTTCTGGTACGGAAGAAGTAGAGAGAGTTTATGGCTATGGTTTTCAGCTTCTGCTTAGAAAACTTTTGGGAAATGAACAAAGACAAGATACATATTACATATAGTCACAGAGATATGTGTTTGAAAGCACATAATTTAAGGACAGGCATTTGTTTCTACTTAACTCATTCTTAGCTGTAACTTCCACAATAGCTGTCTTCTTTGTGTTGTCTCTGGTGGTGGGAAAACATTTCCATGTTCTCAGTAGTTCTCCATCCTACAGAGACCAGTGGTATGCTAAGAGTTAAGTTCCCTGAGTGTGTATCAAGTATTGAAGACCAACTTAGATTTCAGTGGAAGTGATATTTATTAACATTTGTAATTACTCGTGTTTTTGTTGTTGCTTGGTCTAAGTTATCTTCATTCTTTTTTTTTTTTAAAGAAACCTCCTCTCCCACCTCCTTCCACAATTCATTATGCAGTGGATAAATTTGTCATTGATTTAGGTGTTCTGTTGTTAAATGGTATAAATAATTATTGAATGTCGGAGAATGAGAGAGAAATGTGAGCCAAGATAATGTTTATATTAATGTCCTGCTTTTGAAAAACAAAATATGTGGTCTATCAGTGTCATGTATGAACAATAAATAATGGGAAAACTAATTATGCCAGTCCATAAGAATAATGAAGAGCAAAACCTTTATCTTAATACAAAGAAAACTAAATAGATGACAACTGACAAAACAAATAAGGCAGCTGAAATATATATCAAAGAGGAAAAATTGGAGAAGGTGGAGTTTTGAATATCTTGGATTATTAATTACTAATGATGGAGATGCAATGAGGGATATTAAAAGGAGGATATCTATCGCTCTTCAGAAAATGAAACAGCTAAAGAAGCTGTGGAGAGGAACAGACAGAACTAGAAAAATAAGATTTTTAAGGGCATGCATCTTTCCCATTGCAACATATGCCTGTGAGACATGGACACTTAACAAAACAGCTGAGAAACACATAAATGCCATTGAGTGTAAATGAAGAGTCCTTCAAAATCATGGACACAAAAAAGAACAAATATATCCATGCTACAGGAACTTAATATTGAAGAAGGTTGGCTAGTAAAGAGGATTAAACAAAGAAAACTTAAATATTTTGGACATATTAAATGTCATGATAATTTAGAGAAGACAGTCTTGAAAGGGTACATAACGGGGAAAAAGAAAGAGAGGAAGACCAAGGCGAAGATGGGTGCAAGACATCATTGATGATCTACAAATGGATGCATCAACAGCAGGGCATCTTGCTTACAACTGTGAAGCCTGTAAGAGAGCTGTTAGGGAGGCAAAGTTCCTCAAGGGACATGGAAATGACTGACTGACTGATATCAGTAAAAGCTGATTCTTTTAATTATAAAATCTTTTCATGAGTGGTTTTGTGCTAGATAGGTAGATTCTTTGTTAACTCAATGGTTTTATTACTGTTCTGTAAGTACATTTAAGGAAAAAGTAGCATTGCTTACATGTACTGTTTTCTTTGTGTCAAAATATCTTAATTTTAATACATGATAAAGTTTATGAAATCAAGCCCCCAGCTCAAGTCCTTAGACATATGATATACTGCATTGGATCTTGTTGGCAGTAAAGTAGCATTTTTAGCAAATCGTATAAATTAGTGCATACAATGATAGACAAATGAATTAATCATTTTTGTAAATGCAGCAACCTGTCTCATGGGTGATCAGAAAAAGAAGATGGACATATGTCTGTAATATGATGAGAAGAAACAGTCAGAAAATCCCAAAACAAGCTATCAAGTGGAACACAACAGGCCAAAGAAAAAGAGGTCGACCGCATGAAATTCTAAAGAGGACATTGTTAAGAGAGGCCAGTTTAGTGGGCATAACATCCCTTGGTGAGGTTGAAAAGCTTGCCGAAAACAGGAAAACTTCTACCGTGCATTCATGACATTTAGTGGCATGGGAAGGATCCAAAAGCACAGACATAATGGGTTATTTTAAGGCAGGGAGAGGGAAAGTAGGGTAAAGAAACTGATACAAGAGTGAGACAAATGCTTGTATTTTAACAATATATGCCAGGAAGCTGTTGCTGTGATGTGTTAGTTTTAGCATGGTTAGAGTGTGCAATTGGCTCATTTCTCGTATGAGGGACTTTGTATGGAATAGAAGCTGCTGGTTTCAGAAATGACTTTTACATTAGGATTGCTGCCTATAATCCTGTGGGATGTGAACTAGCAGATTACAGTGATGTTAGTTACATTTTCTTGTCTATTCTCACTGTTGTCTTATGCTGATGTTTGTATGGAAGAGTGGATGTATGTCATAGCCATTTATCTGCTTTCTTTGTGCTCCAAGACAAGCTGTCTCCTGGTTTGTTTGCTCATTTGCTCTCTGATCATTTCATTTTCTTTCAAACCTTTCATGTATTCCATCAAATTGGTTTGAAATAAACTAATGTGTTCCTTAATATGTCTGTAATCCTAAGCTGTCTTGTAATGAAATCATCATTTTTCTGTTTCAAATATAGACTGTGTGATGATAAACTTTTTTTTGTCCTTTCTGTATGTGATGCACCATATCTGCTTGTATGTTCACATTCCAGGGGTCTTGGATTTCTAATCCATGATCATATGATGTGCCTTTGTTTCTGTAACATATATGAGTGTTGAAGATATTCTCAGTTTTGATTCTTCTTATTTGTTTGAAGATAAGGATTTCTTTCATCATATTAAGTTTAATTTAGCCATCCTTCAGTTCATGTTTATTTTCTGTTTCACACTTTCCATTCATTGTAATGTGTTCAGAATGTGTGAAACATTTCACCATTTATTTTGTTATGGACAGAGACATTTGTTAATTGTCATGAGTATTTTATTTAAAAAAGTAATCATTTTCCCTTTATTTGAACAGATATTTTGATTGAGTTGTTTGTGTGGTCTTTTTTTTTTAAAGATTTGTTATTTGTTGCACTTGTTCGGTGTTAATGTTATGAGACATTTGTGCCATCACTTAATGTGTGATGACTTTCTTAGTGTTAATGTTTGAAGTAAATTTTGTTAAACAGTTTATTTCCTTATGTCTCTAGCTAGGATGTTGTTTGTCCATAAGAAAACACTGAAGTCAATGTGTTACTTAATGTGAGTGAGTAATGCTTGCTTGCATGCACACACACACACAGTGGCAAGAAAAAGATCGCTGGTCATAAGATGTCATAAATCTAGTCCTGTTGTAAATAGGTTGTATGATTTTCTGCTTTGAGAATGTTTTTATATTCAGTGACTTGTCAGTTATTTAAAACCCAGTGTCCTCATTTATCACCGTAAACAATGTTTTTGTTAGAAACTTGATCTCTCATTCTGCTCAAAGAAAACAAAAAAAAAAGAATCAAAGTCACTGCCATGATGGAGCTTACTGAGAAGTTCAGCATAGCAGCCCACATTGGGTAGCCATCAGCTCACATTGTCTGTAAACCATTGGACATGAGAACCATGCCAGTGACCCACAAGTCATTAATCTCACCTTGTCCTTCTAGGCACACCAATAATCAGATCAGAGGACATTCAGAAGAATTTAAATGCTAGTGTAGAGAACTCAGTCTAGTATGTGAGTTTCTATAGTCAGGAAAGTTCCACTTCAAGCCTAGAGAAATAAAATGTGATATCCTTTTGTTTTCAAAGAAAACATGTTATTTTTCTTTTTTTCATAAGTAAGCATTTTTTGAATATCTTACTCTCTCTTATTGAACCATAATTTTAGTGGGATAGTTGTGTGTGCACTATTAAATATCTGTTAGCCGAGACAGAATATTTGTGTATATAGCTATGTAATGTTTGACTCAACATTATAACCCTAGAGCCATATCTAGAGTTAGTGATGAACAAAATCAAAACTGATGTATATATGTGAAACTTGCACATAGTGATGGGTAAGTTTCATACATTCACTTTTATGTCATTAAATCAATTTAAGGAAAAAAAAAGCTTTATTCCTGAGGTTGTGATTACATTATATTGATAATATATACAACGTATAAAGCGAAACAACCACACAGTGCATTAGAAGAGTATCTTCTCTTAGCACTCTCTCTTTTTTCAGAATTTGAAGTGAGAAATGCTTGTTTGAGGTAGGGTGTCCTGCTTATGATCTACAAGTTGTGTGGTTGTTTCACTCTGTGGGACAAAGTTCCTGCCCGCAAAATACTGTCTTCCAGATATATCCATGATACAGACATGTGATATACAAATATTTGTGCCACTTGATGTAATATATATTTGGTGTTTGTTAATATGTAGCTGTTAGATGTTAAATATTATCAGATGATCATAATTGATATTGTTTTGGTTTGTAATTTTGACCTTGTTTGTTTTTATCTGTGTAGTTTTTGTAGTATTTGTTTTATATTAGATGAGCCATTTTTTTATGCTTAAAGTCTCTATGTTCATTACCTTTTAATTTTTTATTTTTTTTTAATAAGGTTTCATTGTTGAGATATTCCATTTATGGTCACATATACTTTTATAAATCTTACTACTAGTCAAGTTGCACAGCTGTCAGATATCTTTAGTAGAGCATGTAGTCTCTAGATATTATTATTCATTAATATGATCATACGACTGTGATCAGCAGTGTGATATTTTGCAGTTTTTCATGTTGTGTTGAAAAACAAACAATATTTATGTGTCAGTGAACATGTTGAAGGGCCAGTATAGAACTAATGATTTTAAAGACAAAAAAATGTTTAAATATTTCTTGTGCAAGTAATGATCCTGACAGCAGTGTTTTCTGATGTCTCAGAGTGTTTCAGCACTCTGTTTCTTAATGTAGCTGAGATGATTGAAGGCAAGTTGTGTTTTATAACTTGTCATGTATCTTGAACCTGTTCTTAGAAAGTGGAATGATTACAGATTTAGACAGCTGTAAGAAACTGACCTCTCTCTAACTGATGAAGTATAATTACTATTTTGAGCTTAGTAAGTAGAATGATTACAGATTTAGACAGCTGTGAGAAACTTACCTCTCTCTAACTCTGAAGAAGTATTATTACTATTTTGAGCTTAGTAAGTAGAATGATTACAGATTTAGACAGCTGTGAGAAATTGAGCTTTCTAGCTTTCTCTAACTCTGATGAAGTATAGTTACTATTTTGAGCTTAGTAAGTAGAATGATTACAGATTTAGACAGCTGTAAGAAATTGAGCTTTCTAGCTTTCTCTAACTCTGATGAAGTATGATTACTATTTTGATCTTAGAAAGACTTCAGTGTAGATGTTATATACATTAGCTATCAGAGTTGAGCTAGTGTTTGAGTAGTATATTCTGTGTGATAGAAATAGATGTTACATGAGAAAGAGAGATTAACAGATATATGTACTGAAGCAGTAACATTAAGTTTTGTGTAGATTAGATAAACTGGGACTCTGTACAGCTTATGCATGTCCTAGTGAAGGCCTGTGATAAGTCAGCTTAGACAAAAGAACATAGCAGCATTCCGTCACATAACATTGTATGGTTAACACCAAATAAAATCATATCTAATCATATTTTGCTTTTAGTGTTGCATCTTTTACTTCATATTTTCCTCATGTAACTTGGTCCAGTGGTACAAAACATTCATTTTACAGGCATTTCTCTTTTCTTCTGTGGCTGGGAAATTAACTAACTCTGATGAGGTATAATTACTATTTTGTTCTTAGTAAGTAGAATGATTACAGATTTAGACAACTGTGAGAAATTGAACTCTGATGAGGTATAATTACTATTTTGTTCTTAGTAAGTAGAATGATTACAGATTTAGACAACTGTGAGAAATTGAACTCTGATGAGGTATAATTACTATTTTGTTCTTAGTAAGTAGAATGATTACAGATTTAGACAACTGTGAGAAATTGAAGTCTCTCTAACTCTGATGAGGTATAATTACTATTTTGTTCTTAGTAAGTAGAATGATTACAGATTTAGACAACTGTGAGAAATTGAAGTCTCTCTAACTCTGATGAGGTATAATTACTATTTTGTTCTTAGTAAGTAGAATGATTACAGATTTAGACAACTGTGAGAAATTGAAGTCTCTCTAACTCTGATGAGGTATAATTACTATTTTGTTCTTAGTAAGTAGAATGATTAGTGAACAGAAAGGCCTTACTTTGAACATCAAAAAGACAGAGACTATGGTTATATCTAAGAAACAGAATCCACCAGCATGCAGTATTAAATTAAACAGAATTATTATAAAGCAGGTGCAGAAATTCAAATACCTTGGAGCAGTAATAACTTCAGATGGGAAATGCAGAACAGAAATTAGGAACAGAATAGGCCAAGCAAAGACTGCATTTCAGAGAATGAGAAACATAACACATCCTTATCAATGAATGTTAGAAAACGAGTCATAAAATGCTATATTGAACCTATCTTGTTATATGGAAGTGAATCATGGACAATAGGCAAGTCTGCACAAAAATCATTGGAAGCAGCAGAAGTGTGGTTTATTAGAAGAATGTTGCGAATCCCCTGGACAGCAAAAATAACTAATGAAGAATGTAGGAGAAGAGCTGGAGAGACAAAAAAACCTTGTCAAAAAGATAAGAGAGAGACAATGTACTTTGATAGGACATGCAATGAGAAGAGGGGGCATTGAAAATATTATAACAACAGGAAAAATAGAAGGAAGAAGATCAAGAGGAAGACCAAGAGAAATGATACTGGACAGTCTGACGGGATGATGTGAGAGGAGATCACCAACTGAGCTGATGGCCTGCATGGAGGATCGCGTACTCTGGAGAAGCATAATAGCCAACGCCAGTCGGCACGGCACATGATGATGAAGTAGAATGATTACAGATTTAGACAACTGTGAGATAAAGTTTAGATTTTATTCATACAAAAACACAGAGGAAAAAGAATTAGGAAAAAAGAGAAAATCTAATGAATATATGAATATGTTTAAAATATAACACCTAAAGGACAAAAAGGAAGTACTTGTCTCATGACTTGTATGAAGCTGTGTCCAAGAGTGTGATTGTGAAATGTTGTAAATGTTTATGTGAAGAACTGTGGGGAGTGATATCAGTCGGACTGGCTGGCAGTAAAGAAAAGATGGAAGAAAGTTGCAGGTAACAGTGGAATGATAGATGACCACATAATACATGTCAGAGTTCTGAACCAGATGAAATAATTAATTTTATATATATATATATGTATATATATATATATATATATATATAAAATATGACATGATGCTTCTAAATTTGTTATGAAAAGGAAGGGAGATTATCAGCATTGTGGTTTTTAGTATTAGAATGAGCCTGTTCTTCTGCCAAATCTGGCTACCATGTAGGGAATGGTGGACTTGACTCCAAGCATTGAGGCCGATTGTGAATATCTGAATAAAGAACAATCTAAAAAAAAAAAGATGCACCCGTTGTCTTGCACTGTAGGTCTCTTAGATACTGGGTGAGAAAACTTTCCATACAATGACAGAAGATAAGTTCTTTTTTTTTTTGTTTTTTTTTTTTTCTTTTTGATATCTGTTCATAACAGTCCTCGAATAAAGATGCCAACATTGAAGGTGCTTCTGCAGAGCAACATCAGCCAGTAAAAGATAGCATGACCTTAAGACCATCAGCAAGTCAGGGTGTGTGTAGGGAAAAAAGGAAACATGTCAGGGTGTGTGTAGGGAAAAAAGGAAACATAAATTAGATACTGGGTTAAGTGGTACAAAGAACACAGGAAAAACAGAACAGAACAAGCAAACATCCTCACAGGAAACAGCATCCTAGGACTTTGAGACATAAGTTTAGGTTAAAAATTACAGAGATCACAAAATTATTTGTCTTCAGTAATCAGTCACAGATTAACCAAATAAATGTGAGGAATATATAGCAGCATGTAGAATTTATCAGTTGACGAATCAGTTACTAACTGTGGATGAAGCACCTGAACTTCTCTACCTAAGTATTTAAGTACCAGGATTATGCTACCAAGGAATTAATCCATGATCATAATTTACACACTCGTTCGTCTGTGGTCTTCTGCAGAAGAGTTGGAAGAAGCCAAATTTGTTTGTATGGCTCCGCCTCTATGTACGAGAGTGGCTCACATGAATATCATGGTGAAGGTTCAACAAAAGAGCCCTATTCCAGTTTGACAATACTAGTTTAACCAGTACTGTTCTGTTTATTGGTCTAGACGATGCTTCGAATTTACTGGAGAATATTATGACACTGTGACGACTCCACAAAGTACAAGGGCATAAGGAACTTACTGAATGATACGAAAATAATGGGTGACCAACTTTCTGGATAATGCTAAGATAATGCATGATTCATTTGGCAGATTTCGAGAGGTGGTGTTACCTCAGACGGGACATTCTCTTATCTTCACTGCGGCCTGTTCAGTTATCTAGTGTAAGGTGTGTGTGCTGACTGACCGTGTCACGTGTTGATTGTGGCTTCGTTGCTTCCGTCCACAGAGGGAGCTTATACTTCTCTCGCCTTGCTCCACCCCCAGGTCCTTCATTCTGCAGATGTACGAGTTACTCTCCAGTTCCATCTCTTCATCCTAGCAAAATTTGTCCATCACAGCCTTTCACATGTCCTCCTTTTCCAGTCTCAGACAGTAGATCCATGTAAGGCCTTCAACTTGAAAGTGCGCTAGCATGACCAAGAGACTACAATATACATTGTAATGTGCCTTTTTTTTTTAGTGTACTAGCACGACCAAGAGACTGCAATATACATTGTAATGTGCCTTTTTTTTTTAGTGTACTAGCACGACCAAGAGACTGCAATATACATTGTAATGTGCCTTTTTTTTTTAGTGTACTAGCACGACCAAGAGACTGCAATATACATTGTAATGTGCCTTTCTTTTTAGTGCGCTAGCATGACCAAGAGACTGCAATATACATTGTAATCTGCCTTTTTTTTAGTGCGCTAGCACGACCAAGAGACTGCAGTATACATTGTAATCTGCCTTTTTAGTGCGCTAGCATGACCAAGAGACTGCAATATACATTGTAATCTGCCTTTTTAGGCACTAGCATGACCAAGAGACTGCAATATACATTGTAATCTGCCTTTTTTTTTAGTGCGCTAGCACGACCAAGAGACTGCAATATACATTGTAATCTGCCTTTTTAGGCACTAGCATGACCAAGAGACTGCAATATACATTGTAATCTGCCTTTTTAGGCACTAGCATGACCAAGAGACTGCAATATACATTGTAATCTGCCTTTTTTTTAGTGTGCTAGCACGACCAAGAGACTGCAATACACATTGTAATCTGCCTTTTTTAGTGTGCTAGCATGACCAAGAGAATGCAATACACATTGTAATCTGCCTTTTTAAAATTGCAATATATTAAGGACAGGTTACAGTGACCAAAAAATGCATTTTTCTTAAAACAGCCTTAATAGCGCATATTCGCCTCAAGGACATCCATTTCTCCTTTGGCGTATTCTACAAATGTTTCTGATTGTTGCGAAGATTTCTATATAAATGTCCCTTCTTGGTGTTCCAAAGAAATCTAATGTCTAAGTAATTACTAAGTATTCACCTTCATTTTTCACCAGTCACTGTCACATTAATGTAATTGTTTCCTTGAATCCTACACAAGTGATGAAAGTATTCAATGCTCCTGCTAACCATAAAGGATACATTCAACACAGATTCTCAGGATTAAGCAATTTGTTTTCTAATATTCCATTCTTTGACTGTAACCATCGTCTGGTCGATACGAGATCAAGGGGGTTTATCCACACACTCGAGTAGGCTACCTTGTCTGGCTCCGCAATCATAGTTCGTAGATGTATAAAAGATATGTACGTCTGAGTTTGGTCAGGGCAAACTGCGTGAAGGGAGTCTGATGCGAAAACTGTGCAAGCTGTCTGTTGCCGAAGTTCATGCTTTTTTTCCCCTTGCATCTCTAGCCGTACTGCACCCTTTATTTAGATGTACAGTGCATCTGTCTGCTAGTTACAGACACGGCAATAATTAAAGTACTTCGCAATTGTGTAAAACCACCACCCAAATGATAAACTGTACTACTTTCCCTTACTCTATCTTCTGATTACATCTGAGGAATTTTAATATGTAACTGAGAACGAACATATCTCAACAGTTTGAGAACCGCCAACACTCAGATTGATATAGCAGTTACACATATTTATTATGGAAAAAAATGAGTGGTGAATAAGTGAGGATGTAACAAATAAACTGAGTAAACAGATGAACAATCGAACTCCTCTCCAGACGAGAACTAGTTCGCCATGTAAGGAGGGAGTGTGCAACAGACTACTACTCTCAGCTAGGAAAAACAGGCATTCAACATGATGGAATAAGAGCCAACTTATTAACACACTGAAAATTCCATGGATCCTTACATACAACTTCAGATCCTGGCATCCTGTCTGGAACATCCTACTCGGTCAACCTCTACATAATGAATTTTCAATCATAATGAATCTCAAGCTACTAATCAGTCCTCATAATTCATCCTAACTCTATCTCTCTCAGTCTATCATAATCAGCCTATAATAACCATCCTTCCAAATCTCCTCCTCTCACTCCTTAAATATGTCCTAACTATTCCCCTAAATCTTCCCGAAGTTTCTATCCTGAGAATCACTCAGCCCGTGATTCTACCTGTTTACGACCTTCCCACGAACACCCACTGGACATTCCGTAAATAACTTTTCTATTACTAACATGTCAAGGCTAAGTTCATAAAAATCCCGTGGAACCCAACGTCTCACGCTGACCTTTCAACTGAACTCCCACATAACAAAAATACCAAGGTTTTAAAACAAATGGTCCAAATATTAAAATACTCCATATTATATCCATTTTATGCAAAATCAAACCATCGTAACAGTACATTTTCCAATATACTGTTATACATCCACTTTGAAGGAAGTCAAGATGTGATAGATGTCTTATTGGAAATGGCATAGAAAGTTCGAAAGTGTCATTAGACTAATGAACATTTCTGAATCTCTGGTCGGTCGCAGATCATTCTGTATTTGTGAACCAACAGATGGTGTGGCGAAGATCACGAAGCAAAAGAATCAAGTAGGATGGGAAGTGGGCCGTTGTAAGTTTCTTTTACTCTCAGAGTGGTAGGCTTTTTGTCAGAAGCTGGTAGTTGGTTGGCTTTTTGTCAGAAGCTGGTAGTTGGTTGGCTTTTTGTCAGAAGCTGGTAGTTGGTTGGCTTTTTGTCAGAAGTTGGTAGTTGGTTGGCTTTTTGTCAGAAGCTGGTAGTTGGTTGGCTTTTTGTCAGAAGCTGGTAGTTGGTATGTGGAAAGCTTCTTGTCAGAAGTTGGTAGTTGGTATGTGGAAAGCTTCTTGTCAGAAGTTGGTAGTTGGTATGTGGAAAGCTTCTTGTCAGAAGCTGGTAGGTGGAAGGCTTCTTGTCAGACGTTGGTAGTTGGTATGTGGAAAGCTTTTTGTCAGAAGTTGGTAGTTGGAAGGTGGAAAGCTTCTTGTCAGACGTTGGTATGTGGAAAGCTTCTTGTCAGAAGTTGGTAGGTGGAAGGCTTCTTGTCAGACGTTGGTAGGTGGAAGGCTTCTTGTCAGACGTTGGTAGGTGGAAGGCTTCTTGTCAGAAGTTGGTATGTGGAAAGCTTCTTGTCAGACGTTGGTATGTGGAAAGCTTCTTGTCAGAAGTTGGTAGTTGGTATGTGGAAAGCTTCTTGTCAGAAGCTGGTAGGTGGAAGGCTTCTTGTCAGACGTTGGTAGTTGGTATGTGGAAAGCTTTTTGTCAGAAGTTGGTAGTTGGAAGGTGGAAAGCTTCTTGTCAGACGTTGGTAGGTGGAAGGTTTCTTGTCAGACGTTGGTAGTTGGTATGTGGAAAGCTTCTTGTCAGAAGCTGGTAGGTGGAAGGCTTCTTGTCAGACGTTGGTAGTTGGTATGTGGAAAGCTTTTTGTCAGAAGTTGGTAGTTGGAAGGTGGAAAGCTTTTTGTCAGAAGTTGGTAGGTGGAAGGCTTCTTGTCAGACGTTGGTAGTTGGTAGGTGGAAAGCTTCTTGTCAGACGTTGGTAGGTGGAAGGCTTCTTGTCAGACGTTGGTAGGTGGAAGGCTTCTTGTCAGACGTTGGTAGTTGGTATGTGGAAAGCTTCTTGTCAGACGTTGGTAGGTGGAAGGCTTCTTGTCAGACTTTGGTAGGTGGAAAGCTTCTTGTCAGACGTTGGTAGGTGGAAAGCTTCTTGTCAGACGTTGGTATGTGGAAAGCTTCTTATCAGACGTTGGTAGTTGGTATGTGGAAAGCTTCTTGTCAGCCGTTGGTAGGTGGAAAGCTTCTTGTCAGACGTTGGTAGGTGGAAAGCTTCTTGTCAGACGTTGGTAGGTGGAAGGCTTCTTGTCAGACGTTGGTAGTTGGTATGTGGAAAGCTTCTTGTCAGACGTTGGTAGGTGGAAGGCTTCTTGTCAGACGTTGGTAGTTGGTATGTGGAAGGCTTCTTGTCAGACGTTGGTAGTTGGTATGTGGAAAGCTTCTTGTCAGACGTTGGTAGTTGGTATGTGGAAGGCTTCTTATCAGACGTTGGTAGTTGGTATGTGGAAAGCTTCTTGTCAGACGTTGGTAGGTGGAAGGCTTCTTGTCAGAAGCTGGTATGTGGAAGGCTTCTTGTCAGACGTTGGTAGTTGATAGGCTTCTTGTCAGAAGCTGGTAGGTGGAAAGCTTCTTGTCAGACGTTGGTAGGTGGAAGGCTTCTTGTCAGAAGCTGGTATGCGGAAGGCTTCTTGTCAGACGTTGATAGTTGGAAGGCTTCGTGTCAGACGTTGGTAGTTGGAAGGCTTATTGTCAGACGTTGGTAGGTGGAAGGCTTCGTGTCAGACGTTGGTAGTTGGAAGGCTTCTTGTCAGACGTTGGTAGGTGGAAGGCTTCTTGTGAGACGTTGGTAGTTGGTATGTGGAAAGCTTCTTGTCAGACGTTGGTAGGTGGAAGGCTTCTTGTCAGACGTTGGTAGTTGGTATGTGGAAGGCTTCTTGTCAGACGTTGGTAGTTGGTATGTGGAAAGCTTCTTGTCAGACGTTGGTAGTTGGTATGTGGAAGGCTTCTTATCAGACGTTGGTAGTGGTATGTGGAAAGCTTCTTGTCAGACGTTGGTAGGTGGAAGGCTTCTTGTCAGAAGCTGGTATGTGGAAGGCTTCTTGTCAGACGTGGTAGTTGGTAGGCTTCTTGTCAGAAGCTGGTAGGTGGAAAGCTTCTTGTCAGACGTTGGTAGTGGAAGGCTTCTTGTCAGAAGCTGGTATGCGGAAGGCTTCTTGTCAGACGTTGATAGTTGGAAGGCTTCGTGTCAGACGTTGGTAGTTGGAAGGCTTATTGTCAGACGTTGGTAGGGGAAGGCTTCTTGTCAGACGTTGGTAGTTGGTATGTGGAAGGCTTCTTGTCAGACGTTGGTAGTTGGTATGTGGAAAGCTTCTTGTCAGACGTTGGTAGTTGGTATGTGGAAGGCTTCTTATCAGACGTTGGTAGTTGGTATGTGGAAAGCTTCTTGTCAGACGTTGGTAGGTGGAAGGCTTCTTGTCAGAAGCTGGTATGTGGAAGGCTTCTTGTCAGACGTTGGTAGTTGATAGGCTTCTTGTCAGAAGCTGGTAGGTGGAAAGCTTCTTGTCAGACGTTGGTAGGTGGAAGGCTTCTTGTCAGAAGCTGGTATGCGGAAGGCTTCTTGTCAGACGTTGATAGTTGGAAGGCTTCGTGTCAGACGTTGGTAGTTGGAAGGCTTATTGTCAGACGTTGGTAGGTGGAAGGCTTCGTGTCAGACGTTGGTAGTTGGAAGGCTTCTTGTCAGACGTTGGTAGGTGGAAGGCTTCTTGTGAGACGTTGGTAGTTGGTAGGCTTCTTGTCAGACGTTGGTAGTTGGAAGGCTTCTTGTCAGACTTTGGTAGATGGAAGGCTTCTTGTCAGACGTTGGTAGTTGATAGGCTTCTTGTCAGACTTTGGTAGGTGGAAGGCTTCTTGTCAGACGTTGGTAGTTGGAAGGCTTCTTGTCAGACTTTGGTAGGTGGAAGGCTTCTTGTCAGACGTTGGTAGTTGATAGGCTTCTTGTCAGACGTTGGTAGGTGGAAGGCTTCTTGTCAGACTTAGGTAGGTGGAAGGCTTCTTGTGAGACGTTGGTAGGTGGAAGGCTTCTTGTGAGACATTTGTAGATGGAAGGCTTCTTGTCAGACGTTGGTAGTTGACTGGCTTCTTGTCAGACGTTGGTAGGTGGAAGATGTCTTGTCAGACGTTGGTAGGTGGAAGATGTCTTGTCAGACGTTGGTAGTTGGTTGGCTTTTTGTCAAACGTTTGTAGTTGGTTGGCTTTTTGTCAGACGTTTGTAGTTGGTTGGCTTTTTGTCAAACGTTTGTAGTTGGTTGGCTTTTTGTCAGACGTTTGTAGTTGGCTGGCTTTTTGTCAGACGTTTGTAGTTGGCTGGCTTTTTGTCAGACGTTTGTAGGTGAAAGGTTTCTTGTCAGACGTTGGTAGGTGGAAGGTTTCTTGTCAGACGTTGGTAGGTGGAAGGTTTCTCGTCAGACGTTGGTAGTTGGTTGTTTTTTTGTCAGACGTTGGTAGTTGGTTGGCTTTTTGTCAGACGTTGGTAGGTGGAAGGCTTCTTGTCAGACGTAGGTAGGTGGTAGGCTTCTTGTCAGACGTTGGTAGTTGGTAGGCTTCTTGTCAGACGTTGGTAGGTGGAAGGCTTCTTGTCAGACGTTGGTAGTTGGTAGGCTTCTTGTCAGACGTTGGTAGTTGGTAGGCTTCTTGTCAGACGTTGGTAGTTGGTAGGCTTCTTGTCAGACGTTGGTAGGTGGTAGGCTTCTTGTCAGACGTTGGTAGGTGGTAGGCTTCTTGTCAGACGTTGGTAGTTGGTAGGCTTCTTGTCAGACGTTGGTAGGTGGTCGGCTTCTTGTCAGACGTTGGTAGGTGGTAGGCTTCTTGTCAGACGTTGGTAGATGGTACGTTACGTGTCAGATGTTGGTAGTTGACTGGCTTCTTGTCAGGCGTTGTAGGTGGAATGCGCTTTTTGTCAGACGTTGGTAGTTGACTGGTTTCTTGTCAGACGTTGGTAGTTGACTGGCTTCTTGTCAGGCATTGGTAGGTAGAAAGCTTCTTGTCAGACGGTGTAGGTGGAAGGCTTCTTGTCAGACGTTGGTAGGTGGAAGGTTTCTTGTCAGACGTTGGTAGGTGGTAGGCTTCTTGTCAGACGTTGTAGGTGGAAGACTTCTTGTCAGACGTTGGTAGGTGGTAGGCTTCTTGTCAGACGGTGTAGGTGGAAGGCTTCTTGTCAGACGTTGGTAGGTGGAAGGCTTCTTGTCAGACGTTGTAGGTGGAAGGCTTCTTGTCAGACGCTGGTAGGTGGAAGGCTTCTTGTCAGACGTTGGTAGGTGGAAGGCTTCTTGTCAGACGTTGGTAGGTGGAAGGCTTCTTGTCAGACTTAGGTAGGTGGTAGGCTTCTTGTCAGACGTTGGTAGGTGGAAGGCTTCTTGTCAGACGTTGGTAGGTGGAAGGCTTCTTGTCAGACGTTGGTAGGTGGTAGGCTTCTTGTCAGACGTTGGTAGGTGGTAGGCTTCTTGTCAGACGTTGGTAGGTGGTAGGCTTCTTGTCAGACGTTGGTAGGTGGTAGGCTTCTTGTCAGACGTTGGTAGGTGGTAGGCTTCTTGTCAGACGTTGGTAGATGGTACGTTACGTGTCAGATGTTGGTAGTTGACTGGCTTCTTGTCAGGCGTTGTAGGTGGAATGCGCTTTTTGTCAGACGTTGGTAGTTGACTGGTTTCTTGTCAGACGTTGGTAGTTGACTGGCTTCTTGTCAGGCATTGGTAGGTAGAAAGCTTCTTGTCAGACGGTGTAGGTGGAAGGCTTCTTGTCAGACGTTGGTAGGTGGAAGACTTCTTGTCAGACGTTGGTAGGTGGTAGGCTTCTTGTCAGACGTTGTAGGTGGAAGACTTCTTGTCAGACGTTGGTAGGTGGTAGGCTTCTTGTCAGACGGTGTAGGTGGAAGGCTTCTTGTCAGACGTTGGTAGGTGGAAGGCTTCTTGTCAGACGTTGTAGGTGGAAGGCTTCTTGTCAGACGCTGGTAGGTGGAAGGCTTCTTGTCAGACGTTGGTAGGTGGAAGGCTTCTTGTCAGACGTTGGTAGGTGGAAGGCTTCTTGTCAGACTTAGGTAGGTGGTAGGCTTCTTGTCAGACGTTGGTAGGTGGAAGGCTTCTTGTCAGACGTTGGTAGGTGGAAGGCTTCTTGTCAGACGTTGGTAGGTGGTAGGCTTCTTGTCAGACGTTGGTAGGTGGTAGGCTTCTTGTCAGACGTTGGTAGGTGGTAGGCCTCTTGTCAGACGTTGGTAGGTGGGAGGCTTCTTGTCAGACGTTGGTAGGTGGAAGGCTTCTTGTCAGACTTAGGTAGGTGGTAGGCTTCTTGTCAGACGTTGGTAGGTGGAAGGCTTCTTGTCAGACGTTGGTAGGTGGAAGGCTTCTTGTCAGACGTTGGTAGGTGGTAGGCTTCTTGTCAGACGTTGGTAGGTGGTAGGCTTCTTGTCAGACGTTGGTAGGTGGAAGGCTTCTTGTCAGACCTTGGTAGTTGGAAGGCTTCTTGTCAGACTTTGGTAGATGGAAGGCGTCTTGTCAGACGTTGGTAGGTGGAAAGCTTCTTTTCAGACGTTGTAGGTGGAAAGTGTCTTTTCAGACGTTGTAGGTGGAAAGTGTCTTGTCAGACGTAGGTAGGTAGAAGGCTTCTTGTCAGACGTTGGTAGGTGGAAAGTTTCTTTTCAGACGTTGTAGGTGGAAAGTGTCTTGTCAGACGTTGGTAGGTGGAAGGCTTCTTGTCAGACGTTGGTAGGTGGAAGGCTTCTTGTCAGACGTTGTAGGTGGAAAGTTTCTTGTCAGACGTTGTAGGTGGAAGGCTTCTTGTCAGACGTTGTAGGTGGAAGGCTTCTTGTCAGACGTTGTAGGTGGAAGGCTTCTTGTCAGACGTTGGTAGGTAGAAGGCTTCTTGTCAGACGTAGGTGGAAGATTTCTTGTCAGACTTTGGTAGGTGGAAGGCTTCTTGTCAGACGTTGGTAGGTGGAAGGCTTCTTGTCAGACGTTGGTAGGTGGAAGGCTTCTTGTCAGACGTTGGTAGGTGGAAGGCTTCTTGTCAGACGTTGGTAGGTGGAAAGCTTCTTGTCAGACGTTGGTAGGTAGAAGGCTTCTTGTCAGACGTTGGTAGGTGGAAGGCTTCTTGTCAGACGTTGGTAGGTAGAAGGCTTCTTGTCAGACGTTGGTAGGTAGAAGGCTTCTTGTCAGACGTTGGTAGGTAGAAGGTTTCTTGTCAGACGTTGGTAGGTAGAAGGTTTCTTGTCAGACGTTGGTAGGTAGAAGGCTTCTTGTCAGACGTTGGTAGGTAGAAGGTTTCTTGTCAGACGTTGGTAGGTAGAAGGTTTCTTGTCAGACGTTGGTAGGTAGAAGGCTTCTTGTCAGACGTTGGTAGGTAGAAGGCTTCTTGTCAGACGTTGGTAGGTAGAAGGCTTCTTGTCAGACGTTGGTAGGTAGAAGGCTTCTTGTCAGACGTTGGTAGGTAGAAGGCTTCTTGTCAGACGTTGGTAGGTGGAAAGCTTCTTGTCAGACGTTGTAGGTGGAAGGCTTCTTGTCAGACGTTGGTAGGTGGAAAGCTTCTTGTCAGACGTTGATAGGTAGTTGGCTTCTTGTCAGACGTTGGTAGGTGGAAGGCTTCTTGTCAGACGTTGATAGGTAGTTGGCGTCTTGTCAGACGTTGGTAGGTGGAAGGCTTCTTGTCAGACGTTGGTAGGTGGAAAGCTTCTTGTCAGACGTTGTAGGTGGAAAGCTTCTTGTCAGACGTTGTAGGTGGAAAGCTTCTTGTCAGACGTTGTAGGTGGAAGGCTTCTTGTCAGACGTTGTAGGTGGAAAGCTTCTTGTCAGACGTTGGTAGGTGGAAAGCTTCTTGTCAGACGTTGGTAGGTGGAAAGCTTCTTGTCAGACGTTGGTAGGTGGAAAGCTTCTTGTCAGTCGTTGGTAGTTTGAAGGCTTCTTGTTAGACGTTGGTAGAAAAAGTCGACTTGGTATCTTATTTGCTAAGATGAAGTAACTAAACGTTCTGCGTAGTACTGTGAAAACAAACTACTGCAATTCCTTTACTAGGATGAAATAACTAAATTATTCTTTTTTTATGAAATAAATGAAGAGTCCGTTTACTAGGATGAAATAATTAAACAGTCTGTTTACTAGGATGAAATAACTAAAGTCTGTTTACTAGTATGAAATAACTAAATAGTCTTTTTATAGGATGAAATAACTAAAGTCTGTTTACTAGAATTAAATAACTGAATATTCTGTTTAATAGAATGAAATAACTAAATAGTCTGTTTACTAGGATGAAATAACTAAATAGTCTGTTTACTAGGATGAAATAACTAAATAGTCTGTTTACTAGAATGAAATAACTAAATAGCCTGTTTACCAGGATGAAATAACTAAACAGTCTGTTTAATGTTCTGAAATAACTAACAATGTTTACTATTTTGAAATAACTAAGAGTCTGTTTTAATATCAATTAGCATGGATATTCGCCCAGTACAGCTTTGTTCCTCCAGCACAGCTTTGTTCCTCCAGCACAGCTTTGTTCCTCCAGTACAGTTTTGTTCCTCCAGCATAGCTTTGTTCCTCCAGCACAGTTTTGTTCCCCCAGCACAGCTTTGTTCCTCCAGCACAGTTTTGTTCCCCCAGCACAGCTTTGTTCCTCCAGCACAGCTTTGTTCCCCAGCACAGCTTTGTTCCTCCACCACAGCTTTGTTCCTCCAGCACAGTTTTGTTCCCCCAGTATAGCTTTGTTCCCCTAGCACAGCTTTGTTCCTCCAGCACAGTTTTGTTCCCCCAGTATAGTTTTGTTCCCCCAGCACAGCTTTGTTCCCCCAGCACAGCCATGGGCACGCTTATAAACGAAGAAGAAAAACTCACTTTATAAAAGACTTAAAAGTAGACGCGGGAACTGAAAAGAACAAAAAATTCAGAAATGAGTTGGTACGTTGTATGTCTTCTGACAGTGAGGACAGTTTCAGTATAGGAAGAAAATCATCATCATTACGGGCTGTGTCGAAAGAATTAAATAATTATTCTTTGCAGTTTTGTGTGCATTAGACCAGGTCTCTAATCAAAACTGATGCTGTCTGTGCCACTTGATGACCCCCTTCTTGACCTCCGCTATTTCTTTTGCCTTCATTTTTTCAGCGACTGTCAAGATCTCTAACTCTTGTCATCTCTGACATGTCGAAAGAATTTTAATAATGAAATGATAATGAAAAAAGTAAGTTCATTAGCCTAAGGGAAGATCACATACCCTCTGTACTATGTCTGTGACAAAACCAGCAATAGATTTTACGGACAACGTCAAAGATGTATAGATCCGTGGAGATGTCGATGGTTATCTGAGTCACAATAAACGACACTTGATGATGCTTGCAAGGAACTTTGGTCGTGTATAATAAATGTTCTAATATTTAACTGAGTTCCATAAGATTCGGGAGCTCTCTTGTGAAGAAAGCAGAAACATTAAGTCATCTTGGCAGGCCAATTTCTTCCATTTTTATGCAGCGTAGCTCAGACTTGCAGAAACCAAATTGATCTTGACTATGAGAAGGCCAGTTTGCCTATAACCGAATTCTGGAATCATCTAATGCTCATTTTGGCCGCAGAGGGTTGCCTTATGAGGAAAAGGGAGCCAATTATGGCCTGTGCGTTTTTTGTGGCATTTCATGACAGTTCCAGTTCTGTTGATCACGGAATTGTCAGACTCTGCGTACGTTTTTTTAAACAGACCGATGACAATATTGGAAACCATAGAAAGAATATTATACGTAAATCATCTTACGATCTTCTCGGATGCCTTTTCTATCTGTTAGCACCTGCAGCATAAATTCTTCTCACAAATTTGATTTTTCTATAAATACTAAGTTTCTAAGAACTTATTATCAATCATTTATCTAGTACCATGAATTTATTATCCCTCACTCATCTAGTACCAAGAATTTATTATCCATCACTCATCTAGTACCAAGAATTTATTATCCATCACTCATCTAGTACCAAGAATTTATTATCCATTACTCATCTAGTACCAAGAATTTATTATCCACCACGCAACTAATACCAAGAATTTATTATCCATCACGCATCTAGTAACAAGAATTTATTATCCATCACGCATCTAGTAACAAGAATTTATTATCCATCACTCATCTAGTCATCATCATCATCATCAGGTGCCGTGCTGACTGGCGTTGGCTATTATGCTTCTCCAGAGTACCCGATCCTTCATGCAGGCCATCAGTTCAGTTGGTGATCTCCTCTCACACCATCCCGTCAGACTGTCCAGTATTATTATCCATTACTCATCTAGTACCAAGAATTTATTATCCACCACGCAACTAATACCAAGAATTTATTATCCATCACGCATCTAGTAACAAGAATTTATTATCCATCACTCATCTAGTACCAAGAATTTATTATCCATCACTCATCTAGTATCAAGAATTTATTAACCATCACGCATCTAGTAACAAGAATTTATTATCCATCATTCATCTAGTACCAAGAATTTATTATCCAAGACTCATCTAGTACCAAGAATGTATTATCCAAGACTCATCTAGTACCAAGAATTTGTTATCCATCACTCATCTAGTACCAAGAATTTATTATCCAAGACTCATCTAGTACCAAGAATTTATTATCCAAGACTCATCTAGTACTGTCTCTTATTTTTCAAATTCTTCTCTAAAGCGTCTGGTGTTCACATATTAACTTGCCCTAAATTTTTAGATGATATTAAAGTAGACGGATGCCTGGAGCTTTAACCCCACTGCAAGTTGTCTAAGAAAAGTGCTTAGGTCATGTTGTATTAATATCTCTCTCTCTCTCTCTCTCTCTTTATCTCTCTCTCTCTCTCTATTGATAACCTTTCATACATCGCTGAAGATGTGAATGTAAAAGTTTTGCTATTTACATTTTTTTTCTCTTGCTCTTAATGTATCTATTAATCACTGTGCTAAAGTGCATGTTTGAAAACTGAGCTGAAGTTGAATGTGGAAAGGCAGTATGTCAGACTGGCCTGTTTGACCAATTTTTTATCTTTGTTTTCTCTCTCTCTCTCTCTCTCTTCTCTCTCTCTTTCTCTCTCTCTCTTTCTTTCTTTCTCTCTCTTTCTTTCTCTCTCTGTCTCTTTTTCTCTCTCTCTTTCTCTTTCTCTCTCTCTCTCTTTCTTTCTCTCTTCTCTCTCTCTTCTCTCTCTCATCTCTCTCTCTTCTTTCTCTTTCTCTCTCTTCTCTCTCTCTTCTCTCTCTCTTCTTTCTCTCTTCTCTCTCTTCTCTCTCGTTCTCTCTCTCTTTCTCTCTTTCTTTCTCTCTCTTTTTCTTTCTCTCTCTTCTCTCTCTCTTCTCTCTCTTTCTCTCTCTTTCTCTCTCTTCTCTCTTTCTTTCTCTCTCTTTCTCTCTGTCTCTTTTTCTCTCTCTCTTTCTCTCTTTCTCTTTCTCTCTCTCTTTTTCTTTCTCTCTTCTCTCTCTTCTTTCATTCTCTCTCTTTTCTTCTCTATCCCTTAATTAACATTAAAAACGGCAGAACTAGATCGTATATTTGAGTTTGTGTAAAGAATGCCAGAAGCTAGATATGAAACAGCTTTGCCATCGACTTTTCTAGCCTTTCTCCTTGCTCACTTCTTGTCAAAGTTTGCTCCCTTAACCCCTAGCTCGTCATAGCACAGTGAGCTCGATTGTTAGAGGCACATTTCGTATGATTTTTAAAAAATGTTGCCAATACGAGAGAATTATAAAACACAATTTTTTTTCTTATGCGTAAAGACGGCGTACATAATTGCCACCTTACGTAAAAGACGGCGTACATAATTGCCACCTTATGTTGTCAGACAGTAAAACGAAGGTCACGTCTGAGACATTTTATTCTAAAAATTTCTCAGTTTTAGTTTTTAATTAAAGGCGTCAGTGAATTTCTTCATGATCACACCTGTTAATTCGCAAAAACATTATGTTTTTTTCGTTCATTTACTACATGAAATCACCGATGTAGACACGAAATATGACTGTATAAGATAAAAGTATGACAATCATTTGAGAACGAGGCTGTTATAAAGAGAATTTGTTCCGGTAAGAGAGGCTGCCGGTCACACTATACGATATAAAGAAGGCGAGAGCTTTTCAAATTTTCACCAATAGTGAATATTTTTCTTTCTGACGTTTAGTGGCTGTTATTTCATAGATAGATAGATAGATAGATAGATAGATAGATAGATAGATAGATAGATAGATAGATAGATAGATAGATAGATAGATAGATAGATAGATAGATAGATAGATAGATAGATAGATAGATAGATAGATAGATAGATAGATAGATAGATGACATGATTTCAATTATCAGAATGGAAGCTATAATGAAAGCAAGTTTTTGCTTTTTCATATTTTATGAACAAACCCGACTTTTTAAAAATAAATCATAAATATAATTTTATATTCGCATTTTAAAAATAAATTTTGAAAAGGAGAAGAAAGAATAAATGATGAGCAATGTAAAATTTCTATGTGGTCAAGAGAGTACTAAACTAGAATTCTATTCCCAAAGGGAGACGTAAAGAAAGATTTCTGAATGAAGAGTTAAATGTATAGGAAGCTGATATGATGGCAACACGTTCATGCGACTAAGATGGCTTTTCTGCTTTTCCTTTTCATCTTCTTCAGTCAGTTTGTTGCTAAACAGATGATCTATTTCTCTTAAATGACCGCGGACTGAACTTCTGCGATCTGAGTGTTTCATGTATTCAAACAACTTCTCTGTGTCGGCTTCGTGATCACGTCTTCATGTGAACTTTGTGTCTAGGAGCGTTTATTTCTTTAATGCACTGTCTCTTTGTACTTTATGAATGTTTTCATGATTTATTTCATGACTTCTTAACAAGTAGTACAGCAATATTTTCTCTTGGTCGTTGCTGACTATTTTCATGAAATCTCTCATACGGGAAAAGTATAAAACATAATTCTGGAGCACGCACGAGGCAACGGTCAAAGTTTTTGACATTTTCCTGAACATCAGTGAATCTTGTTGTAGAAATGGAAATTGTTCTTAACGTAGCCAGCAGCCAATAGTGACAGAATCAGTTGATTATGTATTAATAGGATCAGCCAATCAAAATATTGCTAAAGTCAGACTAGTAAAACGATTCATCATGGTAGCTACTGCTATGGTTTGATATCTATATATTTCAACATCGATTACAAAGCCAAAGAAAAAGTCATATAAACGAGAATATAGAGACAAAGGACTTTAGACGTCTAAAATACTTTCTAAAATACTTTGTTAAAAAAAACAACATATGTTAGAAGATCTGTATTTACAATGTATTTTTATTTATGCATATGTCTGCGTGTGTATGTGTGCGTGAGTGCTATTTTATTAGGTTAATTACTTCTTCTCTTTTACTTTGAATGTAGTAGTTAAATCTTACACTCTTTTGATATGTTTTTCCTAATTTAATTTGTATTTTTGTACTAAATCAAGTGTGTGGGAAGAATGAAAGATGGAGTGATGAAGGGCAGAATGTAAGACGGGCCTGCGTGCCCAATTCTTTACCCTTTAAAAATAAAGATTATTCATTCATTCATTCATTCATTCTCCTCAACATGTAAATATTCTTCTATTAAATTTTACTATGCATTACTTTTCAAAGATGAAATACTTATTTAGTGCACATTATAATGAATCTCTCTCTCTCTCTCTCTCTTTCTCTCTGAACTTTAAGTGCCCAGGGCACATGGGGCTTCCGCGAGGGTTTTCCACAAATGCCTGTCCTTTGCCTTTTTTTCTGCTCTTGCCCAGGTGAGCCTTCCATTGCTCAACATCCTTTCTGTTGTTCTTCTCCATGTCTCTTTTGGTCTACCCTTACTTCTGTTCCCCTGTGGTGTCCATCTTAGTGCTACTTTTGATAGTGAGTTGACAGTCATTCGGAGCACATGTCCCAACCATCGCCAGCGTCTTTCCTCAATAATTGTTGTCAGTGGCTTCATCTGCATTTCTGCCAACAAGATGTTATTTCTTATGGTGTTTGGCTAAAATATTTTTTCTGATTATTCGTAAACATTTAGTCTGGAAAGAATTCAGCTTGTTTCTGTTGTTTTGATGATTTTCCAACATTCAATTCCACAGAGTAGTACACTTAGAACATTACTCTTAAATATCCCAATTTTCGTCTTCATGTTAGGTTTTTTAGTTTAATGAATTTGATTAAGCTAAGTACCTTTATTAAGATAAGATCGAGTTACTTGTCTCTACCTACCTAGGATGTTTTGTCTTCTAATTTCTAGAAATGAAGACTAAAAACCCGATCATGAGAAGTTTCATTTGGACAGAAATAACACTTCATGTACTGGCATAGCCCGGCCGTTTTAACTACATTCCTTAATTGGACACAAAAGAGACCCAGTCTTCTTAATCAAGAGTCTCTGTCGTTGCTGTGAAGTTTATCCTGCTCTCCTGACGTGTGAGGACAGCGAATTGCCCAGACCGACCGGACGTGTGTCCAGTCTTCGAGCCGGAATTGCTCCAGCCGATGACCTTCTGTGAAACATCTGAGCCTCCAGGAATTTAATACTGCAATATGAAGACATATTTGGTATTTTTTAAAACATCATCATCATCATCATCATGCATCTTCTACCGTATTGATAGACGTAGGTAATTTAGGGTTTATGTTTTATGAGACGTTAGTGCCTATAATTAGATTTGTGGTCGCTTTATTGCTGTTCTGTGCTATCAGGAAAAAGTGTTTGTTCTCTCTGTTATATCTTCTTATTATTTTGCAGTGAGATTTCTAGTGATCGTCAAGCTTTATTTTATATACTTTTCTTGTTTACAAGCTGTGATCTGAGATATGGGGTCCGCGAGAACCACTGGTGTAAGGTATTCTCAGACTTGGCTCAGAACTTCATTCGTTTTCTTGCAAAACCAGGTTGAATCTTCATTGCGAATACTGTACACAATAGATCTCCAGCTTGCTTTCCGTCCATTATTATCTTTCAGAGATTATGTGTTAAATTTTCAAATTTTCTCTACAGTCTGCAGCCATATATTTCTATAACTGTCCGATAAGACTCCTATGTGCCACATACTTTGTGGGGGCCCCTTTTTTTACCAACAGTTGTAGACTTTGTGTTCTAGGGATGGACATTCTCTTAGTACAATTCTTCCTATTCCACTCACGCAGTTTAAGTGGTCAGCGAAAACCGTTGGCCATGATAATAAAACCGTCACTGCACACATGCCGTGTTCGTGGAGCCATGTTTGAGAGATTTCCACGTTTATCTATATCTGCGTCTAAAACACCACGCTTCCTGTGCGTTATGCGTCGTTTCCTTCCACAAAACACCACGCTTCCTGTGCGTTATGCGTCGCTTACTTCCACAAAACACCACGCTTCCTGTGCGTTATGCGTCGCTTACTTCCACAAAACACCACGCTTCCTGTGCGTTATGCGTCGCTTACTTCCACAAAACACCACGCTTCCTGTGCGTTATGCGTCGCTTACTTCCACAAAACACCATTACAATTTCTCATTCATCTGTACGGATATTTCTAAATATAAATACCATTCATGTGAAAGAGACTCCACCACTACATTGTTCTTTCGCAATTTTTGTATTGATTTTGTTATAAAAATTCCAAAATTCTCTTGTCACGTAGCGCATTGCTTTGATATACGATGTTGACAACATACAATGCTAAAAAATAACAACACATAATAGAAATGTCCCCATATACGCGGTCCAAACAAAGGTCAATCTTTAGATCTGTTTACATCAGTGACCGTCTTTCTGGTGAAGAAATCTGGAACCAGAGAACATCGTGGATATTCCAGTTCCACGCACGTGAACCTGAGAACTGCTGTTCTTTGCTGATGTCAGGTATTGTTTTGGATGAGGAGCGGATTCCTATGACTTTCTTGAAGACACGAAGTTTAAGAAAAGAACTTGGCTTCTCGGCAGACTCCACCTCCTAAGAACCATGGCGAGCTGTACATGTTTAGATAGGCTCAAGAGGAGCATCATCTTGTCTCTAGAAACATCATCTTGTCTCTAGAAACATCATCTTGTCTCTAGGAGCATCATCTTGTCTCTAGGAGCATCATCTTGTCTCTAGGAGCATCATCGTGTCTCTAGGAGCATCATCTTGTCTCTAGGAGCATCATCGTGTCTCTAGGAGCATCATCTTGTCTCTAGAAACATCATCTTGTTTCTAGGATCATAATCTTGTCTCTAGAAACATCATCTTGTCTCTAGAAACATCATCTTGTCTCTAGGATCATAATCTTGTCTCTAGAAACATCATCTTGTCTCTATGAGCATCATCTTGTCTCTAGAAACATCATCTTGTCTCTATGAGCATCATCTTGTCTCTAGAAACATCATCTTGTCTCTAGGATCATAATCTTGTATCTAGAAACATCATCTTGTCTCTAGGAGCATCATCTTGTCTCAAGGAGCATAATCTTGTCGCTAGATGCATTATTTTGTCTATAGATGCATTATTTTGTCTATAGATGCATTATTTTGTCTATAGATGCATTATTTTGTCTATACTAGCATCATCTTGTCTCTAGGAGCATCAGAGAATAAGTAGGATAGGGTCATGACCAGCTCTGGCACGTCACTTCTGATATTCATGCTATTATTACTTACACCATACCCTCGAACTCTGGTAGACGGGCAGACTCCTAAATCACAAGATGCCGCTCTATTAACTCGGCCGCTCAAAAAAAACTCCCACCAGCTTCCTTAAAAGGTCATGGTTTTGTGGTGCCGGACTATACAGAAGAGCTCATTAAGGAACGCGAGGTGTCCTAGTTGACAGCGCATTGCCTCTCATGGCTAAGGAGTTTCTCGTCCTTCGGGTGCCCAGGGTTCGATTCATAGTCATTCTCTTACTGTTTGTGTTTTTCTTAGGTCCAGGAAGTTTTATATTCTGTTTTTTTTTCAAGTTTTATCATAAAACTTTGCTCTAATACGTTACAATTTGAAATGATGACAACGTTCTACAGACAAATGTGACAAAGGTCTACAGACAAATGTGACAAAGGTCTAAGACAAATGATGACAAAGTTCTACGGACAAATGATGACAACGTTATACAGACAAATGATGACAACGTTATACAGATAAATTATGACAACGTTCTACAGACAAATGATGACAACGTTCTACAGACAAATGATGACAACGTTCTACAGACAAATGATGACAACGTTATACAGATAAATTATGACAACGTTCTACAGACAAATGATGACAACGTTATACAGATAAATTATGACAACGTTATACAGACAAATGATGACAACGTTATACAGATAAATTATGACAACGTTATACAGACAAATGATGACAACGTTATACAGATAAATTATGACAACGTTATACAGACAAATGATGACAACGTTCTACAGACAAATGATGACAACGTTCTACAGACAAATGATGACAACGTTATACAGACAAATGATGACAACGTTATACAGATAAATTATGACAACGTTCTACAGACAAATGATGACAACGTTCTACAGACAAATGATGACAACGTTCTACAGACAAATGATGACAATGTTCTACAGACAAATGATGACAACGTTCTACAGACAAATGATGACAACGTTCTACAGACAAATGGCCAACAGCTGAATGTAGGTTGAGGAGTGCTTTGCTTGCATGATCTATGGAAGAGAATAGAACAATTGTTCTTGGTTTGGTAAAGTAAATAATGCTTAAGTAAAAGTAAAGATAGTCCCATAGCATTTCAAATGCCGTAGGGGGTGAAGCGTTAGAGGCCTCATTATGCTGGGTCATCAGCATATGAGGCAGGGTGACCAGTTCCTTTCCTCGCTGCCTTTACTTCCCAGATTTTCTCTGGTACCCATTTTACGAGGCTGGGTCGACCTCAGGGCCGTATTGGTCGGAAAAAAAATCCCGCTCAGCTGGGGATTCGAACCCTCGACCATTTGGTTGCTAGACGAGTGCTCTAACCACTACGCTAGCCGGCCCCTTAAATAATGCTTAGATTAGTAGAATAACCATAAGTAAGAGCACTGTGTTCAGTGCAGTTACGATGGACTGCAGGTGTGATGTGTGGACTAACCTTCCAGAAACTTAGCTTTTCTTCAGCGTTTCTCATTACCCTAACAGCCAAGTATTTTGCTAAAGGTCCGGAAGCCCTTGTAAAATATTTTGCTTGAGTTGTCTGTATTATCTTTAACTTTATTTTGATTTTCTTTATTATTTTATCTTTATCTTTTTACTCCATTTATTATATATATAAATGAGCTAATGATTGCTAACACACTTTTTAAACAACATCCAAGAAGACTTTACACATAGACATCACCTGATAGGAAAACCAAGAATCAAATAGATTACATTTTAGTGCAAAGAAAGTGGAGATCAAGTATAACATCAGCAAAAACTTTACCAGGTGCTGACTGTGACACGGACCATGATTATTAATAGCAGACATGAAGATAAAGATAAAAAAGACAGTTACGGGATCAAGACCACTCCACTTTGATCTTACAAAAATATCAGAACAATACGGTATAGAAGTGAAGAACCGTTTCGAAATCCTGATGGATGTACAGGAGGAGATGACACCAAATGAATTGGCTACGCAGGCCAAAGATATCTTAATAACAACAGCTAAAGACATGGTTCCAGTAAAGAAAACACGAAAGAATGGATGGATTACAGCAGGCACACTAGAACTGATAAAACAACGTAGAGAAATGAAGACGCAATGGAAAGTGACAAACACCAACAAAGAGAAATATAAATCTTTAACAAAAGAAGTACGAAGAAACATAAGAAAAAAAACAATACATACAAGATTGTTGTGAAAGAATAGAAGGACATCAGAAGTGTGGAAGAGATAGTGAAATGTTTAAAGAAATGAAGACATTGACGAGAAATGTCACACATAAGCTAACTGTAATTTGTGACGAGATGGGGAATACCTTGACAGAGACAGAGAAAATTCTAGAAAGATGGAAGGAATATTACAGAGAAATGTATGAAACAACTGACTGTGAAAGCAGAAATCAACAGTGTGAATTATTATTGGAGGAGAAAGAACCCGAACCGACAATAGACAGATGATATATGTATCAATGAGGAAAAACTGGAAGAAGTGGAGAGGTTTGAATATCTTGGATCACTACTAACTAATAATGGAGATTACAATGAGGGAAATTAACAAGAGGACATCTATCGCTCTTCAGAAAGTAAAACAACTAAATAATCTGTGGAGAGGAACAGACAGAACTACAAAAATAAGATTTTTGAGGGCATGCATCTTTGCCATCGCAACATATGCCTGTGAGACCTGGACACTTAACAAAACAGCTGAGAAACACATAAATGCCTTTGAATGTAAATGCTACAGAAGAGTTCTTCAAATATCATGGACACAAAAAAGAACAAATATATTCATACTGCAAGAACTTAATATCGAAGAAGGCTGGCTAGTAAAGAGAATTAAACAGAGAAAACTTAAATATTTTACACACATTAAACGTCATGATAATCTAGAGAGGACCGTCTTGGAAGGGTACATAATGTGAAAAAGAAAGAGAAGAAGACCAAAGCGAAGATGGCTACAAGACATCGTTGATGATCTGCAGATCGATGCATCAGCAGCAGGCCATCTTGCTCACAACCGAGAGGCCTACAGGAGTGCTGTTAGGGAAGCAAAGTTCCACAAGGGACGTGCAAATGAATGATTATATATATTCTTCTCATTACGTGATGATCAAAGGGACAGTCGTCCGACTCCCACTTGTTATGTGCAGCCGTACCAAATGGGACCCCATGAAAATAGCACGCGGCGTTTTCTCCCCAGGTTCTACTTTTCATTTAGCTGATATAGTGTTACAGCAGCTACCCGCTATAGTGTTACAGCAGTTACCCGCTGTAGTGTTACATCAGCTACCCGATATAGCGTTACAGCAGCTACCCGATATAGTGTTACATCAGCTACCCGATATAGTGTTACATCAGCTACCCGATATAGTGTTACATCAGCTACCCGATATAGTGTTACATCAGCTACCCGCTATAGTGTTACATCAGCTACCCGATATAGTGTTACAACAGCTACCCGATATAGTGTTACATCAGCTACCCGATATAGTGTTACAGCAGCTACCCGCTATAGTGTTACATCAGCTACCCGATATAGTGTTACATCAGCTACCCGCTGTAGTGTTACATCAGCTACCCGATATAGTGTTACATCAGCTACCCGATATAGTGTTACAGCAGCTACCCGCTATAGTGTTACATCAGCTACCCGCTATAGTGTTACATCAGCTACCCGCTATAGTGTTACAACAGCTACCCGCTATAGCGTTACAGCAGCTACCCGCTATAGTGTTACATCAGCTACCCGATATAGTGTTACATCAGCTACCCGCTATAGTGTTACATCAGCTACCCGCTGTAGTGTTACATCAGCTACCCGATATAGTGTTACATCAGCTACCCGATATAGTGTTACATCAGCTACCCGCTATAGTGTTACATCAGCTACCCGCTATAGTGTTACATCAGCTACCCGCTATAGCGTTACAGCAGCTACCCGCTATAGCGTTACAGCAGCTACCCGCTATAGTGTTACATCAGCTACCCGCTATAGTGTTACATCAGCTACCCGCTATAGCGTTACAGCAGCTACCCGCTATAGCGTTACAGCAGCTACCCGCTATAGTGTTACATCAGCTACCCGCTATAGTGTTACATCAGCTACCCGCTATAGTGTTACATCAGCTACCCGCTATAGTGTTACAGCAGCTACCCGATATAGTGTTACAGCAGCTACCCGATATAGTGTTACAGCAGCTACCCGCTATAGTGTTACAGCAGCTACCCGCTATAGTGTTACAGCAGCTACCCGATATAGTGTTACAGCAGCTACCCGATATAGTGTTACATCAGCTACCCGCTATAGTGTTACAGCAGCTACCCGCTATAGTGTTACAGCAGCTACCCGCTATAGTGTTACAGCAGCTACCCGCTATAGTGTTACAGCAGCTACCCGATCAAAACTATTGTTTTTTTTCCTGTATGTCGTCTGACAACGAACATCAGCTACAAGAAAAAACACACAGACAATACCGTAACGGGATCGCCGTATTTTTTAATTCAAGAAAATTCAGTGGTCATCTTTATTACGCCAACAGATAAAAGACTTTTGACACCACAGAACAGCTGGATACATAACCAAGACCGGCGATGGACAACACATTTACATGCCATGAAAAACCACATTAAACAGCAGAACTAATATAACCACTGCATCAATATTTTCACACACAAATTTCGCAGTGATCCCATTAACTGCAAAAAATTCACATAAATACAGCTTAGAAGCACCATCATAGACAAACTGATATGTTAATGCATAAAATATGTTCATACAAAATGGAGCAGTGATCAATGAAAACACATACGTTCACACATTATATTTATGAAACACATCACAGACACAAACAACTTATCATTGCCATAAACATAATTACACACCAAACTGCACAGTGACCAAATCAACATACATTCTCATTAGTATATCA